>BPTQ01000007.1:248096792-248399153 GCA_019973895.1 Chrysanthemum seticuspe
GAAACCCAAAACCAAACCTGGAGTTGTTTTTGAACCTCCAGTTGGTAACCCCAAATCCAAAACTTCTATTCCTTACCCCTCACGTTTAAATGAGCAAAAACTCCGCGAGAAAGCCAGTCATCAAATGGAAAAATTCTTTCAAATTTTCCAAGAACTTCATTTTGACATAAGCTTTGCGGATGCTATCATGTTGATGCCCAAGTTTGCATCAACTCTCAAACACATGTTGAGCAATAAGGAAAAACTGTTTGAAATGGCCAAAACTCCTTTGAACGAGAACTGCTCAGCAGTTTTGTTAAAGAAGCTTCCCGAGAGCTAGGAGATCCCGGAAAATTTCTTCTTCCTTGTGTTTTTCCTGGGATGATTGAATGCTTTGCCCTTGCCGATCTTGGTGCAAGCATCAATCTGATGCCTTATTCAGTATGGAAGAAACTTTCTCTTCCGGAACTTATTCCTACCTGCATGACTCTCGAGCTTGCAGATCGTTCTATATCGCGTCCTCTTGGCATCGCCGAGGATGTATTTGTAAAAGTAGGAAAGTTCCATTTTCCAGCTGATTTTGTGGTTGTTGATTTCGATGCTGATCATCGGGTTCCTCTCATTGTTGGACGAGGATTCCTGAGAACGGGCCGTGCTCTTATTGATGTATTTGAGCAAGAAATCACGTTACGTGTGGGTAATGAAGCTGTTACCTTTAACCTTGATCAAACTTCAAGGTACTCCTCAAATTATGATACTGAATCAGTTAATCGAGTTGATTTAATTGATATTGCTTCAGAGGAGTACTCTCAAGAGTTTCTTGGTTATCTTCATAATTCTGTGAGTGGGGATTCCACCACATCTTCTAAACCTATCATTGCCGACTCTTCCCCCTCTCTCACTCCGTTTGAGGGAGGTGATTTCCTTCTGGAAGAGATCGATGAATTTCTCGCTACTGATGAATCAATTCCGCCTGGAATTGATGGTGTGTATGATTCGGAGGGAGATATCCTCTATCTCGAGAAATTGTTAAATGAAGATCCATTACCTTCACTCCCTCCGAAAGAAATCACAATTGAGGAAATCAAATCAGTACAAACATCTACTGAAGAATTTCCCGAGGTTAAACTTAAGGACCTACCTCCTCATCTCGAGTATGCATTCTTGGAGGGTGATGATAAATTACCCGTCATAATTGCTAAAGACTTAACTGAGGAGGAGAAAACTGCTCTCATAAAAGTCTTGAAGTCACACAAGCAAGCAATTGCTTGGAAACTCTCCGACATTAAGGGTATCAACCCTGAGTTTTGTACTCACAAAATCTTAATGGAGGATGACTTCAAACCAGCAGTCCAACATCAGAGAAGGGTGAATCCTAAGATTCATGAGGTTATCAAACAAGAGGTTCTCAAACTTCTTGATGCCGGTTTAATTTACCCGATCTCTGATAGTCATTGGGTTAGCCCAATTCATTGCGTTCCAAAAAAGGGTGGCATAACTGTTGTCACAAATGAAGAAAACGAGTTAATTTGAACTCGATTGGTTACGGGATGGCGCGTGTGCATTGACTATCGCAAGTTAAACGAAGCCACCCGTAAAGACCATTTTCCTCTACCCTTCATGGACCAGATGCTTGAGAGATTAGCAGGGAACGAATACTATTGTTTCCTTGATGGTTTCTCGGGTTACCTTCAGATCCCCATTGATCCGCTGGCTCAAGAAAAGACCACATTCACCTGCCCATACGGGACGTTTGCCTACAGACGTATGCCTTTTGGCCTATGCAATGCTCCTGGCACGTTCCAACGATGTATGATGGCAATTTTCCACGACATGATCGGGGAAACAATGGAGGTGTTTATGGATGACTTCTCGGTCATTGGGGACTCGTTTCATACATGTCTCTCCCATTTAGAAAAAATGCTTCAAAGGTGTGAAGACACCAATCTTTGTCTAAATTGGGAGAAGAGCCACTTTATGGTCAAAGAAGGTATAGTCCTTGGCCATAAGATTTCCAAAAACAGGATTGAGGTAGATAGATCAAAAGTTGATGTTATTGCTAAATTGCCTCATCCTACTACCGTCAAAGGTATTAGGAGTTTTCTAGGTCATGCCGGGTTTTATCGTAGATTCATACAAGATTTCTCTAAAATCGCTCGGCCTATGACCCATCTTCTCGAAAAAGATGCTCCTTTTATCTTTTCTCCTGAGTGCATCGAAGCTTTTGAAACACTAAAGAAAAAGCTTACGGAAGCACCCATTCTAGTTGCCCCCGACTGGGATTTACCCTTTGAGCTCATGTGCGATGCAAGTGATTTTGCTATCGGTGCAGTCTTGGGGCAACGAAAAACCAAGCATTTTCAGCCTATCCACTACGCAAGCAAAACTATGACTGAAGCTCAAACCCATTACACCACTACAGAAAAAGAATTATTAGCTATGGTGTATGCATTTGAGAAGTTTCGGCCATACCTTATCTTGACCAAATGAGTGGTGTATACGGATCACTCGGCTCTCAAATATCTCTTTGCAAAACAAGATGCAAAGCCAAGATTGCTCCGTTGGGTTCTCCTCCTGCAAGAATTTGATATCATTATACGTGATAAAAAAGGAGCTGAGAACCTGGCTGCTGATCATCTATCCCGTTTAGAAAACCCTCACCAAGATGTGTTCGAGAAAAAGGAAATTAACGAAACATTTCCTCTCGAAACAATCAATGTGGTTTCTTTTCGTGGAGACTCTTCTACCCTATGGTTTGCTGATTTTGCAAATTACCATGCGGGTAACTTTGTGGTGAAAGGGATGTCGTCCCAACAGAAAAACAAATTCTTTAAAGATGTGAAACATTACTTCTGGGACGACCCCTACTTGTTCAAAATTTGCGCGGATCAAGTCATCAGGCGATGTGTGTATGGTCAGGAAGCTATTGACATTCTCAAGGCTTGCCATTCTGGACCTACTGGGGGACATCATAGCCCCAACTACACCGCCAAGAAGGTGTTTGATTCCGGATTCTATTGGCCCACTATATACAAGGATGCCCATGAATTTGTCAAAACCTGTGACGCTTGTCAACGTCACGGGAATATCTCACAAAGAAATGAAATGCCGCAAAACGCCATTCAAGTGTGTGAGATTTTTGACATATGGGGCATTGACTTTATGGGGCCATTTCCTTCTTCTCGCGGTAACAAATACATACTCGTGGCAGTTGACTATTTGTCAAAATGGGTTGAAGCTAAAGCTTTGCCTACCAATGATGCCCGAGTTGTTGTGAAATTCTTAAAATATCTTTTTGCTAGGTTTGGAACTCCACGAGCTATAATCAGTGATCGTGGTACGCATTTCTGCAATGACCAATTTGATAGAGTCATGCAAAAGTATGGTGTAACTCACCGTCTCTCTACTGCGTACCACCCCCAAACAAGTGGGCAAGTGGAAGTTTCAAACCGGGGGATAAAAAGAATTCTTGAAAGGACAGTAGGCGAAAACCGTGCCTCTTGGTCGGATAAGCTAGATGACGCACTCTGGGCCTTCCGTACAGCTTACAAAACACCCATCGGGTGCACTCCATACAAGCTTGTATACGGGAAGGCATGTCATCTGCCGGTTGAGCTTGAGCACAAGGCATACTAGGCCTTGAAACATGCCAACTTTGATATTCAGACAGCTGGTGATCACCGGAAAGTTCAAATGAATGAGTTAAATGAACTCCGTGATCAAGCATACGAGAACTCTTTGATCTACAAACAAAAGACAAAGAAGATTCATGACTCAAAAATCAAAAACCGCGTTTTCAACGTCGGTGATCGAGTCCTTCTTTTCAACTCAAGATTGAAGATTTTCTCGGGAAAACTAAAATCCCGCTGGTCTGGACCATTCACCATCACTAAGGTATTTCCATATGGAACCATTGAGTTATCTCAACCCAATGGTCCAAACTTTAAAGTGAATGGTCATCGGTTGAAGCATTATTTTGGAGAGGACATTCCTCCTGTGGTTCTCCCGGATCTACAAACTTTCCCCATGAACCAATGAATGCGGGGATCGAGTCAAGCTAGCGACTCGGGAATCAAAAACAGTAGCATGCCATATGGGTTTTCACCCATATTTCTGACTTCTTTCTATCTTTCTACCACCCTAGTGTGTGGGGGGGGGGGGTTGCCCCACATGTTGTGTATATATATAATATTTCAAAAAAAAAAAAATCTTTCAAATAATGGCCGTAGTATTTCCCTTTCACGTTCTCAGTTTCGGCATAACAGCCGGTACTTTGAATATTGAGGGCAATATTCATTTCTAAGTGTGGGGGGGAATTCTCACGAATTTTATCATGTAATTATACCGCCTAATTCCCCCGTTTTTGGCCAAAATTTTTTTTGGAGTAAGTGTTTTACACTTACTCAATTGGTTATCAGTCCGCCATGTCTAATAAACAAAAGGATTGGCTAATCCAGGAGCAAACAGCTCTTGGTAAAGATATCTCAAATCCGTTGACGGCTTGCAATTTGCCCAAAATTGTACGGTATTCAGCTCACCATATCTTTAATTAGTGAAGAGTTGGTTAGCCCGCAAGTTTATAGCTTATGGTAAAGGCAGTGGAAAAACCATAATTGGTAATCAGCTCACCAAAGATAATATTGATAATTTATCTAAGAGTTGGCTAGTCCAGAGCAAACGGCTTCTGGTAAAGACAAATCAAATCCGTTGGAAGCTGGTGGTTTGCTCAAAATCACATGGTTATCGGTGTACCATGGTTCTTACGTGAACTAAAACATTTGGCTACTCCAGAAGTAATGGCTTTTGGTAAAGAGATTCAAATCCATTAAGTTTTTCTCAAAAGATTGCTAGGGACTAGCAATAGTTTAGTGTGGGGGATTGATGAGTGTGTAAATACTCATCATTTTTTGTTAAATCTGAACTGCAAAACGTTTAAAAATGCTCAGAAATGCATCAAAATACTGAAAATATCTCAAAATTGCATTTTATATGTTTCAGATGCAAAATGTTTAAAATCAGATGAAAAATGAGCTAAGTTTGCATAATTGGCAGTTTCAGTCCCCCAAGTTTCAAAAGTTGTCAGAAATAGTCCCTGAGCACTTAATTTCAAAAGAAAAATCACCAAAGGTCCTTTTAAAATCATAAGTTGTCAAAATTAGTCCTTTGGTGAAAAATATCAAAAGTTTTGAGAAATTACAAGTTTGGTCCTTCAAGTTTAAAAATTGGCAAAAATGGTCCTTGGAAATTGGAAAATGTCAAGTTTGGTCCTTATACTATGGAAACTTGTCAATTGTGGTCCCTTGAAACAACTTTGCAAAATGGCAGAATTGGTCCTCCAATTTTCAGAAATTACAAACAAGTCCTTGTTATTATTAAACCTTTAATACCCTTGGACCCTTGTCAAAACCCATTGTGACCCCTGCCAAGCCCATTGTGACCCCTCCATTTTGACCCTCCCTTTTAATATTACCTTGGCCAAATCTCAGTCAAACAAACACACCCGCCAAATCCTGTCTTCTCCCACCCACTGCTTCTGCAACACTCAACATCCATCCCCCCAGCTCACCTTCACACCTCCATGTCCCTCCACCTCCACCAAACTCCAAAAGAGCATTTAATGCCCCTCCTCCAACTCACTCAACCCCCAACTGGCTTATATATGTTTTGGCGCCAAAAACCAATCAAACGGCCAAGATCATTTTAACTAATCCAATGCCCAAGAAAACTGCTGGGATGTGCTCAGAGGAGTGAGAGAAGAAGTTTGGCGTATAAAAAGGAAGCAAGAGAAGCTTGAAGGAGTAGTCTTGTAGTTTTTAAATTTCATCAATGTCATTTTTAAATTTAAAGTTCTAGTTAAGTGTAAAAGATGTAATATTTTGTTTTCTTGTATCAAACTCAAGTTACATTATCAGTATAATCCACTTTTAATCATCAACTCCAAAGTTTTATATAGTTTCATATTTTTGTATCACTGTAGCAAATTTCAGTTTCCAACTCTTATGTACAAGCTCTTAGTAGCTTATTTTTAAGCTCAAACAAGCTTAAATAAGCTTCTTATAGCTTTTTGTAAGCTTATATATCAATTTCAAGCAAAAAGTCAAACTGAGCTCAATTTGAAATGGAAATGGATATGGGTGATGCAGTGCTGGATTTGGGTTGATTCAGAGTTCATTGGGATGATATAAATAGGATAGGGGTTCTGTGTTTGATTAATCTCAAGCCATTGTGGCTAAGGACCAAAAGTAAGTTAATTTTTCAAGTCTCATTGCTTGATCTGTAGCTATGTTTTAAATTAGTTTCTACCTGTTTAATTAGTTGTATTTAGGTCAATTAAACTCAGTTTGGTCAATAGCATTAGCTAGTTTAGCAGTTGGTTCAATTTTGCTTGCAAATCAGTAGAAACAGTGGTGTTTGGATCAGTGGGTAGATTAGAGATTGAGTCTGTGTTTGTACTTGACAATTGCATTATCAGACTTAATTTAAGTAGTTAGACTCATTTGAGTCAGTTATTTGTGCCTGCACACTCTCAAAGTCAAACTTCATATTTAATCTATCTTAATTCTTAACTGTGGGGATTTTGGAAATTCAAAGACTTGATTTGTGTTTAGAATTGATATATATAGCTTGCAGTAGGATTCTTTCATCATAATACATCACATTCAATCCACAAATTGATTGCAAAGTTCATAAAAGTCAAATTAGCAAAACTGGTGTCAAAAGTCAAATATTGAAAAATCCAGTTTTCATCAAACTAGGATGATTTTTCTTGGATTCATTTCTGAGCCAAATTAAGTGAAATTGTGGGTTTTTAAACTTCACTTGGTCTATTTTCTTATTGTCATTTTTGTAGATTTTTGTCAAATTTTTATAAGCTCCAAAAAGGCTTATCAATTGGGTCTTATTTCCCCTGTGCACAAACTCAGTATTAACTGAGTGTGCACAGGTTTGTGCAGAGCTTGCACAGAGCTCATAAGAGCTTGTCCAAGTCTAGTTTTTGGTTTAAAAGTTCTTGGCTAGGTCTACTTTAGGTTCCTTCATTTGGTTTTTAGTTTCAACTTATCTTGAGTGCTTATTTTCAGGCCACAAAGTAGCCCCCAAAACTGATTTTTGGCACTTAAGCTCAAACAACCAAATCTTAGCAGTTTGCAATTCATAGGTTTAGTATAGTTGATACTTGTTGCATTTGGTTACTTTTAGCATTCTATAGCTTCTGTATCAGCTTGGTTCTCATTTGTAGCATTTTGGCTTATTTCAAGTGCTTATTTATAAGCACTTGCTTTGCAGTTTCATTTTCTTGCACATAACCCTCTATTTTTATATATTTCCTAGATTCATAATATTATTTTAGACTTATCTTGAAGTTTTCAAATTTTTCTAAGTCAGTTTGCTATTTTTCTTTATTTAAAATAGTTTTTAAGCCTTTTTAATTAGCATTTAATACAATTAATTCAGAAAAGTTTCAGAAAAATAAGTTTTCATTTTTCTTAGGTTAAGATAAATATAAAAAGTCAAAAAAATATTTTTCCAGATTTTTCTTAGTTAAATTCGTATTTTTAAGCAATTTAAGTAGTTTTAAATAGTTTTTAATTAATAGAAAATAGAAAAATAATCAGAAAAATACAAAATTAGTTTTGAAAATTCTCTTTAGTTATTTTAGATTTTTCCAAGTCATAATTTCATTTTTCTAGCTTTATTTCCTATTTTCTTGTGTTTTAGGTTATTATTAAATAGTTAAAAATAGTGTTTAATTAATAATAATTAGATAAATAGTTGTAAAAATAATTTTCTTTTTCTAAAAACTTTCTTTTATCATTAGGTTTGTAAAAATATCATTTTCATATTTTTAGGGTTAATACTGTTTCATTTTCACATTTTCTTTTGTACGTAACGTAGTTTTAAATTAAGTTTTATAAAAGAAAAATCAAAAACATCATTTTGCAAATAGTGATAGCGTTTATTTAATATTTTTTATCTTTTTCTAATTCTCTTTAATTTGCATTTAAGCCTCTGTAATTTATAGACTTTTTCTGTAGTTATAATCATTCAATCAACTCTTTTCCGTTCAAATCTCTCGATCACTATTCGTTTGGTGATTCATCGCATAGCTCGCTGGGACATAACGACCTGTGGAAACCCTATACTCTCCTGATCTTCATTGCATTTGTTTCCGGACTGTTTTAAGTTTGTTATGGTTGGCCATTCACAAGTGGTCGGCTTGAGTGATAAAACTTGACCGTCTGGGAGCGAATCAACGCTTCTTGCATCACCTGAGTTAAAGGGATTGTTTGAAGACATTTGTTCCATGTTCGAAAATGATTTTGAGACAACTATTGGTTTTGAAACTGGTATTGACTGTTTGTTTGAAACACTGGGCGTTATGGAAAAATTTGACTTTTCTTTTTGAGGAACAACAGTAACGCCAGAAAGTTTGTTAAGTTTGTTATAATCAATTGGTTTTATTTATGGGTTCTTTTGTTTCATTCTTGTTCTACTCTCTTCAATAAGTTCTAGTGTTTCATGAGAATCACGGACAGTGACAGGATCATGCTTATCTAACAAAACCTTTCCATTATACAAAACATTATGTTCTTTCTGAGCTTTCTTGAGAGCACAAGGAGTTTTATTACCAAGAGCCATTTTTTGTGTTGTATGATAATACGGATTTGTCTAATTGGTTATCATATTGATTGTATGAGCTGAATGACCCGTTGTAACAAGCAAACTTTCCAATTTGTTGATTTTTTTCATTTTTCTCAAGAATTTCATCAAGAAGAGAATCGTCTCGTTTTTAAAAATCAGCTTTCTACTATTTCCTCTCTTTTTCAGGATCAGAACAAGTTGCTATTTGTTTAGAAATTTGGTTTTTAAGATCAGAAATTTCTTCATTTAAAGATTTTATTTTCAAGCTCGAATTAACATCAACTGTGTCATACTTGATTTGCAATTGTTTTTCTCTTGAAATGGAATTTCGATAACCAGTTTCTAATTCTGATTATTTGTTTTTGTAAAATTCAAAAGCTTTTTCACTTTTCATGTAGCTCGTAAGCTCAGCGGTCAATTTCTCATTCGCGGCCTTTACTTCGTGATTGACCGTTTTAACTTTTTCAATCTCAATGCCACAATTATTGATTAATGTTTCAAAAATAGCACGTGTTTCCTCATCATTAGCACCATTCTGCTCAACTTGACCTCCATTAGGATCCATGTGTGGAGATTCAGAGTTAACATTGATATTAACTTGCTCCCCCACATATGTGTCATAATTAGGTTCGAGAGGCACACAATGTGGCTTTTTATGAGCAAACGGATTAGCATCTGTGGAAAACTAGAAGGTGGGGTTGAATAGTTTTACCAATAAAAACTTCGTTTTAAAATATTTAGATTGACTTATGTCAATCTATTTAGATGTGTATGTTGGACGTTGATAGATAGATATATTAAAGTGTAATGAAAGATAAAGAGTAAGAAGCACATAACCATGACACGAGTATTTATAGTGGTTCGGCTATAAGGACACCTTCCTTGCCCTACTCCACTCCCCGAGTCACCTACTCGAAAGTTCGTAATCACTACACGACACCAACTCCTTATGGAGGAGAAGCCTTCACAACGTCGCCAACTCTTTTTCCGGTACTAGGCTAACCACCGGGTTCTTTCACCAAGGTGAACCACACCTACCACAACGTCGCCTACCCTTTATCCGGTACTAGGCTAAGTACCGAGTTCTATTACATAGGAGGAACTACTACACAACACCTAATCCCAAAGGAGACCCACTCCTTATTACAACACCATCAAGGATATCAACATCCTTGGAAACAAACTATCACTATTTGTATAACGATGCACTTCATCGATTATATGACCTTGGCAACCATCACTAATGCCACTTGATTTGACTCCTAGGCATCTTTCACTAATGCCCTTGACACGAACGCTTGGTACCTTTCACTAATGCCTTCATCTTGACTCCTTTAGCATTCTTCACTAATGCTTTTGACACGGACGTTAAGCACCTTTCACTAATGCTTACGTCTTGACTCTTTCGGTATTCTTCACTAATGCCTTGGACACAACACTTCTATGGAGGAAGAGAGAAGTATCAACAAGAGAACCTCAGTAGTCTTGATGATGACGAAGCATGGCAACTCATGGACTTGAGCTTGCTCGACTTCAAGAAGTGGTGATCTTGCCTTTAAGAGGAACCTAGAGAATCACACAAAAACAAAAGACAAACTACATAGAAAGATCCCTTAGGATCAGTGGTTAGAGAGTTACAATACTTGGGGAAAGTATGTGTGGGAGTAGCTACCCAAATGGAAGAAATGGCTCACTATTTATCGAAGAAAACTAGTTACTGTTCCCCGGATCCCACGAATCCCTCCCTTGAGGGATCCGTCCAGTGTATTAACTGGGATCCGTGGGACGCTCCCTTTTGCCCATGGGTTTTTTGGTAATGGGTCATGGGTTATGGGTTGGTCTATGGGTATTTCATTAGATACAATGTATCTAATAGATGCAAAGGATCTAGTCAAATGGATATGGGTCAATACCATGGGTTATGGATATGCTCCATGGGTTTTGATTTTACCCATTAAAATACACACTAGTTATGTATATATTTGCCCAATATGTAAACACTAGTTGTTGTACATATGTATTTTATTATATCATAAAATCACTTATACTTGTTTTAGTGTTTTATGTGAAAACGTAAGGGTGTTAGAATGGCTCAAACCATTTACGTATTTTATTTGTTTCGTTAAAATGATTTTACGTTTGTTATCGACAAAACATTAGAAGATCGTAAAATATAAATAAATGTTTTTACGGCTTATTTGTATTAACAATCTCCCCCTTTTTGTTGATGACAAAACATAAAATTATTTTAAGGAAAAAACGAAAATTCGTAAAAGTTTGAATTGCAGTTTTTAATATCTTCTCCCCCTTTTTGTCGAAACAAAAAGAGTGTCGAAAAGAAACTAACACAATGTTTTAAGAAGAACATGTAAAAGAAAAAAAATGTAGAGAGCAACTTATGGGAAGAGTTCTCGTCTTGACTCCCCCTTGACGAGTCCATCCCTTTGTGAGGGCGTCAAGTAAATAAACACTACTAAGGTAATGTATTGCACCTATGGTAGCAAATGATTTCGTCGTAGTGGCGATAACGCTCCCCCTTAATGATTGAAACTTTGCAATGGAACTGAAATGTAATCCATATGAGGATTGTATTGCAAATAGTTTTTCAATGTATGGTTTGACACAAAGCTCCCCCTAGCTTAGGGTGTTAAAGTCTTCATGTGTATTTTGAAAATCTACAAAATGAAGGTTAGAAAACAAGTATATAGTGCATAATTTCCTGCAAATAAGACTCAAGTTAGTAGAAAGTTGGTCTTATGTTGCACGGATCCCACGGTTCCCTCCTTGGAGGGATCCGTCTTGGCACTTTCCAGGGATCTGTCTATCTGATGACAGAATACAGCAATGATGATATAACAAATAATGGAAACAACAAAGTGAGATGTGTATTCAAGCAACACACATGTTCTCAAACCAATATGGCATATAAACTATCTTTCAATAAAACATAAGAGATAATCAACAAATCTCTTAAAATAAGAGAATGACTTAGCCACGTAATACATAATCTACTAATACTAGTAAGTTACTAAAACTTAAAAAGCAACAATGTGCTTGAGTCTAAGGATGAGTAGACTTGTTGATTTGGTCCAATCTTTCAAGAAGATGATTAAAAATGAAATGCAACTAATTTTGTACTTCTTGAACAAGTCCTTAGGTGATTAGAAAATTTGAGCAATTATTGTCTTGATTTGGAACCGGAGGAAATTTGATGTTTTGAGGAGGCTCTACGAATGATGGTGGGATTTCATTTAGAGATGTAGGATGAGGTTCTACTAAAAATGTGGGTGGTGGTAATGGAAATTCCTCCATATGATCAAGTCCTTGGTGGTTCCTTGTTTCCAATGATGGACTTGATGGTGTTGTAGGTGGTTCCCTATTTAACGAGAAAGTTGGTGATTGGGAGGTTCTTGGTGGTGAATGCTCTAATGAGTAGAGATTTGGGTGAGAGATAGGCTCGGTGAAAGAGTGTAGTCTATGCTCTATGAATGACGGCTTAGACGGCTTGCTAGAACTAGCTATGTTTGGTTTAGAGCTAGATGAACCCTTTTCTAGCCCAAAAGGTTTAATGCCTGTTGGAATCACTCCTAAACCTTAATTCAAGTGTTAGTGATTCTTATGTAATAGTTAGCTTAATTTTGGATGTGTGTTTTTTCTATTGACAATGGCTTGTGCACACATAACAGTGTACAACCCGTTCTTGTAATGAAAGGACCCTGTGGTACGCTTCAGTGCCACAATCCTATAAAAGGAGCGAAAGCTTCTTACTTTTGAGTAAAACCTATCAAACCTTTCATTTTTCAAGGTTTTGCTCAAAAGAACAAGTACTTCCCCTTACGTTTTCAAAACCTCAAAAGTTAGTATTACTTATTGAGGGGGAGTATTTGACTTAAAAACTTTGTTCACAAAATTGTTCTTCGTGATAATCTTCCCACAAAACTCGAAATGGTCATATTTATTATCAAAACGTTAACGAAAATAACATTTTTATATGCCATTTTTGAGGGGGAGAAATTTATGTGATAAGAAATATGTTGTGAAACTGCTATTAAATCCTCATGTGAAAAGACTTCAACCCATGAATTAACGGGATCTGAACAGTCTTACATTGAAAAGATTTGTCTTCCAAGACTTATCCAAGTAAATTGTACCTATTCGAGAAGCTCTTGATAGATATGAACTGTGACGGGTTTGACAATCTCTCGGGGTTGTCCACATCTTCAAGGTAGTTATTAGAGCTAGTTGTCACCTAAAAGCTGAAAATGTATCTCTTTAACTATGCAACGTAATAGTGTCTCACAAGGAATTGTCTATCTTGGGTCAATCAATTTAAAAAGTGCGCACTTTTTCCTCACTGTGCAGATTTTTGTCAAAACTCTTAAGCACATGTGGAGGGGGAGTATTTATGAAAATCTAAAACTCTTGAAGTGTTCAAACATGTTTTTCACAAACACTTCGTGAGATTTTCATGAAAATGGTTTTATGGCAATGGAGTTATAAGGTGATTAAGGTTAGGAATAACCGTCCTATGATCCGCCAGAGCCGGAGGGATCTACCCAAGGACACTACCAATAGTTAGAATTAGAAATCCTTAGGTATGATTATAAAAAGGAGAAAATGAGAATCGGAGAAAGAAGGAGTTGAAGAATTAAAAAAAATGCAAAGAAAAGGGTGAAAAGAAATAGCCCTCCAGATTATTTGACTTAGGGAAGACACCGGGTTCAATTCATATGCTACTGGTTGTCACTTAGTGACACCGGTATTGAAGATTAAAAGTCGTCATGGACCCAGGGACGCATGTACTAAACCTTCTTAGCCACTCAAGTTTCTCCCAACAGAAGCTTGTTTCATTCTCACAGGGAACCCTACGTAAACTATCGGCTTCCTCTTAGAGATTGCTGGTATTGAAGAAGGAGACCCTCTCCCTAGTCTCCGCTCAGGAAAACCAAAATGCACTATTAAGTCTAGAGCCACGAGATTTATCAAAAGATCTCTTAGGTACACTTGACATTTCATCACTTGTTGTTCAACAATAAGAACAACAGTGGTACGTTATCGAGTCCTACACAGATCCTAGCAATCTGTCGAGAACATTTATGAGAGGTTCACATCTGTGATCCTCAGTGATTGAATGGAAACTCCTGCAAGGGTCAACATCAAATAGCCCTGACAGCAGGTCGCTTCGGTAACTCCCCGTGGATTATGCTTAGTGTGTCTCAAACGGTCTACAGTTGTGAGATGATGCTTCGGTGTACCTCAGCGACTCATCTGAACCGTAGGTGTACTTCGGTACATCGCGTTATCTCACTTGTGGGACTCCGGTTCAGGAACGGCCTTTGTGAGAATTAGAGTCGTGTTTTCACACTATGCTGTTAACACTCTCGAAGTTCAAACTTGTAAGTGCCGAAATCCGCTTATTACTAACCTTTCCGATGTTTACTTCTTATGGAAGCTCTGGAGCGGACTGATCGTGCAGATTCTCCACGTGCTCATACCAACAATATCACTTATGAAAGTTCTCTCATAATCAAAGGCAACACAAAGTCAGAATGATTCTTCGTCAACAAAGAATCTACAAAGTTTAAAGACTTAAAGAACTTCATCAACTGTAATCCAACGTTAAAGAGTGTGTGAGCATGTTGGAGAAAGACGTGGAGACACTGGAGCAGCGAAGCAGACCTGATGCAGATTACCACATCATACTATCACTTTCAAAGAACAAAGAACTAAAGAACAAAGTAAATGAAGACGTCAAAGCAGAATACTTCAAAAGAAACAATTTCTCTACACTGGGAAGATTGTTCGAATCACGACACTTCTTCTCACAAGAAAGAAGAATGTTAGAAGACGTCAAAGCTACTATTACATCTGCACCTACAACGTTTATCACTCATTCATTCATCACTAACACTTAGGGGGAGATTGTTGGAATCACTCCTAAACCTTAATTCAAGTGTTAGTGATTCTTATGTAAGAGTTAGCTTAATATGGCCTTTATGTTTGTTATTATGCTTAGGCTTA
This sequence comes from Chrysanthemum seticuspe, assembly GCA_019973895.1. Lineage (NCBI taxonomy): Eukaryota > Viridiplantae > Streptophyta > Magnoliopsida > Asterales > Asteraceae > Chrysanthemum > Chrysanthemum seticuspe. Next base: position 248,111,433 of record BPTQ01000007.1, read on the forward strand.
TGTAGAAGGCCCATAAGCCTAGGCCCAAGCCCATAAGAGAAAGGAAGGGACTAGGAGTGTTGCCCTAGCTCCCTCTCCTATAAATACCTTGTAATAACCCTCACTTAAGGGTTGGTTGTTCAATTTATTCACTCTCACATTTCCTACGCATAACCGGTCAAGTCATACGAGTGTGTGTGTGTGTTTATTGTTCATCCGATCTCTATCTCTTCTCTATTTCTACATATTGATGCTTGTGTTACTAATATGGTGACCTAACAGTGGTATCATTCGCCAAATAGTTGGGTGAATCGTTTTTGTTGTTAAAAGTGAGTTTCGGTCTTACGCGTAACAACGGTTCCAACTTTGGTTCGCTTAAAACTTATTTTTTACACTTTTCAATCCAAGATTCTTGTACTTTCAATGTTTTAAGGTGTTAAAATATCTGTTTTTGGCAAAAAGTTTCAAACTTTACGCATGGATCTTTGTTTTTGAGCTTGGTTTTATACGTGGTACTAGTTCTACACATAACTGTTTTTTAAGCTTTGGATCATCAAGTTTCACACTTTCGTGTTATTTTGGTGATATTGAAGCTATCTCATCACAAAAATCTGGTTTGGAAACATCACTTGGCAGAAATCATTTTTGGCTTGTTTCTACGCGTAAGTAAAACCCTAAACTTACGCGTAACTGTTCCTTGGTTTGATCTTCAGTTTCGTGGCTTACTCAGTGATTTTCTTGCTTGGATAAGCCTGAAAACACTTCGAATTTGGATATCTTTTGCACTGTGATAGTGTAAAAGATCATTTGGGCAAAACCCTAAATTTACGCATAAGCTTAAGCTTACGCGTAGAATTTTTTACGCATAAGATTCATCTTACGCCTAAGCTTTGTCTTACGCATAAGTTAATCCTACGCCTAAGTTTTCAACGCCTAACTTCTTGTTTACGCATAACTTTAGTGTTTTCTCCTTACTTACGCGTAAGCTAATCCTACGCGTAACTATTGCTGTTACGCGTAACTTTGGTGTTTTCTGTGATTTCTACGCCTAAGGATTCTTTATCAACAACGGTTCATTCGACTACAAAGATCCATTTAACAACACAAGTTTTTCAACATGTCACAACCACCGTACTCTAACTATTTTCCCTACACTTATCATCAACAACAACAACAACAACTAAGTCCACAACATCAAAAATTTAACCATCAACAACAATTTAATCAACAACATACCCCACAACTTGGAGCAATTCCACAACCTCAAATGGTTCAACATCCACCTAGTCTTCAAGTACAACCTTACACAAACTTCTACAATCAACATCCATCCAAGAATACTATGAAGGAACCGACATGGTTTGGCAAGATGTGTGAAGCATTAAGTAGCCAACAATCAATTCATGAAGCTGGCTCACTTGATAGACCTCCAATGCTCACTCCCGGTAATTATGATCAATGGGTTATAAGTTTCTTTAGGTTTTGTGATCTAAAGAAGCCACATGGAAAGTTCTTAAAGAAGGTCATTATGGAAGGTCCATTTCAGATGCCTACTGTTATTACACCCGCAGATCCAGATGCCAATCCACCAAGAGATGTTGTCACCAACATTGCAACTATATCCGACCTCACTGGTGATGAACTTCTACACTTTGAAGCCGATGAACTAGCAATGCAATACATCCTTTTGGGACTACCCAATCCGATCCTTTGAAGTGTTGATGCTTAAAAGACAGCTAAAGTAATGTGGGAACATATTCATCTTCTAATGGAAGGCACAACACTCAATCAGGAAGACATGGAATCCAAAATCTACTTGGCCTATGAACACTTCATGATTGAACCAGGAGAGACATTAGAGTCATATCATCATCGCTTTTCAGACATCATTAATGACTTGGACAAACACAACATCATCATGCCTCAAATTGCTGTCAACACTAAGTTCCTAAGTAGTCTTGGTCCGGAATGGGAGAAGTATGTCATCTTTCTCCGTCAAGCTAAGAACCTTCATCATGCTTCATACAGATTTTTGTACGACTATTTGAAGCCTCACCAAAAAGAAGTTGACAAAGACAGGACTATCCGTGGACTCCCTACTTCACATACAATTCCTGATAATCAACAACTTGCTTTGTGGGCTCAAACTAATCTTCCTCCTCAAACAGCTCCTCAACCCACTCCTCAACCAACGGAAACCATCACACCATATGATCAGTCACAGAAACAACCTCAACAAAATCAATTGGTTCCATACAACAACAACAATGCTCAAGCACTTTACAGTGAAACTGATGAGGACTCTGCTGCCTTTGATGAATTGCAACAAGGATTTGTTATGATTACTAAAGCCTTCGGTCGATATACAAACAAATCCAACAATCGCATTCGTTCCTCACCAAACACACGGAATCAGGCTGTTGTGAACAATGGATGAGTTGAAGTTCAGAACCGTGGTTATGGTCGTCAGATGGGAGGTGGTCAAGGGTTTAATGCTATGGGACGGAATAACATGGGAGCTCCGCAACAACAAAGGGCTCCAGTGGTTGAACAGGGGAATGCTCAGAATGGGGTTAATGGTCTTCATTGTTATAACTGCAATGAAAAGGGTCATCTGGCTAATGCATGTCCTAAGCCGAGGACAAGAGGAAGTGCTTATTTCAAAGAGGCTTTGCTCTTGGCTCTTAAGGATGAAGCTGGTGGAACTCTTAACAACAAGGAACAGAGATTTATGGTAGATGCAGACTCTGATGATGACATGGAAGACTTGCAGGCTAATGCAGCAGTGATGTTGATGGTACAAATGCAAGCTCAACACATCAGTGATACAGGCCCAGTGTATGACACTGATGGCTTGTCTCAGGTACCTGAATAAACAATTATCATTAATGATCTGATCTCTCCGCCAACATCTGCATCTGACAAGGATCAGAGTGTTCAACATGAGCCTTCTACATCTCATTCCGAGGATCATCAACTAGACCCCGTAGTTATATTTGATGATCAATATGACCTTATGGTTACCATTGATGATCAAGTTGACTCCGTGGTTATACTTGAAGATCTAAATAATGACCATGTTGAGACTCACGTTGAACAAAATGATTTTTTGTCTGATCCAGAATTTGAGCTCAGGACCTTAGTTAAAGACCAACAATCCTGAGTGGAACATTATCATGATGTCAATACAAAATTAAAAGCTGAAAATGCACTGTTAATTAGGGATAATGAATGCTTAATTCAACAAATCAATTTTTTTAAAACTCAAGAAAACCGTGAAAAAGGTTTTGAAGTCGCTTTTGCTAAATCTCATCAAAACGAAAAATCATTAGAACGACAGATACGTGATCTAGCCGCTTCCAAGAATGCTCTGTTGTCTCAAATAGAACAACTGAAACATGAACATAAAAAACAACTTAACGCTCTTACTTTGGAAACTCAAAAAGCCAAGGCTGAGTTGTTAATTTGTCAAAAACAGTTCTCTGAGTACAAACAGCATTCCATGAAACGAATAGATAACTATCTTGAAGAAATTGTCGACTTACAAACCAAAATCAAAGAGTTTCGAAATGTTGTTTACAAACATGGTGAGTCAATCACAACAATTCAAAAGTTTACTTTTAAATCTAATCCAAATGGATATGGACCAATTCTTGCTTATTACAAACCTAAGTTTTAAAACAAAGCATTCAAACCAAATCCTGATGTTTACATTGCAGAACATAGAATTGATGATTCAATTATGACTGTTGTTGAATATAATCGCATGGAGGAATTAGATGCAGATGACGAGAGTCGGTCAAAAATGGAAAATGTCGTTTATAACAAACCATTTAACTATTCAAAAGCCGTTACTTTTTTCAAACAACAAGATACTTCTAACAAACCTTTTGTTATCACACCAGTCTCTGAAGTTAGTCCCAAACACAATGGTTCACAAATTAATGGTCCTTTACCTTCACTTAGTGAAGTTAAAACAAAAGCCGAAAGTTGTCGCGTTATAAAATACTTTGACACTTTCTTATCTGACCTAAAAATTTTGGAACGTGAGATTGAATTTCATTCTGAAATAAAAGTTGAAAATTTTCAATCGCCAATGGCGCGAGAACATCGAGACATTCTTCAGAAAAGACTTTTACCCCATGTTAAAAATTTGAAAACTTGTGCACTATATTGGGAAAGGGATTTTCACAAGGAACTTGGTCTCATGAAAACCGTTTTCGAGAAAACAGAAACATCGATTTCAAATACTAAACGTAAAAAGAAATTGTTAAGAAAAGATGTTGATCGACTCTTGGAAAATGTTATCTGTGCTGATATCCAAAATGTTTTGTTATTACAATCTGTTGCATATACATCTGATCATCTCTCTGCTAATATTGTTGATTTTGTTGAAATCGTTATGAATACTGATAACGTGCTTCAAATCGAGTCTTTAAAAGTTGAAAGTGAACGATTATTAAACGAACTTTCAAATGCAAAACGTCATCTTAATTGGTGTCAAAAGGATATTCACGATCAACAACTTGTTTTTCAAAACAAAATCGCCAAGTTGCATGCAAAAAATCTTAATCCAAAATTTGAGCAACTGGATGATCAAAACGTGTCTTTTAAGTGTCAAATCTCAAAATATGAACATGAACTTTCAAAAGTTAAACAGGAATATGGTGTCATGTTTGATTTACTCAAACAGACTCGTGATGAAGCATCAAATGAACTTGATCATTATCTTGCACACACTAAAGAAGTCAAGAATTTTGCTGGAAATCTTCGTTCTGAAAATCAAGATTTGGTGCACACTATCATTAAGTTAAGGAAAATGTTAGGAAAGTATGAACAAGTTCAGCCTAGCATCATTAAGAGAATTGCACCTGTAACACTTAGCAAACGTGAACCCAGAATGCCTACTGACAAAACACAAGATACTAATGTGTTTCCCTCTACTGAAACAGGAATAGTTGCCTCTTTTCCCAACGTCTGCACTTCACAGCCTAGGAGCAATACAAGGAAGAATAGGAAGTTGCGACCTAAGAAAAGATCAATAAAGAATGCTGAAGTAGAAGAACACCCTAGGATTTTGAATAAGACTCATGTTGCACCCACTTTAGATATTGCGTCTGACAAATGTAATGGAAAAAGTGTTGTAACGAATGCTAAACCTTTAAGTACTTTTGATATTCAGTCTGATGCTTCTTGTGTTATTTGTCGTAAAAGTATGCTTTCTGATTGTCATGACAAATGTGTTGCTAGAGCTATCTTGTCTCGTTTACGGAATCCTAAGAATCGGAATACCTCTAGGCCCACTAATGCTTCTAAGTCTGTGCTTGGTAAACCGCCCTCCTTAGATTCTAAAAAATGCATTGATGTACCTTTAGTTCAAGTATCACCTCCAAGGAATGTTGTACCACCTAGTGCATTCACTAAGACTAAAGCTAAGACTAGTTGGAGATGGCAGAAATGGACACATAATACACTAGGATTTAAATGGATGCCTAAAATTATTGATGTGTGTATTTCTACTATAACTGCTGAGGAACCCTCTAACTCATCGGGTTCCACATCTACCTCTATTCCATCTGTGTTGTCTGTGTGTAATGCAGGTGATACAGATCATCCTTTGGATTGTTGATAGCGGATGTTCCCGACACATGACAGGCAATCTTAAACTGTTATCCAACTTTATTGCAAAGTTCATTGGCACTGTCAGATTCGGGAATGATCACTTCCCAGCTATCATGGGCTACGGAGATTATATAAATGGCAATATCGAAATTAGCAGGGTTTATTATGTGGAAGGCCTCGGTCACAATCTCTTTTCAGTCGGTCAACTCTGTGATGGAGATTTGGAAGTTGCTTTTAGGGAGAAAACTTGTTTCATTCGTGATCTACAAGGAAACGATCTTATGTCTAGCTCTCGCAATTCTAGTCTATACACAATCTCAATGCAAGACATGGTTGCTTCATCTCCCATCTGTCTACTCTCAAAGGCTATATCTACAAAATCTTGGCTATGGCACCGTCGTCTCTCACATCTAAACTTTCAAACCATCACCAACCTTGGTCGACACAAAATTGTTGAAGGTCTCCCGAGATTCCGGTATTCTAAAGATCACCTATGTTCAGCTTGTGAACAAGGAAAAAGCACCCGTGCTCATTTTCCCTCAAAGGTGGAACACAGCTCTCAGCATGTGCTTCATTTTCTTCACATGGATTTGTGTGGCCTGATGCGGGTGCAAACGATTAATGACAAACGCTACATCTTGGTAATTGTCAATGACTACTCACGATGGACTTGGGTCTACTTTCTTCGAAGTAAAGATCAAGCTCCACAGATGATCATCACGTTTCTCACCAAAATTCAAGTTCAGCTCCGGAACACCGTCCGCCAAATCAGAACAGACAAAGGAATTGAATTTGTTAACCAAAATCTTCGAGAATTTTATGAGAAAGTGGGAATTGAGCATCAGACATCTATTGCACGTACACCAGAACAAAACGGAGTTGTTGAAAGACGAAACCGAACGTTAGTGGAAGCTGCAAGAACAATGTTAATCAATGCTAAACTTCCAGATTACTTGTGGGCAGAAGCTGTTTCAACTGCATGCTATACTCAAAATCGTTCAATGATTACAAAACGCCACAAAAAACACCTTTTGAGCTTATCCACAACCATAAACTGAATCTCAAACACTTTCATGTATTTGGATCCCTTTGCTACCCAAATAATGATCATGATGACTTTGGAAAGCTCAAAGCCAAAGATAACATTGGAGTCTTTATAGGATATTGTGAAATTTCTAAGGGTTTCCGGATCTGGAATCGTCGTACAAAGCAGGTTATGGAAACGATTCATGCTAATTTTGATGAACTTACTGAAATGGCTTCTGAGCATAACAACTTAGAACCCGGTCACAACCGTTTAAACTTCCCTCATACCCCATCATCAGCTAAACTAAGCCCTCAGCTTACTCATCAACAAATGGAAACGCTATTTGCTCCGTTGTTTAGTGATGACATTGATGAACGTGCTCCAGGTGTATCCGCTGTTTCCGCTGCACAACCTGATCATACTATTATACCTGATACACCTGCTAGAACAACTACTGTTGAAGAAGCACCACATGTTGACTCTACAACAACAGTTGAACAAACTGCTTCGAACGACGCTGAACCAGCTGCTGATGTTCTTAATGAAGTACCCCCACCTGCAGATTTTAATCCAAATGCGTTCTTTAAACCGTTTGCCAATGAAACTGTTGCACCTGATGTCGCGGAATCATCAACAAACCATTTGAATCCTCAAAATCTGCACAATGTATACCAACATCAACCCTCTACACATCAATGGACAAAAGACCATCCTCTAGAGAATATTATTGGCAACCCAAATCAACCAGTCGTTACAAGACAACGTCTTTACACATATGGTGAACATTGCATTTATGCTCTCACTGTCTGCTAATCTGAGCGTAAAAACATTAAAGACGCAATGACAAAAGACAACTGGATTGAATCCATGCATGAAGAACTCAACCAATTCAAACATCTTGAAGTATGGGAACTGGTTGAAAGACCAAAAGGGGTCTACGTCATTGGTCTCAAATGGATTTGGAAGAACAAATTGGATGCTGAAGGGAACGTAATCAGAAACAAGTCACGTCTGGTGGCTAAGGGTTATAGATAGGAAGATGGTATTGACTTTGAAGAATCATTTGCTCCGGTTGCTCGTCTTGAGGCTGTTCGGATTTTTCTCGCGTTCGCGGCTCATATGAACATAACGGTCTTTCAAATGGACGTCAAAATTGCTTTTCTGAATGCGCAATTGAAAGAAACGGTTTATGTCAGCCATCCAGAAGGATTCGTTGATCCCGAGTTCCCGAACCATGTCTATAAACTGAACAAAGCTCTGTATGATCTCAAACAAGCTCCTCGGGCGTGGTACGATAAGTTATCATCCTTCCTCATTGCCAATAAATTCACCAAAGGTTCGGTCGATCCCACACTTTTCATACAATATCACGGGGCTCACATCTTAATCTTTCAAATTTATGTGGATGACATCATTTTTGGGTCAACACATTTAAAATACTCAAATGCTTTTGTAAATTAATGACAAAACATTTTGAAATGTCAATGATGGGTGAACTCACATTCTTTCTAGGAATGCAAGTTCATCAATCACCCCGTGGTATTTTCTTGAGTCAGTCCAAATATGCCCTTGAACTGTTAAACAAATTTGGAATGCAAAACTGTGACACCTATGCCACACCAATGGCTCATACCAAGAAGCTAGACGCTGATTTACATGGGAAATTGGTGGACCCTACCAAATACCGTAGTATTATTGGGTCTCTCATGTATCTAACAGCTAGCAGGTCTGATATTGTTTTTGCTGTATATCTTTGCTCCCGTTATCAGTCGAGACCAACTGAAACCAACCTCTCTGAGGCAAAAAGAATCCTCCGATACATCAAGGGAACCATTAACTTGGGGATCTCGTATCCGAAGGATTCTGGTTTTGAACTAATAGCTTTTTCAGACGCTGATCACGCAGGATGCTTAGATTCACGAAAAAGTACATCAGGAGCATTACAATTTCTTGGTGATAAACTGGTGTCATTGCAATCGAAGAAGCAAGATTGTACATCGCTCTCCTCAACAGAAGCAGAATATGTAGCCATGTCGGCGTGTTGTGCTCAAGTCATTTGGATGAGAACACAACTCAAGGACTATGGTTACGTATTTGACAGAATCCCGATGTACTGCGACAATCGGAGTGCTATTGCGATCTCGTGCAATTCAGTTCAACATTCCAAATCAAAGCACATCGATCTTCGATATCATTTCATCAAGGACCACGTGGAACAGGGTACTGTTGAATTATACTTTGTGGGTACAGAATACCAACTGGCAGATCTCCTCACCAAAGCCTTAGCTCCTGCTAGGTTTAATGAGTTGGTCAACCGGATTGGTATGCAGTGTTTGACTCAAGAGGAACTGGATGAACTCTTAAAACATTCTTAAAAACCAGTCAAACACCAAAATCTCTTTTGTAAATATCTTTCAAAAACAAAATAAAAAAATATAAAATCTGATAAAACAACAAAATTATTCTTCTATCTTTATTTCTTTCAACACGGCAAGTACAAATCTTCTGTGAACACTCAAATCTTTCATAAAACCTTGTACTTGCATGTTATCTTATCTCGGTTGTTTCTTTAAAAATGGTGGTCACATTTCTGGTTTTCTGACACTCCTCGGACTAAAATTTATAAACATTCATTATTTCTTAAGTCGAGGGGGAGTGTCGTCAAATTTCTTTCCAAATATCCTTCGTTTCGTGACCAAAATGGTAGTTAAAGGCATTGATTGTAAATGGAAAAGGTGGAGAGACTAAAACTGTCAAAATCTTAAAGTTATTTCTAATAAACATCCCACCTAACATTTATTCATCACATTTATTACTAAACCTACCAAATTCTACGCCTAACAATCAATCTTCAAATCCGTGTTTTGGATCATCATTCTGTAAGTGGTTTTACAATCTTAACATGTTTTTAAACAATGGTTTTGATTTTTACACGAATCCAACGGCTAAATGATGTGTTTGAGAGTAATTTGTGTTCTACGCGTAAGCAATGAACACAAATCACTCATTCATGTGTTTTTGGTTAATATGAATGTGTCAAAACGTTTACTTAATCATACTGAAACCATTTCCATCATCAAAATGCACCCAGAAACACGAATTGAATGATTTTGAAAATTAGGGTTCATACGTTAGTTTGGGGTTTTTCATATGTGAGTGTTTTTGGTTATAAAGATTGTCATAAGATGTTGTTTACAAGTAGAATTGATCATATCTATGCCCAGAACTCACCCAGAAACATCAATCGTGATAGTATTTAAATGTTAGGGTTTATGTTCATACGGATTGGGTATTTTTGATTCATGACATGTTTGATGTTAAAACTTGGATAAGACAACTTAATAGGCTTCTTAGACTTACCAGAATCATTTTGATGCAATTCCTATGGCTAAATCTCTTACTCGTAGAAATTAAACCTTAGGGTTTAGGTTTACGCATAAGGATTTCTACGCCTATCTGTTTGACTGAGTGTTCGTGATTAAATCTGTTATAGAATGAATGTATGTGTTAATATTGATGCTATGATGAACTTATTTCAGGTTTGTTACAAGTGAAAATTCAGAATCAAGGTTACTAGCAAACTACGCATAAGGATCACCTTACGCGTATAATGTTATGCGTAAGAGTAATCTTACGCGTAACTGTTACGCGTAAGGTTCTACATAAGGGACTACGCGTATCCTGTGAAGGATATGCGTAAACAGTGACCTCTACGCATAAGGTCTACTCTTACGAGTAAGCCTTACGTGTAAGGTTTTATATGCGCTTACGCGTAAGCTCTACGCATAAGGTCCCCTTTTTCCTACGCGTAATATTTCTTACGCGTAAGTCAGGGTCCTACGCATAAGCTTGCGTTTTACGCTTATACCTATCCTGTTTACGCATTAGCTGCCAATTCTATGCCTAAGCCTTGTTTTAACCTTAATTATGAATTGTTACGCGTGCAAACTTGTAAATAAATAAATCATAACGCCTCGAAACCAATAATGTAACTAATAAGCTTAAATGTTTAACAAGTTGTGAATAATAAGTGAAAACATGGACTTTAAAACTTAAAGTTAATCAACTCACGTAACTTATCACGACGTCATTGGACTATTAGACTAACAAGTGATATTGGACTCGTAACAATCATCGACATATCACATTCAATAATTAGAAAATATAACAATCTGTTGACTAACATAATGTCTTTCGATATGTTGGTTCTTTTGGCTAAATATCTTTCAGATCACGACATGGACGCTCAAATGCAGAATGTGGATGCACCAAATGTTCTCACCGTTGTTGATATCTTTACTAATGGCTATCCGATGAAGATTGGAAAGAACAACCTTCGTGTTGACTTTGAAACTCTCACCTGCTCAGAGTCTTCTTGCTTGATTGCTATGGATATTCTGAAGAATCATCCTTATCAGAACATGCTCTCAAATTCTGCTACAATGCCTGAGATCTACATTCATCAGTTCTGGAACACAATGCAAAAGATCAAAGGTCAAAATGCTGTGTCGGTGACCCTCAACAACAAACAAGTCACCATCACACCTGCAGACTTACGGGTTATTCTTCTCATCCCTGACATCGAACCAACCGAATACAATGCCGCACCAACAGAAGAAACTATTCTCCAGTTCTTGATTAACATTGGCTATGACGAACTTACAGGAGTAATCTCAAAGCATTCACACGTGGATCTTAAGAATATTCCTCAACCCTGGAGAACTCTCTACATCATCATCACTGATCGGTCCCAAACGGTCAGGTTTATTACACAAGTCAACCACTTGTGAATGGTCAACCGTAATAAAAGTCAAACAGTCTAAAACCAAAGCAATTAAGTCCAGGAGAGTTTAGTGTTTCCCCAGGTCGTTAAGTCCCAACGAGCTGTGCGATTAAATAGCTAAACGTGTAGTGATCGGGTGATATTGAACAGGAAAGGGGTTAATGATAATACTAGATGACAAAGGAAAAATCTGAGAAAGAAAATTAAAAAGCTAAATTATATTAAATAAATGCTATCACTATTTTTAAAATTGGATTTTCTTGATTTTTCTTTTATAAATTTGAATTAAAAACTAATTTTAACTTTTAAAACTAAATTAAAATACTAAAAATTATGAAAATAAAGAGGAAAATTGTAAAACTATTTTTCAAAAAATCTAAAATAACTAAACAAACTTTTGAAAATTGAATTTGTATTTTTCTGATTTATATTCTAATTTCTATGATTTAAAAACTATTTAAAACTAATTAAATTGCTAAAAATTACTATTTAAACTAGGAAAATTATGGAAATATATTTTTTTGGCTTTTTATATTTATCTTAATCTATGAAAATTGAAAACTTATTTTTTTGAAGATTTTCTGATTTATTTGTATTAAAAGCTATTTAAAAAATTCTTAAAAACTGATTTAAAATAAGAAAAATAGCAAACAGTGATGAAAAATTATGAAAAATTCAGGAAAAGTCTAAAATAATATTATAAATCTATAAAAAACATAAAAACTATGCTTATGTGTAAGAAAATGAAACTATAGTGCAACTGTCCCTAAATAAGCTACTATTAATAAGCTAAAAAGTGCAATAAGCTACCAAACTGTTACTTAAGCTAACTTATGCTATACTAACTCAAATTCAGCTTAATCCAACTACTCTTAACCACTATTAAGCAAGCTAACAAGTTTTAATGCTAAATAACCACTAAAACCAAACAGCCCTAACCTCTTGGTTTTCAGCTAATCCAACTACTTATCTAAAGAGCTTATGTGAAAAACAGAACTGAGGAACTCAAGATCACCAAGCAAACTACAAATGAACCAAAATCCAAGTCCTAATTATCTAAATTGAGATCTGTGCAAGGCCTGCAAGTTGGCCTGATTCACACTCAGTTAATGCTGAGTGTGAACAGGGCATATGGGAGCTTATTGGACAGCTGATTAAGTGCTTAAGATTGTTCCCAAAAATTTGACAAAAATCAGTTTCCAACTCTTGACCAACTGAAGTTAATTGTCCCAGATTTTCAACAAAATTGATCCAAAATTGAAGATATGAAAAATCAACGAAGTTGGGTGAAAAACGGATTTTCCAACTTTTGACTTTTTACACAGAAATGATATTTTGACTAAAATGAAATTTGAGCTTAATTTGTGAACTGATAATGATGAATTAGGCTAAAATAAAGCTATAATAAGCTACTAACCCAATTACTAAACCTAAATCAGGCTAATGATCTATCAAATTCCTAACAGATTTGAAATTAGGACAGATTTAAGTTGATTTTGACTTTTAGAGATCTAGGGTGCAAACTGATGACCAAAATGATTATACTAGACCTGAATTGGACTCAAGCAACTGAGCTTAACCACTTAACAAACCTCAATCTCAGATCAATGATCTAATCCAAACACACTATTATACTAACTGTTTTGCTAATTACTCTACCTAAATGATTATCTAGCTTATGCTAATGCTGAAACTGAATCAATGTAACCTAGTAACAGTTTAATGAACAGATAAAAACTAATTGTACCCACAGATTCAAACTCAAATAGAATATGCAAACTATATTAGATTAAGGAAATACAATAAGTACTCACAAGTGATCCAGCTTATGTGAAGCTTAATCCAGAACCAAATCTACCACTATTCTAATCAAAATCAACCCAAATCCAACTCCATATCAGCAATTCAGAACCATACCACCATTATTACTGCAGTTTGACTTTTGTTGACCAAGATGCTCTTATGTTTGGAACTGTTTGATAAGCTTATTCAGAGCTATCAACAGCTTGAATAAGCTTATATAAGTTGTAATAAAGCTGTTTGAAGCTTGATACTTAGCAAATTTAAAACAGATTTGATTATAAAAAATGGAAAAACAGAAAACTTAACCAAACTTTAAATTATTACTGAAAATAAGTTACAACTGATTGAAATGACTTAAATGAGTACAAGGAAGATTAAAAGTTACAATTTAAAGCTTAATTAGGACATGGAAATTAAAAACGACATGTAAGAAAATAAAAACTAAGTACTACCACTATCTCTAGCTTCTCTTTCTCTATTTATTCAACAAGAGGCTTCCCCTCTCTCCTCTGATCATTTCCCACTTCTTTGCAGAGCCATTGGATTAGAAGACTTGATATTAGCCGTTGATGGCTTTTTGGTGCCAAACTTTTCTTGCCAGTTGGGGTGGGTTGAGTGCAAGGAAGAAGAAGCATTAAATGCTCCTTGTTGGTTTGTGGAGGTGGAGTGATAAGGGTGGTGGTATGTGAGTTGGAGGTGAGGTGATGTGAGTGTTGCAGAGAGTGGGTGAAGAAGATGGGAAAAAGGAGGGAAAAGGGTGAGGGTTGACTGAGTGTTTGACCGGGGTATATTAATAGGGAGGGGGTTCAAGTTGGGGGGTCAAGTGGCTTTGGCAGGGGGTCAAGTGGCTTTGGCAGGGTTCAAGGGATTTTGTGTTAATAACAAGGACCATTCTTGTAATTCTGATTTTTGAGGGACCGAACCTGCCAATTTTTCGAAGTTATTCCAAGGGTCAATCTTGCCAAGTTTCATTAGTACAAGGACCATAAAAGATAATTTTCCATTTTTAAACTTCCAAGGACTATTTTTGCTAATTTTGAAACTTGAAGGACCAAACTTGTAAATTCTCCAAACTTTTTACCCAAGGATCATTTTTGATAAATTTTGATTTTGAAAGGACTTGGGTTGAATTTTATTCCAAAACAAATGCTCAGGGACTGATTTTGTCAAGATTTGAAAGTTGAGGGACTGAAACTGCCAATTATGCAAACTTAGCTCGTTTTTCATCTGATTTTAAACATTTTGCATCTGAAACATATAAAATATAATCCTTGGATATATTTTGTATTTTGCTGCATATTTGAGTGTTTTTAAGTGTTTTGCAGTTCAGATTTGACCAAAAATGATGAGTATTTACACACTCATCAATCCCCCACACTAAAACATTGCTAGTCCCTAGCAATCTTTTGAGAAAACTTAATGGATTTGAATCTCTTTACCAAAAGCCATTACTTCTGGAGTAGCCAATTGTTTCAGTTCAAGTAAGAACCTTGGTACAATGATAACCAAATGATTTTGAGCAAATCAACAGCTTTCAACGGTTTTGATTTGTCTTTACCAGAAGCCGTTTGCTTCTGGACTAGCCAACTCTTAGATAAAATATCTTTGGTGAGCTGATTACCAATTATGGTTTTCCAACTGCCTTTACCACAAGCCATAAACTTGCGGGCTAGCCAACTCTTCACTAATTAAAGATATGGTGAGCTGAACACCATACAATTTTGGGCAAATTGCAAGCCGTCAACGGATTTGAGATATCTTTACCAAGAGCCGTTTGCTCCTGGATTAGCCAATCCTTTTGTTTATTAGACATGGCGGACTGATAACCGTAAGCTGAGTAAGTGCAAAACACTTACTCCAAAAAAAAGTTTGGCCAAAAATGGGGGAATTGGGTGGTATAATTACATGATAAAATTCGTGAGAATTCCCCCCCACACTAGAAATGAATATTGCCCTCAATATTCAAAGTACTGACGGTTATTCCGAAACTGAGAACGTAAAAGGGAAATACTACGGACATTATTTGAATTTTTTTTTTTTTTTTTTTTTTAGAAAACTTATATACAACAGCGGGGGGAGGGAACTCCCCCACACTAGGGTGGTAGAAAATAGAAAGAAGTCAGAAATACGGGTGAAAATCCATATGGTGTGCTACTGTTTTTGATTTCCGAGTCTCTAGCTTGACTCGACCCCGTATTCATTTGTTCATGGGGAAAGTTTGTAGATCCGGGACAACCACAGGCGGAATGTCCTCTCCAAAATAGTGCTTCAATCGATGACCATTCACTTTAAAATTTGGACCATCGGGTTGAGATAACTCAATGGTTCCATAAGGAAATACTTTAGTGATGGTGAATGGTCCAGACCAGCGGGATTTTAGTTTTCCTGAGAAAATCTTCAATCTTGAATTGAAAAGAAAGACTCGATCACCGACGTTGAAAACGCGGTTCTTGATTTTGGAGTCATGAATCTTCTTTGTCTTTTCTTTGTATATCAAAGAGTTCTCGTAAGCTTGATCACGGAGTTCATTTAATTCATTCATTTGAACTTTCCGGTGATCACCAGCTGTCTGAATATCGAAGTTGGCATGTTTCAAGGCCCAGTATGCTTTGTGCTCAAGCTCAATCGGCAGATGACACGCCTTTCCGTACACTAGCTTGTATGGAGTACACCCGATGGGTGTTTTATAAGCTGTACGGAAGGCCTAGAGTGCGTCATCTAGCTTATACGACTAAGAGGCACGGTTTTCGCCTACTGTCCTTTCCATAATTCTTTTAATACCTCGGTTGGAAACTTCCACTTGCCCACTTGTTTGGGGGTGGTACGCAGTAGAGAGACGGTGAGTTACACCATACTTTTGCATGACTCTATCAAACTGGTCATTGCAGAAATGCGTACCACGATCACTGATTATAGCTCGTGGAGTTCCAAACCTAGCAAAAAGAGATTTTAAGAATTTCACAACAACTCGGGCATCGTTGGTAGGTAAGGCTTTCGCTTCAACCCATTTTGACAAATAGTCAACGGCCATGAGTATGTATTTATTTCCTCGAGATGAAGGAAATGGCCCCATAAAGTCAATGCCCCAGATCTCAAAAATCTCACACACTTGAATGGTGTTTTGCGGCATTTCATTTCTTTGTGAGATATTCCCGTGATGTTGACAAGCGTCGCAGGTTTTGACAAATTCGTGGGCATCCTTGTAAATAGTGGGCCAATAAAATCCGGAATCAAACACCTTCTTGGCAGTGTAGTTGGGGCTATGATGTCCCCCAGTAGGTCCAGAATGGCAAGCCTTGAGAATGTCATTGGCTTCCTGACCATACACACATCGCCTGATGACTTGATCCGTGCAAATTTTGAATAAGTAGGGGTCGTCCCAGAAGTAATGTTTTACATCTTTAAAGAATTTGTTTTTCTGTTGGGACGACATCCCTTTCACCACAAAGTTACCCGCATGGTAATTTGCAAAGTCAGCAAACCATGGGGTAGAAGAGTCTCCACGAAAAGAAACCACATTGAGTGTTTCGAGAGGAAATGTTTCGTTTATTTCCTTTTTCTCGAACACATCCTGGTGAGGGTTTTCTAAACGGGACAGATGATCAGCAGCCAGGTTCTCAGCTCCTTTTTAATCACGTATAATGATATCAAATTCTTGCAGGAGGAGAACCCAACGGAGCAATCTCGGCTTTGCATCTTGTTTTGCAAAGAGATATTTGAGAGCCGAGTGATCCGTATACACCACGCATTTGGTCAAGATTAGGTATGGTCGAAACTTCTCAAACGCATACACCACAGCTAATAATTCTTTTTATGTAGTGGTGTAATGGGTTTGAGCTTCAGTCATAGTCTTACTCGCGTAGTGGATAGGCTGAAAATGCTTGGTTTTACGTTGCCCCAGGACTGCACCGATAGCAAAATCACTTGCATCGCACATGAGTTCAAAGGGTAAATCCCAGTCGGGGGCAACTAGAATGGGTGCTTCCGTAAGATTTTTCTTTAATGTTTCAAAAGCTTCGATGCACTCAGGTGAGAAGATAAAAGGAGCATCCTTCTCAAGGAGATGAGTCATAGGCCGAGCGATTTTAGAAAAATCTTGTATGAATCTGCGATAAAAACCGGCATGACCTAAAAAACTCCTAATACCTTTGACGGTAGTAGGATGAGGCAATTTGGCAATGACATCCACTTTCGCTTTGTCAACCTCAACCCCATTTTTTGAAATCTTATGGCTTAGGACAATTCCTTCCTTGACCATAAAATGGCTCTTCTCCCAATTTAGACAAAGATTGGTGTCTTCACACCATTTTAGCATTTTTTCTAAATGGGAGAGACATGTTTGAAATGAGTCCCCAATGACCGAGAAGTCATCCATAAACACCTCCATTGTTTCCCCAATCATGTCATGAAAAATTGCCATCATACATCGTTGGAACGTGCCAGGAGCGTTACATAGGCCAAAAGGCATACGTCTGTAGGCAAAAGTCCCATATGGGCAGGTGAATGTGGTATTTTCTTGATCCTACGGATCAATGGGGATCTGAAAATACCCCGAGAAACCATCAAGGAAACAATAGTATTCGTTCCCTGCTAATCTCTCAAACATTTGGTCCATGAAGAGTAGAGGAAAATGGTCTTTACGGGTGGCTTCGTTTAACTTGCGATAGTCAATACACACACGCCATCCCGTAACCAATCGAGTTGGAATTAACTCATTTTCTTCATTTGTGACAACAGTTATGCCACCCTTTTTTGGAACACAGTGGATGGGACTGACCCAAGGACTATCAGAGATCGGGTAAATATAACCGGCATCAAGAAGTTTGAGAACCTCCTGTTTGATAAGCTCATGAATCTTAGGATTCACCCTTCTCTGATGTTGGACTGCTGGTTTGAAATCATCCTCCAATAAAATCTTGTGTGTACAAAATTCAGGGTTAATACCCTTGATGTCGGAGAGTCTCCAAGCAATTGCTTGCTTGTGCAACTTCAAAACCTTTATGAGAGCAGTCTTCTCCTCCTCCGTTAAGTCCATAGCAATTATGACGGGTAATTTATTATCACCCTCCAAGAATGCATACTCGAAATGAGGAGGTAGGTCCTTAAGTTCAACCTCGGGAAATTCTTCAGTAGATGTTTGTACGGATTTGATTTCTTCAATCGTGATCTCTTTCGGAGGGAGTGACAGTAATAGATCTTCGTTTAACAATTGATCAAGATAAAGGATATCTCCCTCCGAATCATAAACACCATCATCAATTCCCGGCGGAATCGATTCATCATTAGCAAGAAACTCATCGATCTCTTCTAAAAAGAAGTCACCTCCCTCAAACGGAGTAAGAGAGGGGGAAGAATCGGCAATAATTGGTTGAGAAGATGTGGTGGGATTCCCACTCACAGAATTATGAAAATAACCAAGAAACTCTTGAGAGTACTCCTCTGAAGCAATATCAATTACGTCGATTCGATTAACCGATTCAGCATCATAGTTTGCGGAGTACCTCGAAGTTTGATCAAGCTAGGTTAAAGGTGACAGCTTCATTACCCACACGTAATGTGATTTCTTGCTCAAATACATCAATGAGAGCACGGCCCGTTCTCAGGAATCCTCGTCCAACAATGAGGGGAACCCGATGATCGGCATCGAAGTCAACAACCACAAAGTCAGCTGGAAAATGGAACTTTCCTACTTTCACGAATACATCCTCGGCGATACCAAGAGGACGCGATATTGATCGATCTGCAAGCTCAAGAGTCATGCAGGTAGGAATAAGTTCTGGAAGAGAAAGTTTCTTCCATACTGAATAAGGCATCAGATTGATGCTTGCACCAAGATCGGCGAGGGCAAAGCACTCAATCATTCCTGGAAAAACACAAGGTAGAAGAAATTTTCCAGGATCTCCAAGCTTCTCGGGAAGCTTCTTTAACAGAACTGCTGAGCAGTTCTCGTTCAGAGGATTTTTAGCCATTTCAAACAGTTTTTCCTTGTTTCTTAACATGTGTTTGAGAGTTGATGCAAACTTGGGCATCAGCATGATAGCATCCGCAAAGCTTATGTCAAAATGTAGTTCTTGGAAAATTTGAAAAAATTTTTCCATTTGATGACTGGCTTTTTCGCGGAGCTTTTGCTCATTTAGACGTGATGGGTAAGGAATAGAAGTTTTGGATTTGGGGTTTTCAACTGGAGGTTCAAAAACAACTCCTGGTTTGGATTTGGGTTTCGGGACAACTTGAGGATGGACATGTGTTGTGCTCTGCGAGCTAGTGGGTTGCACTTGGTCCTTTGTCGCCTCAGGTTCACTTTCCACTACCTTCGGGAGAGAAGAAGAAGAGGTAGTAGGAATAGCGGGTCCATCATATAAAGCACCACTTCTGGTTGTGATCGCCTTTGCATCGCCCCTCGGATTAGCGATCGTGTTGCTAGGTAAAGTACCTGAGCCCGAGGGTCGATCATTTAAAGACTTCTTAATGTCAGAAATCTGGCTTACCAACAACCTATTCATTTCCTCTTGGGATTTCATGAATTGCTTCAACAACTCATCAGATGATGGTCCAGTTGGAACAATGGCTTGATTTTGTGTAGGAAAATCCTGGCCTCTATTGTTTGGATTAGGGCCTTGATTTTGGAAATTTCCTTGATTATTGCCATGAAAATACCCTGGGTTGAAATTTCCCTGATTCTGGTTTCTATTAAAATTTCCTTGGTTTTGGAAATTTTGACTTTGATTTTGAAAACCGTTATTCTGACTAAAATTACCTTGGTTTTGAAAACCTTGGTTCGTTCTATTCTGATTTTGATTACGGTTTTGGTTTTGGTTGAAACCGGGTGGTCCAGGGTAGTGGTTAGGATGGTGGTTCGGGTCCATAGGAGCACGGTATTGGTTGCCTCCTGAATTGGAAATCCCGCCCACAGCGTTTGCTTCAAAAGGGTTACCATCGGTGGCCATACAGTTGTAATAGGCATGGGGGCCACCGCAAGTAACACATACTTCCACTTTCTTGACTTCAGCAGGAGGTGAAGTTTGTGGAAAAGAAACTTTCTTTTGGTTGGAGAGAACCAAGGCTTGAATTGCTTTCGTGAGTTTGTCAATCTTAGCATCGGTGCTAGATTGACTCACGGGCGATGAAGCAGAAGGACCAACACTGACTTGGGAAACAACCGGTTTGCTTCGTGCAATGCGGACTTTAGACTTGTTTTCAATTATCGCTAAAGCTTCTTTTACAGTTTTGCTTAAGAA
This sequence comes from Chrysanthemum seticuspe, assembly GCA_019973895.1. Lineage (NCBI taxonomy): Eukaryota > Viridiplantae > Streptophyta > Magnoliopsida > Asterales > Asteraceae > Chrysanthemum > Chrysanthemum seticuspe. The sequence continues at coordinate 248,131,885 of BPTQ01000007.1, forward strand.
ATTTCCTCCAGCGGAGGAATTGAGAGAATCTTGATCAGATTGACTCACTCCATTATAGAAAGTATCGAGTTGCATCAACTCGGAGAAACCATGGTGAGGACATTTGCGGAGCAACTCCTTAAAACGATCCCACGATTCACTGAAGGATTCATCAAACTTTTGTGTGAACTTGATGATTTCGTTTTTAAGACTCGTGGTTTTAGAAGGTGGATAGAACTCGTTCACAAATTTCTTCACCAGGTCTTCCCATGTTTCGATCGATTGAGGGGGTTGTTTTTGAAGCCAAATCCGGGCTTGTCCCTCGAGGGAAAATGGGAACAAAAGAAGTTTGACAGCATCTGTAGGGACATTCTTGTATTTGATGGTAGATGCAATCTTGTTAAACCATCGAATATGAGCATGAGGATCATCCCTCTCAAAACCATAGACTTGACTTGAGGTTACAAGATTTAGTAACCCAGTTTTGAGTTCAAAATTTTCGGCCACAATGGCTGGGATAACAATAGCATCTCCATACCCATCGATGGGTGCCTGGAGAAGCTCGCACATAGGACGTTCTTCCGCCATGATAACGGAAGTAATGCGAGCAGTCCGGATCTCAGATCCGACTGATGGGGCAGAACGTCTACGGATACGCCTTCTTGGAATCCTGACAAGCTCATACACTAGAGTTAACTCTAAGAAATCTCAGAGTCAAGGGAATTATGAAAATGGGGAAAGAAGAATCTTTTTGAGTTTTTTATGGTTTTATATATATGTAGAAACAAAAGAAAAATATTTTTGTGTTTTATATGTTTTAAGATGTTTTTGGATTTTTGGATTTTTATAAGAAAATATAAATATATATAGATGGTATGAACAAGGAGTGAATATTCAAATCACTAATCTGCTAAACGTAAGACTATTAGCACAGCTCCTCGGCAGCGGCGCCAAAATTTGATCGGTCCCAAACGGTCAGGTTTATTACACAAGTCAACCACTTGTGAATGGTCAACCGTAATAAAAGTCAAACAGTCTAAAAGCAATGCAATTAAGTCCAGGAGAGTTTAGTGTTTCCTCAGGTCGTTAAGTCCCAACGAGCTGTGCGATTAAATAGGTAAACGTGTAGTGATCGGGTGATATTGAACAGGAAATGGGTTAATGATAATACTAGATGACAAAGGAAAAATCTGAGAAAGAAAATTAAAAAGCTAAATTATATTAAATAAATGCTATCACTACTTTTAAAATTGGATTTTCTTGATTTTTCTTTTATAAATTTGAATTAAAAACTAATTTTAACTTTTAAAACTAAATTAAAATACTAAAAATTATGAAAATAAAGAGGAAAATTGTAAAACTATTTTAAAAAAATCTAAAATAACTAAACAAACTTTTGAAAATTGAATTTGTATTTTTCTGATTTATATTCTAATTTCTATGATTTAAAAACTATATAAAACTAATTAAATTGCTAAAAATTACTATTTAAACTAGGAAAATTATGGAAAAATATATTTTTGGCTTTTTATATTTATCTTAATCTATAAAAATTGAAAAATTATTTTCTTGAAGATTTTCTGATTTATTTGTATTAAAAGCTATTTAAAAAAGTCTTAAAAACTGATTTAAAATAAGAAAAATAGCAAACAGTGATGAAAAATTATGAAAAATTCAGGAAAAGTCTAAAATAATATTATAAATCTATAAAAAATATAAAAAACTATGCTTATGTGTAAGAAAATGAAACTGTAGTGCAACTGTCCCTAAATAAGCTACTATTAATAAGCTAAAAAGTGCAATAAGCTACCAAACTGTTACTTAAGCTAACTTATGCTATACTAACTCAAATCCAGCTTAATCCAACTACTCTCAACCACTATTAAGCAAGCTAACAAGTTTTAATGCTAAATAACCACTAAAACCAAACAGCCCTAACCTCTTGGTTTTCAGCTAATCCAACTACTTATCTAAAGAGCTTATGTGAAAAACAGAACTGAGGAACTCAAGATCACCAAGCAAACTACAAATGAACCAAAATCCAAGTCCTAATTATCTAAATTGAGATCTGTGCAAGGCCTGCAAGTTGGCCTGATTCACACTCAGTTAATGCTGAGTGTGAACAGGGCATATGGGAGCTTATTGGACCGCTGATTAAGTGCTTAAGATTGTTCCCAAAAATTTGACAAAAATCAGTTTCCAACTCTTGACCAACTGAAGTTAATTGTCCCAGATTTTCAACAAAATTGATCCAAAATTGAAGCTATGAAAAATCAACCAAGTTGGGTGAAAAACGGATTTTCCAACTTTTGACTTTTTACACAGAAATGATATTTTGACTAAAATAAAGCTATAATAAGCTACTAACCCAATTACTAAACCTAAATCAGGCTAATGATCTATCAAATTCCTAACAGATTTGAAATTAGGACAGATTTAAGTTGATTTTGACTTTTAGAGATCTAGGGTGCAAACTGATGACCAAAATGATTATACTAGACCTGAATTGGACTCAAGCAACTGAGCTTAACCACTTAACAAACCTCAATCTCAGATCAATGATCTGATCCAAACACACTATTATACTAACTGTTTTGCTAATTACTCTACCTAAATGATTATCTAGCTTATGCTAATGCTGAAACTGAATCAATGTAACCTAGTAACAGTTTAATGAACAGATAAAAACTAATTGTACCCACAGATTCAAACTCAAATAGAATATGCAAACTATATTAGATTAAGGAAATACAATAAGTACTCACAAGTGATCCAGCTTATGTGAAGCTTAATCCAGAACCAAATCTACCACTATTCTAATCAAAATCAACCCAAATCCAACTCCATATCAGCAATTCAGAACCATACCACCATTATTACTGCAGTTTGACTTTTGTTGACCAAGATGCTCTTATGTTTGGAACTGTTTGATAAGCTTATTCAGAGCTATCAACAGCTTGAATAAGCTTATATAAGTTGTAATAAAGTAGTTTGAAGCTTGATACTTAGCAAATTTAAAACAGATTTGATTACAACAAATGGAAAAACAGAAAACTTAACCAAACTTTAAATTATCACTGAAAATAAGTTACAACTGATTGAAATGACTTAAATGAGTACAAGAAAGATTAAAAGTTACAATTTAAAGCTTAATTAGGACATGGAAATTAAAAATGACATGTAAGAAAATAAAAACTAAGTACTACCACTATCTCTAGCTTCTCTTTCTCTATTTATTCAACAAGAGGCTTCCCCTCTCTCCGCTGATCATTTCCCACTTCTTTGCAGAGCCATTGGATTAGAAGACTTGATATTAGCCGTTGATGGCTTTTTGGCGCCAAAACTTTTCTTGCCAGTTGGGGTGGGTTGAGTGCAAGGAAGGAGAAGCATTAAATGCTCCTTGTTGGTTTGTGGAGGTGGAGTGATAAGGGTGGTGGTATGTGAGCTGGATGTGAGTTGATGTGAGTGTTGTAGAGAGTGGGTGAAGAAGATGGGAAAAAGGAGGGAAAAGGGTGAGGGTTGACTGAGTGTTTGACCGGGGTATATTAATAGGGAGGGGGTTCAAGTTGGGGGGTCAAGTGGCTTTGGCAGGGGGTCAAGTGGCTTTGGCAGGGTTCAAGGGATTTTGTATTAATAACAAGGACCATTCTTGTAATTCTGATTTTTGAGGGACCGAACCTGCCAATTTTTCAAAGTTATTCCAAGGGTCAATCTTGCCAAGTTTCATTAGTACAAGGACCATAAAAGATAATTTTCCATTTTTAAACTTCCAAGGACTATTTTTGCCAATTTTGAAACTTGAAGGACCAAACTTGTAAATTCTCCAAACTTTTTACCCAAGGATCATTTTTGATAAATTTTGATTTTGAAAGGACTTGGGTTGACTTTTATTCCAAAACAAATGCTCAGGGACTGATTTTGTCAAGATTTGAAAGTTGAGGGACTGAAACTGCCAATTATGCAAACTTAGCTCGTTTTTCATCTGATTTTAAACATTTTGCATCTGAAACATATAAAATACAATCCTTGGATATATTTTGTATTTTGCTGCATATTTGAATGTTTTTAAGTATTTTGCAGTTCAGATTTGACCAAAAATGATGAGTATTTACACACTCATCAATCACCAAATCTGTTTCAGGTCATGACAGTGGCTATGAGCATCCCAAGCTCATGGAACTGAAAATATTTTGGGCTTTGATCAACATGAAGCACATCAAAATTGAAGCTCTGATATGGGAAGACATGATGACATTCCTCAAAAAGCTTGGCTCAAAAATCCCTTATATCAGATATACAAAACTGTTGATCCAAAGAGCACTTGGGTATAACCCTGATATCCCCAAGAGACTCAATGACCCCAACAATCATGACATGTTGTCTGAACCTACTCTAACTGTCAGATTCAAGGAATCAACAACGAAGAAACAGGGTGCTGTGTTACCGGATCACCTTCTTTCTGATGAAATCAAACAGCTTTACTCATACAAAAGGTATCTGGTAGCAGTTGATGATGGCAAAGTTGGTTTTCTCGATGACAAGTCTTCTGGTACACCTACTAGGAAAACCAGAAGAGGAAGTGCAGGAAGTGCTGCAACCACTGAGAGTCAAAGAAAGTTTCCTAAAAGGAAACCTGGACGTAAGAGAACAGTTCCTTCAAAGAAAGCTATCCCTATCCCCAAATCTGAACCGCAACAAAAGCTAAAGGATGAAAGCTCTGAGGAAACTGAATCAGAAGAAGAGATAACTTACTCTGAAACAGTCAAAGATGACACTCAAACAGCCACAAAGCCTTCAAGTCCCAAAGGTGATAAAGGAAAGACTCCAGTGATTGAGCACGAAGAAGAAAGCTCTGATGAAGAGCCTCTGGATACTGATTACAGGAAGAAGTTCAAAATCATTAGACTCCAACACGTTGCGAAAGAGTTTACAAAGGATCAAATGGGTGGCCCCGGAGGGTCAAGTGGTGGAGTCTAATCCACACCAATTCCTGATGCGGTTAATCAACCCGATAAGGGAACTGGTGCCACCACTCTTGAGCAACAACAAAAGCAACAGGAGGATTCTATTGAGTATGACATTGAGGAACCAGAAACTAAGAAGTCAAAGAAAGATAAAGCTGATGAAGAAGCTGCAGCTCAAGCCAAAGCTGATGCAGAGGCCACAACTCAAGCTAAAACAGATGAAGAAGCTAGGATTCAGGCTGAAGAACAGGCTAAAACTGATAAAGATGACGAAGTAAACTACGATGATTATCATCTCAACAGTCCAACTCGTTCCAAGGAGAAAACTTCTGAACCTCCTAAGGACCCTGAACCTCCTCATGACTCTTCATCATCAGATTCATCCTCTCACTCTTCACCACCACCATCCAAAAGATCAACCAGATCCACATCCAAATCAGTGAAGAAGCCAACGGCATCTTGGATCTCTCAAGCTAAGACAAGAATCGTTAAAGCTGTCAAACAGGTAAGGAAGAAAGACATGCTTTACAAAAAGCTGAATTTTCTCGCTGACCAGGTACAGTACCTTCATGACGAGAATGACAAGATGAAAGATGCAAGGGAGTACATCCAGAAGTTCATGGAACGTGATCCTCAAAGGGAAATGAACGAGATGATCAAAGGTTACACTCACAAGTTCCTTCTTGACATCGTTCCTGAAGTTACAAAGGAGATGTTTACCAAACAACTCTATCCGAATCTATTGCATTTGGCCAAGCAAACTATGAGATCAACACCAATGCATGTAAACATCAATCCAGTTGATCCCATAATATTCTGAGATGCTGAACTGGTTTCCAGGCTCGTAGCTCAAATGTCTAAACGATCTGCAACATTTGCCTCTTACGAAGGTAAATTGTTTGAAGCATTGCTGGAATACCAACTTAAATCAGCATGCAGAGAAGAAGCTGAGAGGCCCAAGCGTCCAAGAGACGATGAAGATAAGGATAAAGATAAAGAGCCTAAACGCCCAAAGAAAACTGGTGAATCATCTTCTATGCAACCTCCACCCCAAAGGACTCCAGCTCAACAACGATCTCCTCCACGTTCTTCTACTGAAAAACCTCAGGACTCTGAGTTACCACCTCAAACTACGAAAACCGGTGATCACTTCGAGTACACTGGTGGTGACGATGAGGAAGTCATTGAGCCCCAACAACAACCCACCTCTCTCGATTCAACAACAAAGAAACCATCATCCTCATCAAAGCCAAAGAAAAAGAAGAAGACTCCCAAGGCTGATGTCGTCTCATGGCTTGACGATGACGACACCGAATATGATTGGTTCTCAACACTTGTTGCTGCTACACCCGCCTTAACTGAAGACCAAGATATGGTAGGAGGTAGTACATTGGAGCATGCAAAGGTATTGCAAGAAAAGTTCCGAGTGAAGAAGATGACGAAATCAGAGCTGATACGAATCAAGAATGAAGCTTATCAAATACTCAAAGACAGCTCGGAAAGTGCTATTGAAGTTGAATATCACCTTGAAAACATAGCACGAGCCATGTCTAACAACATTGATTGGCTCAACCCTGAAGCAAACATCGACTACACCAGAAAAGACAACGCTCCATACTACACAGATTGGACCAAACCTCTACCTACCATTGGTCGACCAGATCAACTTCAGATTCCATTTTGATACTTCTTCAACAACGACCTGGAACTTCTTTTACATGGTAGCGATGTGTCAAAGAAATACGCTACATCACTTACACTTCCGTTCCCGGCAGCCATATACTCTAACTGCATAGCCATCGAGGAAAAGGCTACCCACATGTTCAACAACAGAGTGGAAGAGTATGACATCGATGTAATGTACGAGATTCACCATTGGCTGGAACACCGACGAATCTACTACAGAAGCTGCCAGGTTCGAAGATCTCAACATGAAGTGTATAGTACACAAGGGATCGTTGTTGTTAAACATGTCACTCTCTCTTCTAAATGGGACTACACATTTCTCAAGACAATCGTGGTCAAGAGACAAGACGAAGGGGACTATGAATTATGTGAAGCAGAATTTTAGAACTTGTCTCTCAATGATATTGAAGATCTGTATCTTGCCAAAGTACAAGGAAGAATGAGACAATTCTCGACTGAAATTCAACGTGAATACGTCAAGTCCTTGCTCATCTTCATCAAAAGCATAGTGATCCAGGAATGTGTAGAAGACTTGCAACTTGCTGTTGAGTCGTATCAGACACATGTCAACTTCACTAGACCTAAGCTAGAACTTCCAGATATCAACCATCTTCCTCAATTCACTCTCATCAGCAAACCCTTTGGAGTAGTCTACCGCAGTGAACTACACCGCAATTGCTTGATGGCATGTACAGAGCTTCATAAATTTGGAGATTCAACTTTGAAGCATGTCAGGGATGGGCTAGGATATCGGTTAAAGGCGATTCAACAAGGCATTGGGTCACAAAAGAGATGGAATTCTCAGAAAAAATGGGATGTAAAGAGAATCATCAAGATGATTGATGAAAGGTTGTTTCGAAGGGACCAGTTCAGAACATTGGAAAGCTTCGTAGGTGGTCGTCAATGCATTAATCTCTCAGGATATCAACGCCCAGTTCGCATTCCTGAAGTTCTTGCTGACCTACCTGAAATTCCTGGTACCCCTTAAACTGCTTCTATTTCATAATATTTTGGATGTGTGTTTTTTCTATTGACAATGGCTTGTGCACACATAACAGTGTACAACCAGTTCTTGTAATGAAAGGACCCTGTGGTACGCTTCAGTGCCACAATCCTATAAAAGGAGCGAAAGCTTCTTACTTTTGAGTAAAACCTATCAAACCTTTCATTTTTCAAGGTTTTGCTCAAAAGAACAAGTACTTCCCCTTACGTTTTCAAAACCTCAAAAGTTAGTATTACTTGTTGAGGGGGAGTATTTGACTTAAAAACTTTGTTCACAAAATTGTTCTTCGTGATAATCTTCCCACAAAACTCGAAATGGTCATATTTATTATCAAAACGTTATCAAAAATAACATTTTTATATGCCATTTTTTAGGGGGAGAAATTTATATGATAAGAAATATGTTGTGAAACTGCTATTGAATCCTCATGTGAAAAGACTTCAACCCATGAATTGACGGGATCTGAACAGTCTTACATTGAAAAGATTTGTCTTCCAAGACTTATCCAAGTAAATTGTACCTATTCGAGAAGCTCTTGATAGATATGAACTGTGACGGGTTTGACAATCTCTCGGGGTTGTCCACATCTTCAAGGTAGTTATTAGAGCTAGTTGTCACCTAAAAGCTGACAATGTATCTCTTTAACTATGCAACGTAATAGTGTCTCACAAGGAATTGTCTATCTTGGGTCAATCAATTTAAAAAGTGCGCGCTTTTTCCTCACTGTGCAGATTTCTGTCAAAACTCTTAAGCACATGTGGAGGGGGAGTATTTCTGAAAATCTAAAACTCTTGAAGTGTTCAAACATGTTTTTCACAAACACTTCGAGAGATTTTCATGAAAATGGTTTTATGGCAATGGAGTTATAAGGTGATTAAGGTTAGGAATAACCGTCCTATGATCCGCCAGAGCCGGAGGGATCTACCCAAGGACACTACGAATAGTTAGAATTAGAAGTCCTTAGGTATGATTATAAAAAGGAGAAAATGAGAATCGGAGAAAGAAGGAGTTGAAGAATTAAAAAAAATGGAAAGAAAAGGGTGAAAAGAAATAGCCCTCCAGATTATTTGACTTAGGGCGACACCGGGTTCAATTCATATGCTACTGGTTGTCACTTAGTGACACCGGTATTGAAGATTAAAAGTCGTCATGGACCCAGTGACGCATGCACTAAACCTTCTTAGCCACTCAAGTTTCTCCCAACAGAAGCTTGTTTCATTCTCACAGGGAACCCTACGTAAACTATCGGCTTTCTCTTAGAGATTGCTGGTATTGAAGAAGGAGACCCTCTCCCTAGTCTCCACTCAGGAAAACCAAAATGCACTATTAAGTCTAGAGCCACGAGATTCATCAAAAGATCTCTTAGGTACACTTGACATTTCATCACTTGTTGTTCAACAATAAGAACAACAGTGGTACATTATCGAGTCCTACACAGATGCTAGCAATCTGTCGAGAACATTTATGAGAGGTTCACATCTGTGATCCTCAGTGATTGAATGGAAACTCCTGCCAGGGTCAACATCAAACAGCCCTGACAGCAGGTCGCTTCGGTAACTCCCCGTGGATTACGCTTAGTGTGTCTCAAACGGTCTACAGTTGTGAGATGATGCTTCGGTGTATCTCAGCAACTCATCTGAACCATAGGTGTACTTCGGTACATCGCGTTATCTCACTTGTGGGACTCCGATTCAGGAACGGCCTTTGTGAGAATTAGAGTCGTGTTTTCACACTATGCTGTTAACACTCTCGAAGTTCAAACTTGTAAGTGCTGGAATCCGCTTATTACTAACCTTTCCTATGTTTACTTCTTATGGAAGCTCTGGAGCGGACTGATCGTGCAGATTCTTCACGTGCTCATACCAACAACATCACTTATGAAAGTTCTCTCATAATCAAAGGCAACACAAAGTCAGAATGATTCTTCGTCAACAAAGAATCTACAAAGTTTAAAGACTTAAAGAACTTCATCAACTGTAATCCAACGTTAAAGAGTGTGTGAGCATGTTGGAGAAAGACGTGGAGACACTGGAGCAGCGAAGCAGACCTGATGTAGATTACCACATCATACTATCACTTTCAAAGAACAAAGAACTAAAGAACAAAGTAAATGAAGACGTCAAAGCAGAATACTTCAAAAGAAACAATTTCTCTACACTGGGGAGATTGTTCGAATCAAGACACTTCTTCTCACAAGAAAGAAGAATGTTAGAAGACGTCAAAGCTACTATTACATATGCACCTACAACGTTTATCACTCATTCATTCATCACTAACACTTAGGGGGAGATTGTTGGAATCACTCCTAAACCTTAATTCAAGTGTTAGTGATTCTTATGTAACAGTTAGCTTAATATGGCCTTTATGTTTGTTATTATGCTTAGGCTTATGTAGAAGGCCCATAAGCCTAGGCCCAAGCCCATAAGAGAAAGGAAGGGACTAGGAGTGTTGCCCTAGCTCCCTCTCCTATAAATACCTTGTAATAACCCTCACTTGAGGGTTGGTTGTTCAATTTATTCACTCTCACATTTCCTACGCATAACCGGTCAAGTCATACGAGTGTGTGTGTGTGTTTATTGTTCATCCGATCTCTATCTCTTCTCTATTTCTACATATTGACACTTGTGTTACTAATATGGTGACCTAATAATGCTAATTCTTGTGGTTTTCTTAGCAATTGTTGAATAGGTTTGTTGAGGTGGGATTCTAGCATTGTTATCACTCACGGGAGATGATTCGGTGGATGAAATCTCATGAATCATATAACCATTCCTTTTGGATGAACCTTTGGTTGAGGAGTTGTTGCTAAGTGCTTTAGTCATGGTGATGATGAGGATGCAATATGAGCTTCTAAATGCTGATTTTTGAGTATTAGGTAAGAGTGATGACTTAGCCTCAAGAGTGTTTGGCTTATAAAGGATGATTTTGAATTAAGACATTAAAATCATGTCCACTAAGGGGATTAAGCATGCACTAAGATTAGTTAAGATATTTTTCAGCTCTAGGAAACATTAAATGGTGGCTAAGAGTGTTTGGATTACCAAAGGTGGCTAAAATTTGAAGAAAAAGGCTGATTAAGGTCTTTCTGTAGACACAGATCCCTCTCACCAGGGATCCGTCTGGTTATAAACCAGGGATCCGTCTGTCAGACAGATATGTGATGAAATGAATATGCTTTTTGTAAGGTCTAATGCCTATGTATTTTGAGGTTTTGACTTTCCTTTGATGTCTTAAGTGATGGATGTCTTAAATGCTCAACCATAAGGAGTGAGGATGCTTAATGATAGTTTTGGGTAGGAAAGTGGACTTTAGATAGTCTAACTAAATGCTTGAGAAGGATATCATTTGATTTGAAATGGAAGAATGGTGGTAATTTTTCCTAGAAGTCAGATGATAGCTCAAGAGAAATTTGATAAAATCTTGAAAAATAAAGAAAAATAAAGAAAAATAAGAAACTAGTTTCTAGCCTATTTTAGAGTTAAAAGTGTCTAAAATCAATTTTCTAAAATTGATAGAAATATCAAACTGAGTGTATTGAGATTTGAGGAATAATGTGTGAGCGTTGGAGCGGAAAAATGGTGGATATTGGTGAGTTTGAAAAATCAAAAGTACTTTGGATTTGATCCTAAGTTATCTACGAATGAATGTGAGACCTACTATGCTTGAGGAAGCCTTAAGTAGTGTTAAAGAATCATGTTTAGCTATCATGATGAGATTGAGGGGGCAACTTGGGTGTATGGTGATCTGTATCAGATAACTGTCTTCCCGGATCCCATGGTTCCCTCTTAGGAGGGATCCGGCTAGTTATAACGCTGGGATCCGCCTACTGCAGATCAGAAGGCTTTCAGCAAATGTGCAATTTTTGCACTCTTAGCAAATGCTTCTCCTAGTTGTTTCTACAAAGACTAAATGCAAGAACACATCAAGTATAACGCATAGCAAGTGTAGGGGAACTAAAGGTACCTAAAGATGAGTGAAGACGACTACTTGAATGATTTCAAAAAGTTGTAAAATCTCATCCTACACGTTCCTAAGTTAAAATTGTTCAATGTCAAGTTATGGCAATAGCTACATACTACATCCTACTCTACATAAGTGTTGTTTAGATGTTACAACATATTGTTTCAAATTGTTTCCACAAATTAAGGTCCTATGACCTTACCTTACTTCTCCACCACTCCCCGTCTTCATCCCTCCTCCACTCTTTATCACACCATCTCTACTTCTTTTTCTTCAAGAAGTTGGCGAAGCACTTGAAGTTCCCTTGGTTTGTTGCCATTCTTGTGATGGGCTAGGAATGTCCGGCAATTGATTGATGTAATCCAAAGGGTCGAGATCGGTGTTTTCGAGTCGGTTTCTACTACCTTCACCTTCTCTTTGCCTCTCCCGTTCATCCGAGGAATCCGTGAGTAGGTGAGGCCTTTTGCCTTCCACCATAAACCTTGTAGTTCTACCCTCGCTCAATGACACCATAACTTTGTTGCAAAAGCTATGATCATAGGAGTACGGAGAAGGATCTAAATCAAAGATGAACGTTGCAAGACGGGTTAGAAGCATTGCGTACGGGAGCACAATTTTGTCCATGCTTTTTACACTCGTCATTCTCTTAATCATGTAGTATGCAAGGTTGAAGCGAGTCTCGGTCACAAAGCAATAGTTCATGAAACTTAGGCACGCATTGGGGTGATCCTTGTTCCGTCCTAACCACAACACATTCTCCCTTACCACAACTTCCCATTTCCTATACAAAGCATACATCTCGGAGAGCTCCATTTGGAAAGGATCCCTATAGATCACTTTCGAATTTCTAGTGACCCTTGATGGGGATGCCCTTTGCATGAACACGGTGTCCCTCACCGTGGTTGCTTTCAGGATTCTCATGTGGTAGATTTCATGATGATCAACCATATCGTGTATCTCCGCCAAAGACCACTCATTGGAAAACGTGCAAAATCCTTGATATGGAACCCGTAGTATTCTTCCAAACTCCACAAGTGAAAGGGTGTAATCATGCTCATTTATGATGAAGACAATTGAGATGGTCCCATCATCATTTCTAACTATCCTCATTGTCTTGTAGAACTCGAGTACGAAAACCGGGCAAATTTGTTCATTTATGTCCAATAAACAATCAAAGCCAATGGTCCCAAAAACTTTTCGGATGTCGGTGTTGGCAAGAAACGATGGTTCTACTACACGACCTTCATGAAAAAGTCTCTTTTCAAGCATTTTGAAAGCTTTCCTATCTTCCGGGCTAAGTCCATCCTTTCTATGGTACATTGAGATGTAATGGGCGGTATCTTGATAGTCTTGTTTTCGGTTACTTGGCATGACTGTTCCTAAACAACCCAACCACAATGTGGTGTTAATTATGAATAGTAGCCTAAAGGGTTTGATCACAACTTTGCTCAAATCATCTTTATTGAATTCAAGAAATGAGTTTAATATGTATTAACAATGTTAATTCTTTAATTTAGATTATCTTAGAAAACAATGTGGTAACAAATTATGATAAACCCATTCGAACCCAACTTCAAAAGATGAAGAAATTGTAATCCTAGAAATCAAGGAATTAAATTAACAATGTAGTGAAGATTATAGTTACACAAGAGATTGTTATGCTTGAAGGAAATGATCAAATTGCTCCTGTGAACAGTAATTGGGTTTTTGTTCGTGATTCTTTGAAGGGAAAGTGGTTGTGGAACTTCCACAATGATCATTTCTAACTTATGATGTCTTTTGTTGCACGGATCCCACGGATCCCTCTCATTAGGAATCCGGCTAGTTCAAGCTCAGGGATCCGGCATGACAGCAAAAATCAGCTTAAGCATTCCTTGATAACTTTGGTTTGGGAGTTCTAAAATGCCTAGAGTTTGAGGTTTAAGCTCTATAACTTGTGATTTGGGGTTTTGACGGTTTAATACTAATCTTATTTGACGTGATTCCCTTTTTATGAACTAGTCACAATTTTTGCGAGGTTTTTCAAAGTATATGATAAAATCCCATTTTATCATAATATAAGAAATTTCACATGGATATTCATTGACATAGATGAAGTGTCAATAATCCTTTTGTGATGAATAATGATTGCGGCTTTCGAATAACCGAGATATCATTATTACAGATTAGTAGTGTAGTCTATATAAATCAATCGAAGAATACTATTCTTGATGATGCTTTTAATATAGATAACTACTTAAGTAATTACTAATATAGATTAATCATACAACTAAGACTTTAATAATAATATCAAAAAAATGTAAATTATTAACGATCTTACATTTGCTAAATATTCTTTTTAAGGAAAGAAATATTCAGAGAAAATGCTTTATGATCTTCTTAGAATCTCCAGATCTATGTATGAGGAAAACAATGCTAAACATTCTTTTAACGAAAAGAAATATTTAGATAGTTTCTTCATGATCTTCTAGGTATGCGCAAATCCAAGTATGGAGAATTCTTAACAAGAAAAATATTAGAACATTCTATCATTGTCCAACAATAAACATTATAATGATTTTTAAAACATGACTTAAAAAAATCCTTCTTTGTAGTTTTCAAACATACACGGATCGTATCAAGTTTTTAAAGTACAACATACTCTAAGAAACTTGGTAACGAAGCTCTGATGCCAATTGTGGAAAACTAGAAGGGGGGGTTGAATAGTTTTACCAATAAAAACTTCGTTTTAAAATATTTAGATCGACTTATGTCAATCTATTTAGATGTGTATGTTGGACGTTAATAGATAGATATATAAAAGTGTAATGAAAGATAAAGAGTAAGAAGCACATAACCACGACACGAGTATTTATAGTGGTTCGGCTACAAGGACACCTTCCTTGCCCTATTCCACTCTCCGAGTCACCTACTCGAGAGTTCGTAATCACTACACGACACCAACTCCTTATGGCGGAGAAGCCTTCACAACGTCACATACTCTTTTTCTGGTACTAGGCTAACCACCGGGTTCTTTCACCAAGGTGAACCACACCTACCACAACGTCGCCTACCCTTTATCCGGTACTAGGCTAAGTACCGAGTTCCATTACAATGGAGGAACTACTCCCCAACACTACACAACACCTAATCCCAAAGGAGACCCACTCCTTATTACAACACCATCAAGGATATCAACATCCTTGGAAACAAACTATCACTATTTGTATAATGATGCACTTCATCAATTATACGACCTTGGCATCCATCACTAATGCCACTTGATTTGACTCCTAGGCATCTTTCACTAATGCCCTTGACACGAACGCTTAGCACCTTTCACTAATGCCTTCGTCTTGACTCCTTTAGCATTCTTCACTAATGCTTTTGACACAGACGTTAAGCACCTTTCACTAATGCTTACGTCTTGACTCTTTCGGCATTCTTCACTAATACCTTGGACACAACACTTCTATGGAGGAAGAGAGAATTATCAACAAGAGAACCTCAATAGTCTTGATGATGACGAAGCATGACAACTCATGGACTTGAGCTTGCTCGACTTCAAGAAGTGGTGATCTCGCCTTTAAGAGGAACCTAGAGAATCACACAAAAACAAAAGACAAACTACATAGAAAGATCCCTTAGGATCAGTGTTAGAGAGTTACAATACTTGGGGAAAGTATGTGTGGGAGTAGCTACCCAAAAGGAAGAAATGACTCACTATTTATAGAAGAAAACTAGTTACTGTTCCCCGGATCCCACGGATTCCTCCCTTGAGGGATCTGTCCAGTGTATTAACCAGGATCCGTGGGACGCTCCCTTTTGCCCATGGGTTTTTTGGTAATGGGTCATGGGTCATGGGTTATGGGTTGGTCTATGGGTTTTCATTAGATACAATGTATCTAATAGATGCAAATCATCTAGTCAAATGGATATGGGTCAATACCATGGGTTATGGATATGCTCCATGGGTTGTGATTTTTACCCATTATAATACATACTAGTTATGTATATATTTGCCCAATATGTAAACACTAGTTTTTGTACATATGTATTTTATTAAATCATAAAATCACTTATACTTGCTTTAGTGTTTTATGTGAAAACGTAAGTGTGTTAGAAAACTATTGGCTCAAACCATTTACGTATTTTATTTGTTTCGTTAAAATGATTTTACGTTTGTTATCGACAAAACATTAGAAGATCGTAAAATATAAATAAACGTCTTTACGGCTTATTTGTATTAACAACTTCATTACAATAATTTGGTACCTCATTGATTGAATATGTGTCATAGTAGGAATTTTGTCAAAAGTACTGCTTGGTGTAGTGTCCTGCTGCGTGACTGTAAGACTGTTGTTCACATTGATGTTCGATGCATCATCATAGACACGTGTTGTAACCATGAAGTCGTATTCCTCAGCAGTTAATGATATTCCCGACTCTTCTTTCTGTGCTAACATCAACATGTACTTAACCATTTCTACATTCGTCATTGCATTGACACTACATTCTGTATCAAAGTGATCTGAATCTTTTTTGTGAGGTTCAGTGGTAGCTTTCTGAACCGTAGTCATGAAACAGTTATTCCCATTTTGATATACCATATTCTGGTTCATAATTTGACCCCTCTGAAGTCCAACATATTGCCCTGCATTTTGCAGATGATTCCCCAGTTGTATACCCGTAGAAAATCCTTGCTGATTCCCAATATCATCAACCATTTTTACTTCTTGACTCATATGTATAGTCGGTTGAGCAAACTACGTATTGTACGATGAAATCCATTGGTTGTTGTTATTTGGTGTAGTGGAACTACTGTTTAATGCATTGGAGAATGAAGCAATAGCATTTGTGAAAGCAGTTTTGTAACGATCGTTCTGAGTTGCCATTGATGAAGGTATGTGTGATAAATTTGATGTAGGATCGATTCAACCATAAAGGAATTGTGTTTGATGTAGGTTAAGCTTGGTTGTTGCAGTGAAAATTAGGTCGAAAAACTTAAAAAGCGCAATAACTTCTGTTCGGAGTGATTTTGGGCCTCAAAGGTTGATGCCAATGGACTTTAGCCTTTTTGGCATGTCATTCTCCTCGTTCTAACGGTTGTTTTGATAGATATATCGTCGAAAACAGAGTTACAGTTCAAAAGTTATGGCCGTTTGAAGGTTTGCTGAAAATCTTGCTCGTAAACTTGTTCTTAGTCGTAAGATTTGGGTGCTTAGTCGTAAACCTTTTCCTTACTTGTAAGATATGGATCTTATTCGTAAAAAATGGCCTTACTCGTAAGATTTATGTCTTATTCTTAAAAACTGGCCTTACTCGTAAGATTTATGTCTTATTCATAAAAAGTATCCTTATTCGTAAGAATTTAATCTTATTCGTAAAAACAGTCCTTATTCGTAAGAATTGAATCTTATTCGTAAAAATAGTCCTTATTCGTAAGATTTGAATCTTATTCGTAAAAACAGTCCATATTCGTAAGATTTGAATCTTATTCGTAAAAACAGTCCTTATTCGTAAGAATCTCAATCGTATCTTACTAACTTGTCCAAGCTAGCGAGATTTCACAAGTCGAAGTATTCGACAAACTTATCCAAGCTACGGAAGTACTAAGTAATCATTTTTTCATGAAGAATCTTCACTAGGAGCTTATTCGTAAAGCGTATTCGTAAGATGAGTTCCTTATTCGTAAAATTGTCTCTTATTCGTAAACCATATTCGTAAATCTTATTCGTAAATTATCACACCCCACCAGAGGCGGAACGCGAGGTGCGACGAAATCAATATACTTTGCAAAAGAGATATAGTAGAATACCATATTTATAATTTAAGTAAATAGTACAACGTTACAAAATTTGTCCAAGCCGACCTTGGCAACAAAACTTTGAAGCTTGGTTTTCAAAAGATTTCTTCTTATACTTAATGACCCAAGATGACATGTGAAGACTCCTTTATGAAAATGACATAAAAAATGCTATTGGCGATCACCTGAAATGCATGAGAAAACGGGTCAACTATAAAATAGCTAGTGAGTACACAGGTTTTATGTATTACGAAAAGCCATTTTGAGAAAAGTCCTTTTATGTAGTGCGGAAAACCATTTTTTAGAAAGTTTTTTAATTAGTACGAAAAATCTATTTTTTTAGAAAGTCTTTTGATTCGCGTACAAGGCGGGTTCGGGGTCAAAGAAACTTCCTTTTAGTTGAGCAAGTTTTTCAACAGACTAGGCAGTGAACCTAATCGTCGTAGTGTAGTATTGGGTAAGCCTCGGGTTTTGATATCGTTTTCTAGGGGAATAGGAATGCTAGTAAGAAGTGTACTACGCTAAGGTTGAGGTTGAGGAAGATTATTTTTTTATCTTTTTATATTTTATAGAAAGCTAAAGGTAAAATCTCGGGGCTTGGATTTGAAGGGTTGGTACTTCTACCTATTACTCTACTATCTAATTATCTAAACTATGGGTAGTCTATGTTCTTTTGATGTGTGTTGTATGATGATTAAAAATGTGTCTACCTAGATACTATTACTCCCTAGTTATCTTTTATTGGTGGTTGAATTTTCACGTCCTTATTCTTAACGTGTTGTGTTTTCTAAAGTCGTAGGGTGTGCCTTTTTCCCTAACTCTTTGAGATTACGTTAAGGTTATTGCCTACGAAATTCTCTAAGATTCATAAACTAACTTTAAGGGTATCTTTGGATGTTTAGCCTACGAAATCCGCTAAGTGATTGATAAACTAAGGTTCACTAAGATTACTCAAGCATTTAAACACAACGATGGTCTAATTTCACTCCTAAGCCAATTACAATTAAGATAAGAGACAACCAATCAATAATTAATAACTAGGTTTCATAGATCTAAGCAAACACACAAGAAATTTAGCCGCACATGTTAAACACGCAAGCATACACATATTCAATCGAAGACATAATGAAATCAATGAAGTAAAACAATTATCTTGATGTAAAATAGGGTTTGAGAACCCTAAGATACTGTCCAAGTCGGACTACAAATGTTTAGGGTTTTTACTCCACAAGTCTACGTCCAAAAATTTTGAAAATTCGATTTTTATATATAATTTTATACTTGCGACGGCATCGCCTTATAGGTGGGACGCCGTCAGATTGCCATCATTAGGGTTTTGTCTTGGCCAAGTAATAGTTGGGACGGCGTCACGTTGTAGTTGTGACGTCGTCAGGCTTCAGTAGTGACGTTGTCTGATTCTTGATCTAGGCCGTCTGAGATGAAAAGTCTTCGTTACGCCCTTCCTCTTCAAAGCCTGACATCGTCAGGTGTAATTTAGCAAAAAGTATACTGAGCCGTCACATATTTTAATTAGTATAAAGGGACGGCGTCGCCCTTTGATTGGGATGCCGTCAGGTGCAATTCCAACAGCTTGAGTGTCTTCGATCTTGAGTTAGCCATTTTCTTCATATATTCACTCATTTTCGTCCAAATATGCATTATTCCAGCATTTTGCTTCCAAGAGACCTAAAAAGTGAAAAGGAATGAAATTAAGCAGTAATGGATATAAAGGTGGATGATTAAGGGCTTAAATGACCCCTTAAAAGTGTACGTTTTAAATCTTTATCAAATATCCCTACACTTGGTATTTGCTTGTATTCAAGCAAATGTACTTTTGGCCAATCAATTTATAAGTTAGGGGCATGAAGCAATGGTTTAACATAATTCACAACAAGTAAAAGAACCGCAATAGTCATGACAAGCACGGAAATTATATACTAGCACCTCACAAAGGGTGTTTGGATTCTCTCATCTCTCGGGTGTATATGAAATACAGTAAATGGAAATGGAAGATAAACACTCATTACCTGGTCATAGTACATAGATTACTATAGGCTTGAGACTATCTAAGAGGTCTTTAAAAGGGTTGTAATGTTAGGCCTACAGTATGGAAACAAAGGGTTTGGTTGGATAGGCGATTTAGTGGTGGTAAGTCAAAAATCTTATGTTACAAGCATGAAAAGAATGGCATTGCTAAGCCAAGACTCGACTCACTAAACTCTAAATAACTTTGACATAAACAAACATAAATATAAAGATAGAAGTAGGATGGTAGCCCATTTTTTTTTCAACACTCTTTTTGATTTTTTTTTCTTCATATACTTTTACTCTACCATCCTCTAAGATAACATCAAAATATAAGGGATTTATAGGAGCATCCCTACACTTGAGTTTTTATTACTCTAACACTAATTTGACCCGAATTGTAAAGATCAAAACACTTGGAGTATTTTATTACGTAAATAAAGGGAATTTGAATTTAACGTTCCTTCCCCGTCACTCCATAAAATTTTACGTTTACCCATGAGTCCTAATCATCCCAAAACTGTGTACAAAAGATATGACTCGGCTTATCAACCATGCAAGTAACTAGATAATTGAACTAAGGGTTTAGTATGATAACAATAATGCACTAAAGGTGAGTGCATACAAGGTAGGCTATGGCGATTTGGGTGTACATTTGGGGGTGGATTGTAAACAATTCTCTTTATTGATATTCCGGAAAACCGAAACATCACGAGAACCGTGAAAAGGATAGGCTCTAAGGGGTAAACTAGGGGTATCGTGTATTAAAGATGAGTACATCGCAAGGGTGTGGGGTGATTACTCGAACGATGTGGAAGAAGTAATTATAATATGGGTATCAAACAAGGGTTATCCTAATGCCTCTTATCATTTAGTTATTCCTAACTACACAAGTGTAGTCTCACTAGCGATCTCGGAATGCATCACACAACAAGTTCTAGATTCTATTATACTACCGGTACACTTTCGAAGCATTAAAGGTGAATGCTTTAATTCCTATAGATCTAGGGGCGAACCTCACATTTTTGGGGTGGATTTGAGTGGTAAACGGTTTTTGTGCTAGTCATATAACTCCTATCCATGAGACGCTTTATTAAGACTAAAGTCCCACTCGTACATGTCATGAAATTTTTTAAATTTGGCGCTAAAATTGCCCTAACAAATATTTCTCATAGCTTATTACACAAATGAAATAGGAAAAAGACAAATATTCAGGGATAAGCATAGTTTCAAAGTTCCCGTTTTATTCTCCCTCCCTACACTTAAACTGAACATTGTCCCCAATGTTCACCTAAAGTATCAAAGTTATGATAACGGAAGGTAATTAAAAGAGAAAGAAACTAGTACTCCCCTGATTAGCTCGGTAGGATCCATGTGAAGTAGTGGTTAAATTCTTTCCCAAGAAGAATGTATGCGTGATAAGCTTCATCCAATATTATGTTTCTTCTTCTTGATAAATAAAACCTGCACACTTTAAGAAAACAGATGAAACCTTCGCGTAAAATCAGCGGGAAAATTATATATGACTCAACTACACTAGGATATAATGCTTGTGGAATGGATGTTTGCAAATTTTCTGGAAAATTAAGAAATGAGAATTTCCAAAAATTTATAATTAGCACAGAAAACCAGAGAATTTCCAAAAATTGTTTCTGCTCCTCCTGACGTCGTCAGGTTCTAATCCTGACGCCGTCAGGTTATCCTGATAGAAACTGGTCTGCTGCGTTTTTCTGAAAAAATTACACCTTTAAAATCTGGAAAGATTCCTGCAAAACATCCATTATGACTCGATACAAGCATTTGACTCTAACAAACACACATATATATCAATTTCATTAATCGTAGTTCTCATATTCACGTTCTTTTAAAAACGTTTGTAATCTTCCCTACACTTATCCTTTTTGTAAAATACCTTTATATGTAATTAAGACGAGGTTAAAGACAAATTAAAGCATTTTCACAAATTCAAACATGAGAACATACAATAATGAAAAGATATATGACATACAAGCAAGCAAACAATTAAGCATGGGTTGCCTCCCTTGAAGCGCTTTTCTTTATTTATGAGTCTTGTAGCTAGACTCGAAGTCGTCCTCCTACGTAACTTCATTGCCGTTCTTCTTTTCCTTCACTAAGCCTTCATCATAAGGTTGTAAACGTTGTATGCTCACCGTAAACAGTATTATTGGAGACCTGCAAATTCTTATCATTTATTTTCTCCATAATCTTCAAAGGGTATCTAGGAACAATAGGTATCATAATTTGTCCTTTTCCACTCTTGAGTATCATGACACCCTCACCGCATTCGATGGTTGCCTTGGCGGTGTCCAGAAAAGGTGTTCCAAGAATTAATGGCATGTTTCTATCTTCCTCAATGTCTATGATCACAAAGTCTACCGGATAGACAATATTGGCCACCTAAATTAAGACATCCTCAGCTATTCCTACGAGATAAACATATGCGTGATTTGCTAAGGAAAGTCTAAGATTGGTCTTGGTTGGCTCCTCCTTAGTCAACTTACTATAGACTGATAGCGACATTATGTTTACATCGGATCCCTGATTGGCTAAGGAATTTATATTCTCGATGTCGCCTATGCTACATGGTATTACGAAGTTTCCTGAGATCTCTTGTTTCTTAGTTATTGGTTTTCCCAAAACCAACTCGTACATAGGTCCCATAGGCATGGTGTCATATTCCTCTTCTTTTATTTCACCTAAAAGGGCTTTCCTAAGAACCTCATTGTACCTAAAGTTGTTTACTTGGTTAACATTTGTTTTCTTATTTATCTCATGCTTAAGATAGTATTCAATGATCTTAGGTTCATTATCAGTCTCAACCCTATCCTTGTCTTTGCTATTCTTGCTGCTCTCAGTCTCCTTTTTCTCAGCTACTCCACCTTCATCGGAAACAATGGAAATGGCGTTAACAAATGAAGTGGGGAAAGCGTGATCATCGTTTCTCACTAACACCTTCTCGGGAACCTTCGTCTTAGTGTACTCTTTCACCAAGTTCATCATCTCCGTCATTTTTGCCTGCATTTCTTCCCTTTTCCTATAATTAGCACAGAAAACCAGAGAATTTCCAAAAATTGTTTCTGCTCCTCCTGACGTCGTCAGGTTCTAATCCTGACGCCGTCAGGTTATCCTGATAGAAACTGGTCTGCTGCGTTTTTCTGAAAAAATTACACCTTTAAAATCTGGAAAGATTCCTGCAAAACATCCATTATGACTCGATACAAGCATTTGACTCTAACAAACACACATATATATCAATTTCATTAATCGTAGTTCTCATATTCACGTTCTTTTAAAAACGTTTGTAATCTTCCCTACACTTATCCTTTTTGTAAAATACCTTTATATGTAATTAAGACGAGGTTAAAGACAAATTAAAGCATTTTCACAAATTCAAACATGAGAACATACAATAATGAAAAGATATATGACATACAAGCAAGCAAACAATTAAGCATGGGTTGCCTCCCTTGAAGCGCTTTTCTTTATTTATGAGTCTTGTAGCTAGACTCGAAGTCGTCCTCCTACGTAACTTCATTGCCGTTCTTCTTTTCCTTCACTAAGCCTTCATCATAAGGTTGTAAACGTTGTATGCTCACCGTAAACAGTATTATTGGAGACCTGCAAATTCTTATCATTTATTTTCTCCATAATCTTCAAAGGGTATCTAGGAACAATAGGTATCATAATTTGTCCTTTTCCACTCTTGAGTATCATGACACCCTCACCGCATTCGATGGTTGCCTTGGCGGTGTCCAGAAAAGGTGTTCCAAGAATTAATGGCATGTTTCTATCTTCCTCAATGTCTATGATCACGAAGTCTACCGGATAGACAATATTGGCCACCTAAATTAAGACATCCTCAGCTATTCCTACGAGATAAACATATGCGTGATTTGCTAAGGAAAGTCTAAGATTGGTCTTGGTTGGCTCCTCCTTAGTCAACTTACTATAGACTGATAGCGACATTATGTTTACATCGGATCCCTGATTGGCTAAGGAATTTATATTCTCGATGTCGCCTATGCTACATGGTATTACGAAGTTTCCTGAGATCTCTTGTTTCTTAGTTATTGGTTTTCCCAAAACCAACTCGTACATAGGTCCCATAGGCATGGTGTCATATTCCTCTTCTTTTATTTCACCTAAAAGGGCTTTCCTAAGAACCTCATTGTACCTAAAGTTGTTTACTTGGTTAACATTTGTTTTCTTATTTATCTCATGCTTAAGATAGTATTCAATGATCTTAGGTTCATTATCAGTCTCAACCCTATCCTTGTCTTTGCTATTCTTGCTGCTCTCAGTCTCCTTTTTCTCAGCTACTCCACCTTCATCGGAAACAATGGAAATGGCGTTAACAAACGAAGTGGGGAAAGCGTGATCATCGTTTCTCACTAACACCTTCTCGGGAACCTTCGTCTTAGTGTACTCTTTCACCAAGTTCATCATCTCCGTCATTTTTGCCTGCATTTCTTCCCTTTTCCTATAATTAGCACAGAAAACCAGAGAATTTCCAAAAATTGTTTCTGCTCCTCCTGACGTCGTCAGGTTCTAATCCTGACGCCGTCAGGTTATCCTGATAGAAACTGGTCTGCTGCGTTTTTCTGAAAAAATTACACCTTTAAAATCTGGAAAGATTCCTGCAAAACATCCATTATGACTCGATACAAGCATTTGACTCTAACAAACACACATATATATCAATTTCATTAATCGTAGTTCTCATATTCACGTTCTTTTAAAAACGTTTGTAATCTTCCCTACACTTATCCTTTTTGTAAAATACCTTTATATGTAATTAAGACGAGGTTAAAGACAAATTAAAGCATTTTCACAAATTCAAACATGAGAACATACAATAATGAAAAGATATATGACATACAAGCAAGCAAACAATTAAGCATGGGTTGCCTCCCTTGAAGCGCTTTTCTTTATTTATGAGTCTTGTAGCTAGACTCGAAGTCGTCCTCCTACGTAACTTCATTGCCGTTCTTCTTTTCCTTCACTAAGCCTTCATCATAAGGTTGTAAACGTTGTATGCTCACCGTAAACAGTATTATTGGAGACCTGCAAATTCTTATCATTTATTTTCTCCATAATCTTCAAAGGGTATCTAGGAACAATAGGTATCATAATTTGTCCTTTTCCACTCTTGAGTATCATGACACCCTCACCGCATTCGATGGTTGCCTTGGCGGTGTCCAGAAAAGGTGTTCCAAGAATTAATGGCATGTTTCTATCTTCCTCAATGTCTATGATCACGAAGTCTACCGGATAGACAATATTGGCCACCTAAATTAAGACATCCTCAGCTATTCCTACGAGATAAACATATGCGTGATTTGCTAAGGAAAGTCTAAGATTGGTCTTGGTTGGCTCCTCCTTAGTCAACTTACTATAGACTGATAGCGACATTATGTTTACATCGGATCCCTGATTGGCTAAGGAATTTATATTCTCAATGTCGCCTATGCTACATGGTATTACGAAGTTTCCTGAGATCTCTTGTTTCTTAGTTATTGGTTTTCCCAAAACCAACTCGTACATAGGTCCCATAGGCATGGTGTCATATTCCTCTTCTTTTATTTCACCTAAAAGGGCTTTCCTAAGAACCTCATTGTACCTAAAGTTGTTTACTTGGTTAACATTTGTTTTCTTATTTATCTCATGCTTAAGATAGTATTCAATGATCTTAGGTTCATTATCAGTCTCAACCCTATCCTTGTCTTTGCTATTCTTGCTGCTCTCAGTCTCCTTTTTCTCAGCTACTCCACCTTCATCGGAAACAATGGAAATGGCGTTAACAAACGAAGTGGGGAAAGCGTGATCATCGTTTCTCACTAACACCTTCTCGGGAACCTTCGTCTTAGTGTACTCTTTCACCAAGTTCATCATCTCCGTCATTTTTGCCTGCATTTCTTCCCTTTTCCTATAATTAGCACAGAAAACCAGAGAATTTCCAAAAATTGTTTCTGCTCCTCCTGACGTCGTCAGGTTCTAATCCTGACGCCGTCAGGTTATCCTGATAGAAACTGGTCTGCTGCGTTTTTCTGAAAAAATTACACCTTTAAAATCTGGAAAGATTCCTGCAAAACATCCATTATGACTCGATACAAGCATTTGACTCTAACAAACACACATATATATCAATTTCATTAATCGTAGTTCTCATATTCACGTTCTTTTAAAAACGTTTGTAATCTTCCCTACACTTATCCTTTTTGTAAAATACCTTTATATGTAATTAAGACGAGGTTAAAGACAAATTAAAGCATTTTCACAAATTCAAACATGAGAACATACAATAATGAAAAGATATATGACATACAAGCAAGCAAACAATTAAGCATGGGTTGCCTCCCATGAAGCGCTTTTCTTTATTTATGAGTCTTGTAGCTAGACTCGAAGTCGTCCTCCTACGTAACTTCATTGCCGTTCTTCTTTTCCTTCACTAAGCCTTCATCATAAGGTTGTAAACGTTGTATGCTCACCGTGAATTCTCTTCCAACATCATCTAATATGATAACGGTTTCACTTTTTAGATTAGTTTCTTTCACCGTATAGGGTCCAAACCATCTTGGCTTATTCCTTCCTCTTAATGCTTTTATTCTTGATTTATTTAAAAGCACCTTTTCTCCATTCAAAAATTCTTTAAGGTTCTTTTGAGGCTGTGACTTTGTCATGTAGTTATTCCTTAATATTTTATCACGTTTCCACAATGTCGCATTTAACCCTTGACCCATGAAATCTCTAGGCCCTCTTTCCTATTTATTAATTTTCTTCTTAACAGTATTATTGGAGACCTGCAAATTCTTATCATTTATTTTCTTCATAATCTTCAAAGGGTATCTAGGAACAATAGGTATCATAATTTGTCCTTTTCCACTCTTGAGTATCATGACACCCTCACCGCATTTGATGGTTGCCTTGGCGGTGTCCAGAAAAGGTGTTCCAAGAATTAATGGCATGTTTCTATCTTCCTCAATGTCTATGATCACGAAGTCTACCGGATAGACAATATTGGCCACCTAAATTAAGACATCCTCAGCTATTCCTACGAGATAAACATATGCGTTATTTGCTAAGGAAAGTCTAAGATTGCTCTTGGTTGGCTCCTCCTTAGTCAACTTACTATAGACTGATAGCGACATTATGTTTACATCGGATCCCTGATTGGCTAAGGAATTTATATTCTCGATGTCGCCTATGCTACATGGTATTACGAAGTTTCCTGAGATCTCTTGTTTCTTAGTTATTGGTTTTCCCAAAACCAACTCGTACATAGGTCCCATAGGCATGGTGTCATATTCCTCTTCTTTTATTTCACCTAAAAGGGCTTTCCTAAGAACCTCATTGTACCTAAAGTTGTTTACTTGGTTAACATTTGTTTTCTTATTTATCTCATGCTTAAGATAGTATTCAATGATCTTAGGTTCATTATCAGTCTCAACCCTATCCTTGTCTTTGCTATTCTTGCTGCTCTCAGTCTCCTTCTTCTCAGCTACTCCACCTTCATCGGAAACAATGGAAATGGCGTTAACAAACGAAGTGGGGAAAGCGTGATCATCGTTTCTCACTAACACCTTCTCGGGAACCTTCGTCTTAGTGTACTCTTTCACCAAGTTCATCATCTCCGTCATTTTTGCCTGCATTTCTTCCCTTTTCCTATAAACCTCTTCTTCAAATTTGGCTAATCTTTTCGAATGGGCTGCCATGTATTCTCTCATTTATGACTTGAAGCTTGGTGATAGTTGAATTGGAGGGTAGAACAGAAGCGTCATACGGAATTGGGATTTTGTTCACGGCTTGGTGATTCAGAGAGAGGTGTTGGGTGGTTGGCGGAGTTAATGGAATTATTCGTTGCTCGATGGATTGGTCCGGGTACTCTCTTTTGCCTCTCAATTAGATAGTCGATCCTTCTCTCAAGAGCACTAACTTGCTCTTCAGTAATGTTGGAAGGCTCATGAGGAATTGACATGGAATTAACCAATCTTATGGGGGTTTCATGAGATTCACTCCAATTTTCGTAGCTTTGATTGGCAAGCTCTTCTATTATATCCCATGAATCTTTTACGTTGAAATCGCTGAGCCTTCCACCGGCTGTTCGATCAATGGATCGCTTGGTGAGGAAGTTGGCATGATCGTAAAAGATTTAGACTTGAAGCCAAAGATCAATGCCATGAGATGCTTGATCAATGGATCAAGGTCGATGGAATCAACAATTTTAAGGAAGTCCTTGAGATGCTGACTAGGATCTTCAAAACGAAGTCCATGGAATGCACATCCATTTTGCACCAACCGGATGGTGTCGGATCGCATGGCCATAGTTTGAGCTTGATCGGGGAGCTCAATGGTGTTCCTATAGCCTTGTTGGCTTGGTCTAGAGTATTTACCAAGAGTACGGCCTCTTGGTGGTCAATGATTGGTAGGTCGATGGGAAGTGGTGGATGTGGTGGTTGGTTATCACCTTCCATGATGAAAAGTGATGGGATTACTAACAAAGTCACGAAGAAGGGGGATAGACTATGAGGAAGCTAAAAATGAGAAAAAATATTACTTGATAGGAATCAAGCAAGGGAACCTAGACGAGATAGAAATCTAACTAGCTATTCTAGTCCCCAGCAGCGGCGCCAAAAACTTTATGCGCGTACAAGGCGCCTTTCGGGGTCAAAGGAACTTCCTTTTCGTCGAGCAAGTTTTTAAACACCCTAGGTAGTGAACCTAATCTTTGTGGTGTAGTATTGGGTAAGCCACGGGTATTGATATCTTTCTCTAGGGGAATATGAATGCTAGTAAGAAGTGTACTAAGCTAAGGTTGAGGTTGAGGAAGATTATTTTTTTATATTTTTATATTTTATAGAAAGCTAAAGGTAAAATCTCGAGGCTTGAATTTGGGGGGTTGGAACTTCTACCGATTACTCTAATATCTAATTATCTAAACTATGGGTAGTCTATGACTTTTTGATGTGTGCTAGTATGATGATTAAAAATATGTCTACCTAGATACTATTATTCCCTAGTTATCTTTTAATGGTGGTTGAATTGTCACGTCCTTATTCTTAACACGTTGTGTTTTCTAAGGTCGTAAGGGGTGTGCCTTTTTCCCTAACTCTTTGAGATTACCTTAAGTTTATTGCCAATGAAATTCTCTAAGATTCATAAACTAACTTTAAGGGTATCTATGGATGTTAAGCCTACGAAATCCGCTAAGTGATTTATAAACTAAGGTTCACAAAGATTACTCAAGCATTTAAACACAACGATGGTCTAATTGCACTCCTAAGCCAATTACAATTAAGATAAGAGACAACCAATCAATAATTAATAACTAGGTTTCATAGATCTAAGCAAACACACAAGAAATTTAGCCGAACATGCTAAACATGCAAGCATATACACATTCAATCGAAGGCATAATGAAATTAATGAAGTAAAACACTTATCTTGATGTAAAATAGGGTTTGAGAACCATAAGATATTGTCCAAGTCGGACTACAAGGGTTTTTACTCTACAAGTCTACCTCCTAAAATTCTGAAAATTCAATTTCTATATATAATTTTAAACTTGCGACGGCGTCGCCTTATAGGTGGGACGCCGTCAGATCGCCATCATTAGGGTTTCGTCATGGCCAATTAGTAGTTGGGACGGCGTCATGTTGTAGTTGTGACGCCGTCAGGCTTCAGTAGTGACGTCGTCTGATTCTGGATCTAGGCCGTCTGAGATGAACAGTCTTCGTGACGCCCTTCCTCTTCAAAGCCTGACGCCGTCAGGTGTAATTTAGCAAAAATTCTACTGAGTCGTCACAGATTTTAATTAGTATAAAGGGACGGCGTCGCCCTTTGATTGGGACGCCTTCAGGTGCAATTCCAGCAGCTTGAGTGTCTTCGATCTTGACTTAACCATTTTCTTCATATATTCACTCCTTTTCGTCCAAATATGCATCATTCCAGCATTTTGCTTCCAAGAGACCTAAAAATTAAAAAGGAACGAAATTAAACAGTAGCGGATATAAAAGTCGGCGATTAAGGGCTTAAATGACCCCTTAAAAGTGTACGTTTTAAATCCTTATCATCTTTTATTTAGTACAAAAAGCCATTTTTGAGTAAGTCTGCCTAGCAAATGTTCTGTCAACTGATCATTCGGTTGCAAGTCCCGCCCATACAAGACTTGTAACATATAAGTTCCCATACATTTCCATATTTCAGGTAGTAAGTCTAGTAATCAATGCACATATGCTCATAATAATTCACAATACAAGCGCCTAATATAATAATAGATTACGACTGCTCCAAACAAGGGAGACTTTGTGTTGCTCCTGCCGACAAAGGAGACTTGGTAGTGCTCAAATGGAGACTTAGTGTTGCTCAAAGGGAGACTTAGTGTTGCTCAGAGAGACTTTAGCACGCACGAACAGTACATTATAACAACTATATCAATAAGGTTTAAATTTAAGTCAAAGAGAGTTAAAAATATGTCTTAAAGGTTCAATTTATGCCAAAAGGTTCAATCAGTTTATAATTTATTCCAAACAATAAAGTTTAAGTTTTAGGTTCATGCATTTTACCCCAAATAAAGTAAAGCAGTAAAAAGGGGACTCTGAACTCACCTTGGCAAATAGCAGTATGAACGAGGGTCAAGTCAGATAGTATAAGTGTGTGGCATCGACACTCCTCTAGATTGGTACGACAAGTCTTAGTTTTTGATTCCACATTAAATAAAGTTTAGTTAAAAAGTGTTTTTTTGTCGTTGTTGCTTATGTATCGGCGTTACGTTTCGTAGATATTATACTCATGAAAATGACGTTGAAAGAGGTTGAAAGAGGTATATTTTGATTAACAATAGGTCATAATAAAATTTGGACGAAAATACGATAAGGAAAAATTGGATGAAATAAATTTATAAATATAGTAGATATATTTTGATTCATAATAATACGTATCTATACATGTATATAGGCTTTTAGATGGGGTTTTCGTAAAAGAATATATGTCGCATTTTATAAAAGAGTATTGTTATCTAGAAAACAATTACATTTATTCATGATTGATTTCACAAAAGAATGCATGTCGAGTTTCATATGAGAATTCGAGTAGTAGTTATTTTGAAAACATTTGTATGTCATCGATTTTTATAAAGTGTGTATATATGTAAGTCTATGTCTATTTATCTGAAGTGGCTATTTGTGAAAAGCTCATATGAAATTCTATCAAGTTCAATATATATGTTTACAAATTTGTATTTTGAATAGTAAAGCTTTCTATTCGAGTTGTAGTTGTGAAATGTATCCATTCTAATTACTTTGTTTTCATACTATGTTTTATGTCAAAAAAACTCGTTTCGTGTCTCTTTTTAACATTAATGTTATCAATACATGGTGTTATACTTTGCAACTGGATGAGTCGGGTACGAGGATATTTCATGTGAGCCAAGTCAAGATGAGATGGAAACAAGTTGAATGAGACGGATTAGGGTCGAGGGAAGACTCGAGACCTCACAAACTTTAAAACCTTGGGAGGCCTGTTAAGACCAAACGGACCCTTAGAGAATTGAGCTTCAACATAAACGTTACACACACACACTTCTTATTTAAACTTTTGGGCTCGGCCTGTGATATAGCATAACTGAATGCACCCTTTAACCGTGACTGGGCTTGAGGACCATATACTCTTTTAACCCAACGCAGCTTGGATGAGACAGATGTTGTGGTGTTATTTTTGACGCAAGAAAATAACCAATTTCAAACTCAAAAACTGATGTTGAACAAAAGACTCACGCGTAGTGCCAAAAACCCCTCATGTTTTGCGGTAGCCGAGACTAGACATCCGTTGGGGTGTCTCTTGTTGACATTGAAAAAAGTACAACGATTACCTCTATTGGAGGCTTCTCACCGAAACTACTAATACCACTAAATTCTTACTAACCGGTAAGGACTACGACATAGGCGTTTAGGCTATTGTCAAGGATGAACATGGAGACTCAACTCGAGCCTCGTCTCATGTTAATTAGGCATGACTTAGTTCAAGTCAAGACTTGGTACTACTCATACCCGATTGGGTGATATGATGGTTCTGTCAAGACAAAGATATCACATCCGAATCAGCACAGAAACTAGTCGAATAAACCTACCCATAAGTAGAGAATTAAGCTAATTACCCATATGTAACAAGTTGAGTTTTATATTACTTCCTGGGTTCTTTCATCACAATACGCAACAACAACAACAATTCAACCTCAACTTTAACAATTTTTGCTTATTCCAATTTAAACATTAACTAATTTATTTTATAATTAACCACTGATTTCAGATTAACAAGCAACAACTCCATTTGTCTCGTTCGAAATGAATTTAAACAAAAATAATAAAAATCGATTAACTATTGAGATTCAAACACAAGAAATAGTGATTACATGTGGGTCGATTAGGAGATGAACCGAACCAATTTTGGACACGAGCTTTCTTGAAAAATTGAACAACTGAGGCTTGAATTACGCTATTAACACTTTGAATTACAAAAGCCCCATCTTAATTTTTGAAAACCATAAACTTCTATGAACCCTAATTATTTTGTGTTTGTGTGTGAAAGTGAGTAAAACTGTGATAAAGCTCTTATATTTATATCAGAAGTCACTGAAAGCTTGGATTACCGTCTTCTTGGCCTCGAATTGGAAAAAGAACTAATCTTGGAAAACATCACTATGCATTCCTTTCTTTAAGGAAATCTTGTGAGGTACGTTGGGAAGGAGGGAAACGAGAAAGAGAGGGTTGAAAGTGATGCCTCTTCTTCTGACCATGGAAAGCAGAAAGAAAGCTTGCTGCCATTGTTGTGTTTGGGAAGAAGCGAAGTAGTGGAGATATAAAAGAAAAAGTATACAATGATGGTACGCAGAAAGAGGGGAACACACAAAAGTAAGGGTGGTTTTATTTGAGGATAAGGTAAAGAAATTTATTATTATTATTATTAAATGCATTATGTGTACCCCGTACTGTATAAACTGTACCGTGACGATAATGTATCTTCATGTAACATGATTTCTGAGTATCCGTAAGTTATAAATTTTATATTTTTAGGAGCGTTTAGGAAAACGTCATAATATTTTTTTATTATTATATAGAAATTAAGTTATATCTGTTTTGTTAGTAATGGTGTCGGTATACATGCGGTGCCATTTGTCAGGAAGAACAAAATAGCCTCTTGTTTTTTAGTCGTAAAAATTTAGAAAGTAATTCATTCGCATTTTCTGACAAGATAATTTATTAAAATAATAGTCTCAAAATTAGGGGTTGTCAAAGTCTGCCATCCTTAAACACAATATCGTCCTCGAGATTCATTCCGTCTGCTCTACAGGCGTACGTTCTCATGGTTTGAACTTTCTCATTCTCACAGCTTATCGACCTGGCTAGTCATGTGTTTAACTTGTGTAGGTTCGGTAACAACTTAATTCTAACTTGATTTTCCCAACTCATCAAACAAGAACCGTCACTAGATCAAGCTAGGAAACAAGTTGTTAGAAAGAAATAGTTTCACATCTTTGTAAGAGGTCTTTTCAAATTTTGGCTCAAGTTTGAAACTGTTTAAACCAATCAAGTCAACGAGTAGTGGTGGTTCAGAATTAAAAGTTCAACTAAGGCTTATGACGTCAGAATTGTAATATGACCGAAACGAAAGCATGTTTAACGCTACTGGTACATGTCTGACTACAGGGTTCAATGTACATCATATCAATGAATTTAAATCACTTAAGTTCAAGCTCATATATTGTCCTAAAGTTGAAAAGTCGTAGCACACAGAATGTCTAGCAGTGTAGTCATCAATGCGGAAAAAACGTAACGCAGATGCACACACATAGACCAATGCATTCTCAGGTGATCTAGACTCTGACTCCATCCAAACATGATCTAAGGTAACTACCCCCATCATCCCATGATTCCTTCTGAATTAAGCATAGTTTATCAGGCTATGCATAATTTAGGAACAATGATGGAATGCTCGGGCTAATCGACTCGTACCATGTTTGGGAATTTATGAAAACTTTAGTCTGGTTATAGTTGAGGTTTTTATTTTAGAAAAACCGGCATTCTATATAACCTTCATATCTGATACCAATCTGTCACACCCCGCCAGAGGCGGAACGCTAGGTGCGACGAAATCAATATACATCGCAAAAGAGATATAGTACAATACCATATTTAAAATTTATGTAAATAGTACAACGTTACAAAAAAATTTCAAGCCGACCTAGCTTGGGAACAAAACTTTGAATCTTGGTTTCCAAAAGATTTCTTCTTATACTTAATGACCAAAGATGACATGTGGGGACTCCTTTATGCAAAAGACTTCAAAAATACTATTGGCGATCACGTGAAATGCATGAATAAATGGGTCAACTATGAAAATAGTTTGTGAGTACACAGGTTTTATGTATTACGAAAAGCCATTTTGAGAAAAGTCCTTTTATGTATGGAAAACCAATTTTAAGAAAGTCTTTTAATTAGTACGAAAAGTCTATTTTTTGATAAAGTCTTTATTTAGTACAAAAAGTGATGGATCTAAACACACACCTTGTGTTAGTGATACTTTGATTTATATTAATAAGTACGCGGAATATACTTAGTAATACTCAGAATACGGATTGTATGATGTATTGTAAGTGATAACAATGTAACACAAAGCTTCAATATTATAATGAATAATACGAGTGATCTTGCTTATCACTAGGGTTACACCTTGAAGCATACGTACCAAGAACAATGACCTAGGATCTCCTTTTATAGCATAAGGAGTCCTTTACAAGATAAGTATAATGCTAACTATATAGAATATACACAAGATCTTTTCTATACTTATCTATATACGAATACATAATAATTATCCTAATAGCAGTGGTAATAATATGTACTAGCAGTGGTAACGTGTTTCCACTGCTAGTGCATTCTTCAGCAGTGTCTTCCACAAGCCTATCAGTGGTAACTGTTAATATTTTTCCTAACAATCCTCCCCTAAACTTATGATTTCTCTGTAAATCAATAAGTTTCTTTAATATGCATCATCTCAAAGGATTTGGGAATTCTTCCAAACACATCACTTTCTTCTTAAATCCTGAATAGCTCTTGAAGATTGATCTTGAAGCCTATGTAACAAATCTATGACCTTCTTAGTATCTTCATGAACTCTTATTGTTGTACACAACATCACAGTGAGAGTTCCAGCTCTGAGTGGGTATTCTTTCTCAGCAAACATGAATGCATCCACTCCATCTTTTGTAGAAACATGATGAACTTCACATGAATCATCGTATGTCCATTTAGTACCAGGACATGAACATGCAAACTTCCAGAAATCATCATTAGCATCTGGTTCATAGAGCCTTCTTAGATCAACCCATAACTGCATTTCCTTCATATCTTTAAGCTTGTCAGCATCAAACCTTTCTTGAACTAATCTCCACAATGTATCCAGATCATGTCTGTCACATGCTTTGATAAGGTCTTCAAACAAAATGAATGATGAAGTTTCACCACCTAGCCTTGTAATCTTCCATGTTGGAGTAAAATTGCTAGCAGTGTACACTTCCCAATCAACTATAGGATGTCTGACTTGCAGTGGGTCAGGATAAAAATCTTCTTCTTCAATCAGGATCATATCAGTCAGCTGTTCTTTAGTG
Organism: Chrysanthemum seticuspe; assembly: GCA_019973895.1. Taxonomy (NCBI): domain Eukaryota; kingdom Viridiplantae; phylum Streptophyta; class Magnoliopsida; order Asterales; family Asteraceae; genus Chrysanthemum; species Chrysanthemum seticuspe. Next base: position 248,166,969 of record BPTQ01000007.1, read on the forward strand.
AATTTCTCAGTTTGAACTTCTTGTTCTTCAGCAAACTTTGTTTTCTTGTGTGTCTGAGGTTCACTCTCTTTGGCTTTTCTCTTCAGATGAGGATATCTTCTTTCTTCTTCTTCAGAGTTCATAGGAATAAAATCTTGATCTTGCATTTTAACTCTGTAGTAGATACCTTCAACCTTGTCATCAGTCATCCCTTTGAACTGATTCTTTTTCCAGCCACCAACATTGCAACAATAATCTTTCATCATTGAAATAACTTGTGCTTTGGTTGGTTGTCTTGGTTTCTTTTGACCCTTTTTGATGGAAACAATTGCATCTTGAAGTGCTTGGCTATTCTTCATTTGAATTAAATCCTTCAACTGTGCAGTTCTTTGTTCTTCAGTTAAGGATTTATCTACAACTAGGTCAATTGCCTTCTTCTGGACTACTGGATCATTAGCAATCAAGAAATCAATTTCTTGTTCTGTAGGTACATAAGTAAATTATGGAGTCTTTTCTCTGAAAATTGTAGGTGGAACAGTAGAAACTGGATTTACATTCATTGAATCAGTGGTTTCTATCATGTTCAACCTTTTAGCCTCCATGAAGTCTGCAATCTCTATCTCATCCAGCCTTTTCTTATTTGCAACTTGTTCTTCAGTGAGCATTCTAGCAGCTTCTGCATCATGAGCAATTTGAGCTTGTTCTTTCTTTGAAACCTTCCTTTTTTATTGTTCTTTACTCTGCACAACTGCTTTACCTTTCTCCTTCTTCTTCTTTTCGATTTCTTCCTCTGTAGTGGTAATAGTTTGACCAGCAGTGGAAACTTGCTCTGGTTGCTGTTGAGGAACTTCGTGAGTATCAGCTTCCTCAGTAACTCCAAAATTAACATCACCTTCATCTCCAAAATCAATCTTCCTCCCCTTGGTTTCAGCATCTGTTTTCCTCCCCTGTTTGGGAGAATTCCCAAAATCTTCACTGAAGCCCTCTGAGTCACCATCATGAGGTGAGGATGGAGATGATATCACTATCTTTGTAGGTCTCTTTTTCTTCAACCCCTGCAACTCTTTCTTCAAATCCTGAATCTCAGCTTTCAATTGAGTAACATCCTTGGCATGTTGCTCCTTCACTTGTGCCAAGTCATTCTCCAGAGATTCAACCTGCTTAGTTAGTTTGGTACAAAGTTCCATCAATTCCATAGATTGACCACTGCCCTCAACACTTCCAACTATGTGACCTGTTGGGAGAGGTGAATCATAGGGCATTGGCTCAGACTCACTCCTAGTTGGACTAGGTGGAAGCCTGGAACCACCACTGCTTGTGCCCAAACCAAAAGGATAAGGGACATGCTGTGTTGTGATGAGAGGAGTTGGCTATTTTTGCCTCCTCTCATAAGTGTGAGAAATTGGTGGAGTGTACATAATGTTTGGAACTGTGAGTATGGGTGTGGTTTGAGATACAACTGGGATTGTTGCATCTTCACCCTGTACCTGTGAAATCTTTCCAAGCATTTGAAGAAAAAGTGGTGTAACTACCCTATTGCCATCCTTATTCATGTTTTGAAAAACTTTAGGCTTAAGGCAACGGATTTTATAAACTCATGTAAGGGGTTGCAGTTGAAATTCATTTAACACTGCTTTCACAAACCTTGGATACATCAAAAATTTTGTTGAACTCTTTACATTGCCTTGCATACTTGTAAAAATATATTTAGACCAATTAATAATCCTATCAGTGGCTAGACAAACCAAAGGGTAAGCCATTGTTGAACTGAATTGTTCATAAGAAGTTTTCTTAGGACTTAGGCAATGTAATATAGTATGTATTAAAAATCTCCAATGAGGACAGAAACCACTCTTTTTGAAAGTAGCCTTTTTGTCAGTGGTATCATACCCCATGGATAAAAGATGTTCATGAATTTATGGCATGGCTAATGTGATGATACCATTGAGATCATTCAATTGGAGAATTCTCCTCAAGGATGACTCAGTAACATCAATAGTTACCTCATCCACTGTGGCTCTAAGAGCATCACAGTTTCATGTGTGTCTCCATCTTCAAGAGTGATGGACTGAACAAAGGTCCAAAACTGTTTGATTTGAGAGACATAGATTGTGGGATTGAGAAGTAAAGCATACCTCACATGAGTAGTGTTTAGAAAATCCATAATCTGATGAAAAACAGGGCCACTCTTGTCGTTTGACTTTTCCAAATAGGCCACTTGGTTGTGCTCATCTGCAAAGGTGATTTGTGCTATAGTATCCTTTGTTGAAAAATATGTTGTGTTAGTATGAATTGAATAAAAAACTTGCCAATTGAGAGAAAAGATATATACTATTAGGGTTTTAGAGTTTTGCACAAGAAAGATTATCTAAGGAAAAGATTTATCTTAAGAGGATAAATTGCAATTTGGAAAGTAGATAACCTTCTAAAAATTTTACCCAATAAATATAGAAAGAAATTTCTCTCAACGGCTAGTAAAAAATTTGTTACTGACACAACAGTTGCAACGGCTAGATCAACAGTGGTAAAAATAACACTGTTAGTGGAAACTGTGAACTAGCAGTGGTAATTTTTCACAAAAATTTTCAAGAGCAGTTGGCTTCTCTTATCATAGTTTTTAGCAAACTACCAGCTATCAACGGATTTGATATGTCTTTACAATGAGCCGTTTGCTATGGACTAGCCAACTCTTAATCATAAAGAATATGGTGAGTTGATAACCATATAGTTTTTGGTAAACTATCAACCATAAACGGATTTGATAAGTCTTTACCAGTAGCCGTTTGCTCTGGACTAGTTGATTCTTATGTGGATTAGACATGGTGAATCAAAAACCATTTGTTGTGTGTCTCAGTTACACACCTTTTATGATCAACTCCCAGCCAAGATTGGTTATGTACCTGCAAGTGTTAGTATAATTCAAAGAATATGCATAACCAACTTACTTTAACCAAAGTAACTTTTAACCAAGCCACTATCTAAAAATATCTTCCCAAAGTCAACTCGATAATATCTATATTTACTCTTCAACCTACCAAAATAGGGAAAAATAAATATATTCTTTAATGAACCCTTGTGATCGACTTTGCCTATATAAAGGGGCTCGGCACATCATAGTCTTTATCAAAAACACATTCTAACTCACAAAATCCCTAAACATCACCATGAGCAAGCCGTCAACATCATTGACATCTCCTCTGATTCTGAGACAGAGATTATGATCGCTTCTGAGTCAACTTCAGAGGCCTCAGGGTGGGCAGGTTACTTTCCACCCTGGGCTGCAAGCACTTCTTCTAAGAAGTCAACAAAGAAGACTACCAATCCTGCACCTGTTGCCAGACCTGCACCTTCTCTTGAGTTCTACTCCAGTTCATCAGATGATGATGCTGATGATGAGACCTATTCCTTGTCCAAGGAGTTTCCAAGGGCACTGACAAAAGCATTAGAAACAACTCTCTCAAACATGAAGCAGATATCCATACCAGAGAAGCCTGCAAGACTACCAAGGCCTCCTCCACAAGTGCTTGGTCTTGCTTGTCCAAGAATGCAGTCAACCTTTGAAAACAAGAGGAAGAGAGCACAGAAGAACAAACATGACTATGAGGGCAAGGGAGAGAAGCCAATGGAGTAGCTAGTGTAGGATGTGGTGGTGTAGGTTGTGTTAGGTTTTTATCTTTTATGTTTTGATGATGATTGTAAGCACTCTTTGTTTGATGTAATGAACCTATCTTATGGAATGATATTTCTCTATTTTACTTTTCCACTGTGAGAGTAGCTTTTACCACTGCTTACATTGTGGTTTCCACTGTTAGCCTTATTCATTGCATAAAAGACAGTGGACAAGCAGAAATACAAGCACTAAACAGCAACAGCTCCAATGTATACAAATAATCCTTCAAACCTGCATATCACAAACATAAACCAAACACTGAAAGCATTGTTAAGGTTAGCAATGGTTAGAAAATAACTAGAAGTGTATTCAAAAATATGCTGGAAGTGGTTAGAACAGTACTAAACCACCCAGTCAATATGTCAACTCCAAGTCATTAATCCGGCCACCAAAGTCAAATACTTCATTTACTCCTCAACAACTTATACCTTCCCCACATTAACTTACTGAATCCAACTTAACTTGTAACTCACAAACCACTCATATCACATATACCCCAAACAGTTTCTTTCTCAAAAACTTACTTTTCTCCAAAAATCATCATGAGTCATTCAAACCCTATCAATCTCTTATCTGACAGCTCCTTTTCTAATAGTGTTTGGGATGATTTTGTTCTGAACAATCCAGGTAGAGTGGAGAAAGAGGTGTTTGAAGAGGTTTCTTCAAGAAAGAGAACTCATTTGACCATGAGCACTACCCCTTCAGTTGCTGGTACATCATCACTCCAACCAATGCCACAAGATGCCATTATCAAAGAGGATAGCTCAGATTCCATGTCAAGCTATATTTCTCCATATGAAAGCACAGATGATGAAACATTTGTAAGAGTCCTGAGTGTGCCTCCCCTTGCTGCAATACTTCCTCCAAAAGAGCTGCAAGCATCACCTTCTCTACCATTGTTGACAGCACCACCACCAGAGGGTCCTTCATCATCCTCACCACCTATCAGAGGAAAGGTGATTGGGCTAGCATGCCCCAAAGTGTGGAGGGTGATTGAAGGTCGAAGGGCGCCCAAAGTGATGCCTGAGTGGGCCTTTCCTAAGAAGCCATAGGTGGTAGTTGGTGGTTAGGTTGTGAAGCTGTGTCTTAGTTATTTGTGTTAGGAAGTGGTCATGTGAAGTAGTCTTTTGGTTGTAAAATCCATGGTTGTAATCTCTGCATTCTTAAATGCAGCTTTATGAATAAAAATAATACCATGTCTTTTTCTTTAAATTCTATTGCATCATACTGATTGTTATTTATTTCTTTTATCTGCAAAAATATCTGTGTTGTTTGCCAGTTTTTAATGACCCCTTTACCAGTAACTTTTCCATTAACTCCACCACCAAAGCTGACAAACTGTCCATCATAGTGTTCAAAATTTGAGAGATAGGACTTGTTGCCAGTCATGTGCCTTGAACATCCACTATCTGTGTAGCCTTGAACTGATTTCTTTGTCCTTGGATATTCCTGCACATATAAGAAAGGAGTTAGTTTCCTTTGGAGACCCAAGCCATGATTGACTTGGATCTGCCTCGTGTATCAATATAGTTAAATCTATCAAAGGTCATTGATACACCATTGGGATTGGTTGTTGAGGTAGTTCCTTTAGGTTTCCATTCCTAACGTGCTGAGGCCTTGACAATATTTCCCATGTTACCCATGTTCATGTTTACAACCTTTGCAGTGGGAACTTTTGACTGAGCAGTGGTAACTGCAGAATTTAGTTTTAGGTACCCACTGTTTATTATACTGAACCCTTTTATTTTGAAAAAACCTTTTCCCTGTTTGTGCAGATTTTACAAAAGTTGGTTTAGATTTTGCACTTGTAACAGGTGTTTTAGGGTGAGCAGTGTTAACAGTTTTAGCAGTGCCAAAAGTTTTAAGACCACTTCTTAGTTGAACTGCTCTTGGGATCATTTTGCTGTGTGAAGTAGGGTGTATTTTATTTTGAAACCAGTTAGACTCCACCCTTTTATTCCTATGAACTTCCCTTCTCCCAACATGATAGTCACAATTTGCATGTAAATGATTAAAGCTACCACAGATATAACATGATTTATTGTACATCACAAACTCACTACCTAGTTGTTGAGATTTGACATGATTCCAACTCCTCTGGTTACCCCTAGGAGTGGATGACTTGTTTCTATACATCTTAGCATACCTTACAGTTGATCTAGGTTTGTTAACTTGTTTCCTAGGTTCCTCTGTAATAGTATTTACAACTTTTGGGATAGAAGCCTCTACATTCCTTTTAACATTCTCATCTACAACAGATGAGTCACTTGCACTTTCAAAAACATCAGATTCACGCTTCACCTCTTCCTCACTTTTCACAAATTTAGGAGGACCATATTCAAGATTCAGATCCTGAAATTCTTCTAGACCTGTATGAGCTAAATCTGTGCCAATAGGTGATGGAACACCCCTTAGTGGTGGAGGAACAGTATTGTATCCCATACCAGACTTAACTTTACTAGCAATTTGAGCATTCCAAATTTTATCAATTGACTTAGACTGATAATAACAGGTGTCAACAGTTAAATTGACATTCTCATTTATCTTTGTAAGTCTTTTAAACTCTTCTTTTAGTGCCTCATTCACTGCTGTCTTATGATCTAACTCTCTTCTAAGAACAATCATATCATCATTATATTTTGACTCATTTTCTCTATAATGCTCTAGTAGTTTCTCTAATACAGATATGCCTCTTCTAAGGTTTGACATATTATAATTAGCAGCAAACAACTCTGTTCTTTGATTATCATATTCTTCATTAAGCCTTTCGCATTCTCTAGAAGCCCTACATGTTTTAGAACAACTTTCAAATTTTTGTACCTCAGAGTCAGAGAAAGCCATGAGTGCATGTTCTGTAGACACGAGAGCAGCATCTGAAGGTTGTTCCTCTTATCCATCAGCCATGAAACTCCAATCATAGCTCACACCATCAATTTCTAGCATTGCCTTTGGTTCCTCCACAATTGGTTCTTTCTTTTGCTTTTACCAAGTAGACCTGTTGTCCTGCTTCATTGGTCTTCTGCATTCTCTAGCAAAATGCCCCAACTTGTGACAAATGAAACACTATACTTTCTTTTTATCGAACCCTGCAGTTTCATTACCATTGATGTGCATTGGTTTGCCAGTCTTCTTGAAAAACTTCCTAGCCCTCATGCTGAGAAGAGCTATTTGCCACTTTATGTCCATCTCCTCCAAGTCATCATCATCAATTTGCTATATGTCTTCATGAGTTAATATAGAGCTATTAACTTGAGTGGAGATAAAAGCATAAAAGGTAGGATCTCCAATACCAGCAACCTTCTTCTGTGAACCTGCAGTGGTAACACTAGTATTACCAGTGGAAACTGTAGAACCAGTAGTGGCAAAATCATCATCATTGTCATCTTCAGAATCATCACTGTCAACAGAGGTTGACAACAACGCCAAGCTGCTAGAGCTTGTACCAAGTTTCCCTGCCTTCTTCAATCTTTGTTCAATGAGTTTGAAGTTGTTGTAAAGATCATTGAGCTTCATAGTTTCAATCTCTGGTTTATTTTCCCAGACTGTAACATTAGTGTGAAACTCAGCAGGCAAACTTCTTAGAAACTTCAAATTGAGGTCTTCCTTTTCTACCTCAATTCCAAACATAGTCAGTTGTGTGACAATCTTCTGGAGTTTGGTGAAGATGCTGTCAAGGGAGTCATTGCTTGAAGCAGAGAAGTTTTCATAACTTTGCTTCAACAATGTCTTTTGAGTCTTCTTTGTAGCATCATTGCCACCAAAAACTGAGCAAATCTCTTCAAAAAGTTCTTTTGCTATCCTGAATTTGTTGAAAGCAATGATCTGGTCTTTAGGAAGAGTCATTAGTAACAAACTTCTGGCCTTCAGGTCATTCTTCTTCTTTGCTCTTTCATCATTAGTCTCAGGTACATAAACTGTTACAACCTCTGTGTCACCAACTTTCTCATTCTTCTTTTGAGACTTGAAGGAATCACCAGTTAAGATGATCTCCCATAAAGCATAGTCTTGTATGAGAAAGTATTGCTCAATCATTATCCTCCACATCTCAAACTCATTGAGTTTGAGCTTAGGAAGCCTTAGAGCAGAGTTGGACTGGTTGTTTTCCATCTCCATTGATTTGAGTGAGTTGTTTAAGCTTATTCCTTGGATCTTCTTAATCAAAGTATTAGAACCAAAGCTCTTATACCACTTGATGGATCTAAACACACTCCTTGTGTTAGTGATACTTTGATTTATATTAATAAGTACGTGAAATATATTTAGTAATACTCAGAATACGGATTGTATGATGTATTGTAAGTGATAACAATGTAACACAAAGCTTCAATATTATAATGAATAATACGAGTGATCTTGCTTATCACTAGGGTTACACCTTGAAGCATACGTACCAAGAACAATGACCTAGGATCTCCTTTTATAGCATAAGGAGTCCTTTACAAGATAAGTATAATGCTAACTATATAGAATATACACAAGATACTTTCTATACTTATCTATATACGAATACATAACAATTATCCTAATAGCAGTGGTAATAATATGTACTAGCAGTGGTAATAATATGTACTAGCAGTGGTAACGTATTTCCACTGCTAGTGCATTCTTCAGAAGTGTCTTCCACAAGCCTATCAGTGGTAACTGTTAATATTATTCCCAACAAAAAGCCATTTTTGAGTAAATCTGAATGGCAAATGTCATGTTAACTCATCCGGTTGCAAGTCCCGCCCATACAAGACTTGTAACATATAAGTTCACAAATGTCTAGTAATCAATGCACATATGGTCATAATAATTCACAATACAAGCGCCTAATATATGTAATAGATCATGACTTCTCTGAACAAGGGAGACTTTGCGTTGCTCCTGCGACAAAGGAGACTTTGTATTGCTCAAATGGAGACTTAGTGTTTCTCAGAGGAAGACTTAGTGTTGCTCAGAGAGACTTTAGCACGCACGAATAGTACATTATAACAAATATTAAATTATCAATACAAGGTTGCTCCAATCATGGGAGACTTTAAGACTTAGTGCGTACGGCACATTATGGTTTTAAGCATACTAAAGGGTCAAGAATAGGTCGTAAGTTCATAATACGTATAAGGGTTCAAAATATATCAATAAGGTTTAAATTTAAGTCAAGGAGACTTCAAAATATTTGTTAAAGGTCCAATTTATGCCAAAAGGTTCAATCAGTTTATAATTTATTCTAAACAATAAAGTTTAAGTTTTAGGTTCATGTATTTCCCCCCAAATAAAGTAACGCGGTAAAGGAGACTGTGAACCCACCTTGGCAAATAGCAGTATGAATGAGGGTCAAGTCAGATAGTATGAGTGTGTGGCACCGAAACGCGACCTAGATTGGTACGACAAGTCTTATTTTTTGATTCCACATTAAATAAAGTTTAGTTAAAAAGTGTTGTTGTTGTCATTGATGCTTGTGTATTGGCGTTAAGTTTCGAAGATATTATATTCAAAATATATTAGTAAAACTTGCTTGAAAATGACGTTCAAAGAGGTATATTTTGATTAACAATAGGACATAATAAAGTTGGACGAAAATACCATATTGAGTCGATAAGGAAACATTAGACGAAATAACTTTATAAATATAGTATATATATTTTTGTTCATTATAATACGTATATATATACATGTATATTGCCTTGTAGCGGGGGTTTTCGTAAAAGAATATATGTCGCGTTTTATAAAAGAGTATAGTTATCTTGAAAACAATGTCATTTATTGAAAGTATATCTATCGTTGGTATATAAGAATATATTCATGGTTGATTTCACAAAAGAATGCATGTCGAGTTTCACATGAGAATTCGAGTACCAATTATTTTGAAAACACTTGTATGTCATCGATTTTTATAAAGTGTGTATATATGTAAGTGTATGTCTATTTATCTAAGGTGGCTATTTGTCAAAAGCTCATATGAAATTCTATCAAGTTCAATATATATGTTTACAAATTTATATATTGAATAGTAAAGCTTTCTAATCGAGTTGTAGTAGTGAAATGTACCCATTCTAATTACTTTGTTTTCATACTATGTTTATGTAAAAAAAAATCGTTTCGTGTCTCTTTTTAATATTAATGTTATTAATACATCGTGTTTTACTTTGCAATTGGATGAGTCGGGTACGAGGATATTTCATGTGTGCCAAGTCGAGACGAGATGGAAACAAGTCGAATGAGACAGATAAGGGTCGAGGGAAGACTCAAGACCTCACGAACTTTAACGCCCTGGGAGGCCAGTTAAGACCAAGCGGACCCTTAGAGAATTGGGCTTCGGCCCAAACGTTACACACATACTTATTATTTAAAATTTTGGGCTGGAACTATGGTATAGCATAACTGAACGCACCCTTTAATCGCGACTGGGCTTGAGGCCCATATACTCTTTTAACCCAGCGCAGCTTGGATGAGACAGATGGTGTGGTGTTATTTTTTACGCAAGAAAATAACCAATTTCAAACTCAAAAACTGATGTTGAACAAGAAAATAACCAATTTCAGGGTGTCTCTTGTTGACATTGAAGCAAGTACAACGATAACCTCTATTGGAGGCTTTTCACGGAAACTACTAAGACTACTAAATTCTTACTAACCGGTAAGGACTACAACTTAGGCGTTTAGGCTATTGTCAAGGATGAATATGGAGACTCAACTCGAGCCTTGTCTCATGTTAATTAGGCACGACTTGGTTCGAGTCGAGACTTGGTACTAGTCATACCCGATTGGGTGATATGACGGTTCGGTCAAGACAAAGATATCACAGCCGAATAAGCAAAGAAACTAGTCGAACAAACCAACCCATAAGTAGAGAATTAAGCTAATTACCCATACGTCACAATTTGAGTTTTATATTACTTCCTGGGTTCTTTCATCACAATACCCAACAACGACAACAATTCAACCTTAACTGTAACAATTTTTGCTTATTCCAATTTAAACAGTAACTAATTTATTTTATAATTAACCATTGATTTCAGATTAATAAGCAACAACTCCATTTGTATCGTTTGAAATGAAATTAAACAAAAATAATAAAAATCGATTAATAATTGAGATTCAAACACAAGAAATAGTGATTCTTCAAACACTTGTGGGTTGATTAGGAGATGAACCAAACCAATTTTGGACACGAGCTTTCTTGAGTGAAGCTTGAATTACGCTATTAACACCTTGAATTACAAAAGCCCCATCTTAATTTTTGAAAACCCTAAAATTCTATGAACCCTAATTATTTTGTGTTTGTGTGTGAAAGTGAGTAAAAATGTGATAAAACTCTCATGTTTATATCAGAAGTCACTAAAATCTTGGATTACCACCTTCTTGGCCTCGAATTGGAAAAGAACTAATCTTGGCAAACATCACTATCCATTCCTTTCTTTAAGGAAATCTTGTGAGGTGCGTTGGGAAGGAGGGAAACGAGAAAGAGAGGTTTGAAAGTTATACCTCTTCTTTTGACCATGGAAAGTAGAAAGAAAGCTTGGTGCCATTGTTGTGTTTGGGAAGAAGCGAAGTAGAGGAGACAAAAAAAGAAAAAGTATACAATGATGGTACGCAGAAAGAGGGTAACACACAAAAGTAGGGGCGGTTTTATTTGAGGATAAGGTAAAGAAATTTATTATTATTATTATTATTATTAAATGCATTATGTGTACCCCATACTGTATAAACTGTACCGTAACGATAACGTATCTTCGCGTAACATGATTTCTGAGTATCCGTAAGTTATAAATTTTATATTTTTAGGAACATTTATGTTAGCCTTGATTATTTTTATTAGAAGTGATGGTCATTCACGATTAGGAACTTTGTAATGTGTGTTAGATATCGTGATAGAATAGTCAACGGGCTCGTGGATTGGGCTAAGCTAATTGGGCATTAGTTAAGTTAAGCTAGCCTTGTCTAGTTTGTGAAACCCAAGCCCAATCCAAGTCCATCTCAAGGCCCATGGCCAAGCCTTAGGGCATCATCCTCTCTTACTATATATACCCCTCAAGTATGTCATTTGAGGGGTGTGCTTGAGTGTGTGTGTGTGTGTGTTTTTCCTTTGAAGCAATATAACATCTTATTGTTTTCATCTTTCTTCTCTCTACCTCTCTAAACATATACACGAATTTATCATTCAAGTCACCAAGTTCTTATCATTTCCTTTCTATTCTCTACGCCTACTGTTGGTATAACGTGGTATTTGTGTTGGGTTTGCTTGGTAAAGTGATAAGGTATATGTGATAAAGGGGCATAACAATTGGTATCAATCGCCTAACAATGGTTTAGGAGTGTTTGTGTTTGTTTTGAAGGGTTACGCGTTAAGTTTTGGTACTCACGTTTTACATATTTGACAAGCTTAAAGCTTTAATTTTTGCACTTAAAAATTCAAGATTCTTGTGGTTTAAGGTATATTTGGTGCTAAAGTTTCAGTTTTTTGCAAAAAGTTTGAAGCTTTACGCGTTTTGGTTAAGTTTTGAGCTCGTATTTGGTTATTGGTCATTTCTACTCGTAACTTTTCTAGCCACTTTGGGTGAAAAAGGTTCACATTTTCGTGTTATTTGAGTGTTTTTAAGGCTATCTGTGCAAGCGAAATTGTTTGAATCATTGGAAATTTTTTACGAGTAGGTCAAAACCCTAGTTCTACTCGTAAGAAAGTCAACTACTCATAACTTTTCTACTCGTAACTTTTTGGTGAAGAATCTTCGAGCTATAACGGTTACTCAGTGCTTCCCTCACTTGGATAAGTGTGTGGAACATATTCTGTTGAAGATCATGAAAGACTCCAGGATGAGACCTCCGAAATTGTTTCAAAATATGAAAAAGCTCTTATGAAACTTGAAAAAGAAAATATCTCATATTTTAAACAACTTGATCGAAAATCTGAGGAATGCAAGTATGACAAATTGTCGTATGAGCGTGCCTACAAGGACATGCAAGAGCAAAATGATCTTTTGAGAGCTCAGCTGGGATGTCTAAAAGGAAAGGCTGTGGATACTAAGTTTGCAAAACCATTGACTGAGGAGAAAGCAAATGTTTCTAAACCGGTTTTCAAACCAAAAATGTCTGTTTCTATGCCTCCTCCAAAAGTCAATGAGAAATTTGATTTGTCAAAAACAGTCACTACACAGTCCCTGCCTATTAAAAAGAGAATTATCAAAAGTTTTGAAAAAGGAAAAGCAGTTGCTGAAACACCAAAAGTGATTACACCTGGCATCTCTAGGACTAGTACAAGGAATGAGACCAAAAATCCAGTTAAAGAATCTGTTGGTTCTAACAACATGGTCAACAATCACTATCTAGAAGAAGCTAGGAAAAAGGCACAGACTCGAAAAGATGGAATTCTAGGTGCAACATCTAGGGTGATGAATTCTACAAGATTTCAAGGCACTGCTAGTAGTAGTAAACCATTACCTAGGAACACTCTACAAAAGACTAGGGATTGGCTTGCATCTAAGAGTAGTTGCGCAAAAGAAAATGCTATGCCCTTAGAAAACAACACTAGGAATTCTAAGTCTTTTTCGAACAAGAATCAATTTCCAAAAGACTGTAGTGACAAAGTTAAAGCTGCTGTTTTAAACAAGAATATTGAATTTGTCTGTACTACATGTAAAAAATGTATCTTTTCAGCTAATCATGATGCATGTGCCTTACAATATCTCAAGAAAGATAATTATCGTGCCAAGGCACAATCCACTGAGACACCAAATAGAAACAAGCCCGTTGCTAAAATGTCAAACAAAAAGAAACCTAATAGGTGGATCTCTTCAGGACGTAGTTTTTCAAAAAATGAGTCTTCCGCTGTATCTGATAAGAAAACAACTCCTAGATCTTACCTTAGGTGGATTCCCACGGGCAAAGTTTTCAACCAAATAGGTCTTAGATGGATTCCCACAGGAAAGATTTTTGATACTTGCTCCAACACAGATAATAGTGAAACTCATCAAGTTAAGGAAGTCAAATCCACTACAACCGTTGATAGTGATCACCCTCACCGTGAGGAATCTTGTACTTCTAACACTGTTATTTGTGAAAACTCTTCTTCTTTGGTTGCAGGTGAATCAAATATCTCTGAACCCAGCTCATCAGAGGGTTCCAATTCTGTAAAATCTTCTTCTTCATTTTCTCTATCTTCTATTTTTGATTTTCCATTTCTTTTATAAAACCAACAAAAGCAAAATACAAAAATAGAAAATTTTCAAAAAATACAAAAACAATAGAAAATCAAAAATCCAAAAATATTCTTCTCACGACATGTCTCTCGTATAATCGATATTCTGTACGTTTCTAGAAATGTCATTCAACAATGATACGGGCATGTACAGATGCTTGAGCGAGAGTTCTTTAATTGTTTTCTAAAACATGTCGTTTCTCAAAATTTCTTAATAAAATGGCTTTCGTATACTTCAGTACGAAACCCGGACTTCAAATTAATGGCTTCTGAACACATCAGTTCAGGACCCGCTCTTCAAAGAAAGGAAAGTGCTTATCAAAATCAAAGGTTTTAAATATTTTTTCAAGCGCTATTCCTAAAACAATGGCTTGTAAGTATTTCCGCTTGCAACCCGATCTTTAAAGAAAGGAAAGTGCTACGCAAAATCGATTTTCATAAATATCGAGCATTTATCCTAAAACAAATGAAGATTATTCTTCTCGAATATCTTCAAAAGATTTTCAAAATCTTCATCATCTTGAGTACCATTGATTCGAAATTTTTCAAAAAGATTTTTCAACATCTCTCACATTTGGTACCAAGATAACTCCCTCTAAACCCTTAAATGATTCTAAATTTTCTCTATGAAAAATATGCTTTCGTTAAGGGGGAGTATAAAACCAAAATTGTTCCAAAACTCATGCTAAGTCAGTTTCTCTCCAAATGCTTTCCGAAAAACATATCTTTTAATCATTTTGTTTCAAAAAACATCATGGATATGCTATTTTTGAGGGGGAGAAACGTGATTAAAATGTGATCAAAAAGTTTAATGATCGTTGTTTGAATCTCAAAAAGAGCTCGACTCAGTTGAAACCAATGAATTGACAAGGAATCATGTACCATCTCGAGAAACTTTCTATGGACTTGACCAGGACGGGTAATAATTTCAAGCTAGTTCTCTAGTGATGTAAACGTGTCTCGAATCGGTCTTGTTCATTTAAAGTCGATCAATTCAAAAAGTGCGAACTCTACCCTCACTGTGAAGATTTCTGTCAAAACATATAAGCACATGTGAAGGGGGAGTGTTTCTGAAAATACAAAACTCACGGAGTGTTGCAAACATGTTTTCTATCATAAATACTCTGAGAGATTTTCATGAAAAACGGTTTTATGGCAACAATAGGACAGTCATGGAGTTATAAGGTGACTAAGGATAGGAAATTCGTCCTATGATCCGCCAGAGCCGGAGGGATCTACCCAAGGACATCACAAATAGTTAGTATTAGAAGTCCTTAGGTATGATTGAAAAAAGGAGTAATGTGAGAAAGGAGAAAGAAGGGGTTGAAGAATTAAAAAGAAATGTAATGAGAAAGGGTGAAAAGAAATAGCCCTCCATATTCAACCTTAGGGCAGAAACCGGGTTCAATTCATCTGCTACTGGTTGTCACTAGATGACACTGGTATTGAAGACCAAGACGTCATGGACCCAGTGACGCACTGCACTAAACCTTCTAGCCACTCAATTCCTCTCAAAAGGGATTTGTTTCATTCTCACTGGGAACCCTGCATAATCTATTGACTTTCTCTTAGAGATCGTTGGTATTGAAGAAGGAGACCCTCTCCCTAGTCTCCGCTCAGGAAAACCAAAATGCACTATTGAGTCTAGAGCCACGAGATTCATCAAAAGATCTCATAGGAACACATGACATGACATCGCTTGTTGTTCATCAATAAGGACACAGGTGATACATTCTAGAGTCCTACGCAGGTCTTAGCAATCTGCCAGAACATTTATGAGAAGTTACAACTGTAATCTTCAATGATTGAATGGAAATTCCTGCCAGGGTCAACATCAAGCAGCCCTGACAGCAGGTCACTTCGGTAATTCTCCGTGGATTACGCTTAGTGTGTCTCAAACGGTCTACAGTCGTGGAGTGATGCTTCGGTGTACTTCAGCGACTCATCTGAACTGTAGATGTACTTCGGTATATCGCGTTATCTCACTTGTGGGACTCCAGTTCAGGAACGGCCTCTGTGAGAATTAGAGATGTGTTTTCACACTATGCTGTTAACATGCTCGAAATTCAAACTTGTAAGTGTCGGAATCCGCTTATTACTAACCTATTTTTATGTTTTCTTCTTATGGAAGCTCCGGAGCGGATGGATCGTGCAGACTCTCTACATGCTCATACCAACAACACATGAATGTTCTCATCAAAATCAAAGGCAACTCAAAGTTAAAGATGATTCTTCGTCAATGTCAAAGAATCTACAAAGTTTAAAGACTAGAGAACTTCATCATTGGTAATTCAAAGTCAAATAGAAGTGTGAGCATGGTGGAGAAAGACCTGGAGACACCTAACCAACGAAGTTGACAACGGCAGACAACACCATTATCTGATCACAAAGCATGAAGGAACAAAGAATTAAGACTATTCTATATCTACTCACAAAGTTCAAGCTCAAAAAGATTAAAGACCTATTCAAGTGGAGCATCTTTTGAATGACCACCCCTTAGGGGGAGATTGTTAGCCTTGATTATTTTTATTAGAAGTGATGGTCATTCACGATTAGGAACTTTGTAATGTGTGTTAGATATCGTGATAGAATAGTCAACGAGCTCGTGGATTGGGCTAAGCTAATTGGGCATTAGTTAAGTTAAGCTAGCCTTGTCTAGTTTGTGAAACCCAAGCCCAATCCAAGTCCATCTCAAGGCCCATGGCCAAGCCTTAGGGCATCATCCTCTCTTACTATATATACCCCTCAAGTATGTCATTTGAGGGGTGTGCTTGAGTGTGTGTGTGTGTGTTTTTCCTTTGAAGCAATATAACATCTTATTGTTTTCATCTTTCTTCTCTCTACCTCTCTAAACATATACACGAATTTATCATTCAAGTCACCAAGTTCTTATCTTTTCCTTTCTATTCTCTACGCCTACTGTTGGTATAACGTGGTATTTGTGTTGGGTTTGCTTGGTAAAGTGATAAGGTTGATAAAACTAAGGTCCTACAATTTAGGAATACGTCATAATATTGTTTTAGTATTATACAGAAATTAAGTTATATCTGCTTTGTTAGTAATGGCGTCGGTATACGTGCGGTGCCATTTGTCAAGAAGAACAAAATAGCCTCTTGTTTTTTAGTCATAAAACTTTAGAAAGAAATTCATTCGCATTTTCTGACACAATAATTTATTAAAATAATAGTCTCAAAATTACGGGTTGTCACATTCTGCCATCCTTAAAAAGAATCTCGTCCTCGAGATTCAGTCCGTCTGCTCTACAGGCGTACGTTCTCATGGTTCGAACTTTCTCATTCTCGAGCTTTGCCCACAAAAGAATCTTAGTTAGTGGGTTCTCACAGCTTATCGACCTGGCTGGTCATGTGTTTAAGTTGTATAGGTTGGGTAACGACTTGATTCTAACATAATTTTCGCAACTCATCAAACAAGAACCGTCACTAGATCAAGCTAGAAAACAAGTTGTTAGAAAGAAATAGTTTCACATCTTTGTAAGAGGTCTTTTCAAATTTTGTCTCAAGTTTGAAACCGTTTAAACCAATCAAGTCAACGAGTAGTGGTGGTTCAGACTTAAAAGTTCAACTAAGGCTTATGACGTCAGAATTGTAATATGACGGAAACGAAGGCATGCTTAACGCTACTGGTACATGTCCGACTACAGGGTTCAATGTACATCATATCAAATCAATTTAAAGCACTTAAGTTCAAACTCATATATTGTCCTAAAGGCGAAAAGTCTTAGCACACAGAATGCATTCTCAGGTGATCTAGATTCTGACTCCAACCAAACATGATATAAGGTAACTACCCCCATCACCCCATGATTCCATTTGAATTAAACATAGTTGATCAGCTATGCATAATTTAGGAACAATGATGGAATGCTCGGGCAAATCTACTCGTACCATATTTGGGGTTTTATGAAAAATTTAGTCTGGTTATAGTTGAGGTTTTTATTTTAGAAAAACTGTCATTATTTATAACCTTCGGCTCTGATACCAATCTATCACACCCCACCAGAGGTGGAACTCGAGGTGTGACGAAATCAATATACATCACAAAAGAGATATAGTACAGTACCATATTTAAAATTTAAGTAAATAGTACAACGTTACAAAATTTGTTCAAGCCGACCTTGGCAACAAAACTTTGAAGTTACTTAATGACCAAAGATGACAATTGAAGACTCCTTTATGCAAAAGACTTCAAAAATACTATTAGCGATCACATGAAATGCATGAGAAAATGGGTCAACCATGAAAATAGTTGGTGAGTACACAGGTTTTATGTATTACAAAAAGCCATTTTGAGAAAAATCCTTTTATGTAGTACGAAAACCATTTATGATAAAGTCTTTTAATTAGTACGAAAAATCTATTTTTTGAGAAAGTCTTTTATTTAGTAAGAATTCCATTTTTGAGTAAGTCTGTCTGGCAAATGTCCTGTCAACTCATCCGGTTGCAAGTCCCGCCCATACAGGACTTGTAACATATAACTTCACATACATTTCCATATTTGAAGTAGTAAATCTAGTAATCAATGCACATATAGTCATAATAATTCACAATACAAGCGCCTAATATATATAATGGATCACGACTGCTTCAAACAAAGGAGACTTTGCATTGCTCTTGCCGACAAAAGAGACTTGGTATTGTTCAAATGGAGACTTAGTGTTGCTCAGATGGAGACTTAGTGTTGCTTAGAGAGACTTTAGCACACACGAACAGTACATTATAACATCTATTATATTATCAATACAAGGCTGCTCCGATCATGCGAGACTTTAAGACTTAGTGCGTATGGCACATTATGGTTCTAAGCATACTAAAGGGTCAAGAATAGGTCATAAGTTCATAATACGTCTAAGGGTTCAAAATATATCAATAAGGTTTAAATTTAAGTCAAAAAGAGTTCAAAATATGTCTTAGAGGTTCAATTTATGCCAAAAAGTTCAATCCGTTTATAATTTATTCCAAACAATAAGGTTTAAGTTTTAGGTTCATGCATTTCACTTTAATTAAAGTAAAGCGGTAAAAAGAGGACTGTGAACTCACCTTGGCAAATAGCAGTATGAGCGAGGGTCAAGTCATATAGTATGAGTGTGTGGTACCGACACGCGACCTAGAGTGGTACGACAAGTAATAGTTTTTGATTCCACATTAAATAAATTTTAGTTAAAAAGTGTTGTTGTTTTCGTTGTTGCTTGTGTATCGGCGTTACGTTTCGAAGATATTATATTCAAAATATATTAGTAAAACTCACTTGAAAATGACGTTGAAAGAGGTATATGTTGATTAACAATAGGACATAATAAAAGTTGGACGAAAATACGATATTTAGTCGATAAGGAAAAATTGGACGAAATAACTTTATAAATATAGTAGATGTATCTTATTTCATAATAATACATATATATATATATATATATATATATATATATATATATATATATATATATATATATATATATATATATATACATGTATACAGGCTTTTAGCCGGGGTTTTCGTAAAAGAATATATGTCGCGTTTTATAAAAGAGTATAGTTAGCTTGAAAACAATGACATTTATTGAAAGTTTATATGTCATTTGTATATAAAAATATATTCATGATGATTTCACAAAAGAATGCATGTCGAGCTTCATACAAGAATTCGATTAGTAGTTATTTTGAAAACATTTGTATGTCATCGATTTTTATTAAGTGTATGTCTATTTATCTGAAGTGGCTATTTGTCAAAAGCTCATATGAAATTAAATCAAGTTCAATATATATGTTTACAAATTTGTATTTTGAATAGTAAAGCTTTCTAATCGAGTTGTAGTAGTGAAATGTACCAATTCTAATTACTTTGTTTTCATACTATGTTTATGTCAAAAAAACTCATTTCGTGTCTCTTTTTAATATCAATGTTATCAATACATGGTGTTTTACTTTGCAATTGGATGAGTCGGGTACGAGGATATTTAATGTGCGCCAGGTCAAGACGAGATGGAAACAAGTCGAATGAGACTAATTAGGGCCGAGGGAAGACTCGAGACCTAACGGACTTTAACGCCCCGGGAGGCCTGTTAAGACTAAACGGACCCTTAGGAAATTGTGCTTCAGTCTAAACATTACACACACACACACTTCTTATTTAAAATTTTGGGTTGGGCCTGTGATATAGCATAATTATATACACCCTTTAATCATGACTGGGCTTGAGGCCCATATACTCTTTTAACCCAACGCAGCTTGTATGGGACAGATGTTGTGGTATTATTTTTGACGTAAGAAAATAACCAATTTCAAACTCAAAAACTGATGTTGAACACGAGACTCACGTGTAGTGCCAAACACCCCTCGTGGTCTTGTGGTAGCCGAGACTAGACATCCTTCAGGGTGTCTCTTGGTGACATTGAAGCAAGTACAACGATTATCTCTATTGGAGGCTTCTCACCGAAACTACTAAGACTACTAAATTCTTACTAACCGGTAAAGACTACGACATAGGCTTTTAGGCTATTGTCAAGGATGAACATGGAGACTCAACTCGAGCCTCGTCTCATGTTGATTAGGCACGACTTGGTTCGAATCGAGACTTGGTACTAGTCATTCTCGATTGTGTGATATGATGGTTCGGTCAAGACAAAGATATCACAGCCGAATAAGCACAGAAACTAGTCGAACACACCGACCCATAAGTAGAGAATTAAGCTAATTACCCATATGTCACAAGTTGAGTTTTATATTACTTCCTAGCTTATTTCATCACAATATGCAGCAACAACAACAATTCAACCTCAACTTTAATAATTTTTGCTTATTCCAATTTAAACATTAAATAATTTATTTTATAATTAACCATTCAAATTAACAAGCAACAACTCCATTTGTCTCGTTCGAAATGAAATTGAACAAAAATAATAAAAATAGATTAACAATTGAGATTCAAACACAAGAAATATTGATTCTTACAAACACTTGTGGGTCGATTAGGAGATTAACCGAACCAATTTTGGATATGAGCTTTCTTGAAAAATTGAACAACTGAAGTTTGAATTACGCTATTAACACCTTGAATTACAAAAGCCCCATCTTAATTTTTGAAAACCCTAAACTTCTATGAACCCTAATTGTTTTTGTTTTTGTGTGTGAAAGTGAGTAAAACTGTGATAAAAATCTCATATTTATATCAGATGTCACTGAAATCTTGGATTACCACCTTCTTGGCCTCGAATTGGAAAAGAACTAATCTTGGCAAACATTACTATCCATTCCTTTCTTTAAGGAAATCTTGTGAGGTGCGTTGGGAAGGAGGGAAACGAGAAAGAGAGGGTTGCAAGTGATACCTCTTCTTTTGACCATGGAAAGCAGAAAGAAAGCTTGCTGCCATTGTTGTGTTTGGGAAGAAGCGAAGTAGAGGAGACAGAAAAAGAAAAAGTATGCAATGATGGTACGCAGAAGAGGGGAACACACAAAAGTAGGAGCGATTTTATTTGAGGATAAGGTAAAGAAATTTATTATTAATATTATTAAATGCATTATGTGTACCCCATACTGTATAAATTGTACTGTGACGATAACGTATATTCGCGTAACATGATTTCTGAGTATCCGTAAGTTATAAATTTTATACTCTTAGGAATGTTTAGGAAAATTCATAATACAGTTTTATTATTATATAGAAATTAAGTTATATCTGTTTTGTCGGTAATGGCGTCAATATACGTGCGGTGCCATTTGTTAGGAAGAACAAAATAGCCTCTTGTTTTTTAGTCGTAAAAATTAGAAAGTAATTCATTCGCATTTTCTAACAAGATAATTTATTAAAATAATAGTCTCAAAATTACGGGTAGTCACATAAATCTTACTCGTAAACGCTTATTTGTAAACCCTACTCGTAAGATAAGTCTTTTGACTTTTCTTATTCGTAAAATAAGGGTTTTGACTTTCTTACTCGTAAAGCTTATTCATAAATTGCCCATATTTTTGCAAAATACGATTTTTCACCCAAAAACACGATTCCAAATGATTTCTTTTGCACAAAATTCTTCTGGAACACTTAAAGATCAATAAAAAGAACAACTTTAACCAAGAAAAAAGTAAAAGTCAAAACTTTAGCGCTAAAAACTCACGATTTTATGTAAAAAACGCAACTTTTAAGCAAAGTTTCAACAAAAATGATTTCCACACACTCCTAAATCATTGTTAGGCGATTGATACCAATTGTAGGACCTTGAATATATCAACAATATCACTTTTATAACACGGTTATGTTATGGTGACTTGATGTAAATGCGTATGAAACAAGAGAGAAATATGAAAAAAAAAGAACTTTTATTTCATAAACAAAACACACACTTACACACTCAAGCACACACCTCAAATGACACATTTGAGGTGTATTATAGTTCAAGTAGAATTACCTAATAGGCTTGGCATGGGCTTGGTTTGGACTTGGATTGGATTGGATTAGAGTGGATTACAACTAGTATAAAGACTAGCTTAACATAACCACTAACCTATTAGCTTAGCCCAATCCACGAGCCCATTGACTATTCTATTACAATAACTAAGACAAGTTACAAAGTTCCTAATCGTAAATGACCATCACTTTCTCTCACTTTCTATTAAGGCTAACAATCTCCCCCTAAGGGGTGGTCATTCAAAAGATGCTCCACTTGATTAGGTCTTTAGTCTTTTTGAGCTTGAACTTTGTGTGTCGACAAAGAATAGTCTTGATTCTTTGTTCCTTTATGCTTTGTGATCAGATAATGGTGTTTTCTGCCTTTCATCAACGTCTTTGCTGGTGCGTTATCTTCCTTTTCGACATGCTCATACTTCTTGATAACTTTGAATCTTCATACTTGTGTAGTTCTCAACTTTTAACATTGATCTTTGTCTTTTAACTTTGCAGATTCTTGGACTTTGGTGTAGAATCTTTCTGAACTTTGCTTTTGCATAGATCTTTGATGAGTATGTCTTTATGATGTGAGTATGAGCATGCGGAAATAGATGTTGATGATAATGGTAGTGGTAAATGGTCTTTCCTCCAAGGGACTATCATCAGTACCTACATAAATATGTTAGTTGAAAGTACCAATCGATCATGGTGGACTTTTCTTATAGAATAGACCACTACAATTGTTTTACTGATGAATGTCTTGATTCCATTCACCTTGGTCGGGTACATCAGCCATACGAATCCCGTTGAGGGGCAGTTATCATTACATTGGATATGTACAAGTAATGACCCACGTCTTCAGGACTCGATTCATGAAAGGAATCTCCTTGGCGGGATTTCTAGCACTTACAGGTTCGAGTATTGAGAGTATTAACAACATAGTGTAAAAATACTTCTCTAATCCTGACAAAGGCTGTTCCTGAATTGGAGGCCCTCAAGAAGGCTAACAAGATATACCGAATGTATCAACAATTCAGGTGAGTCGCTGAAATATACCGAAGTATCACTCCTTGACTGTAGACCATTTGAAACATAAAACAACCACCATATTGTGAGGCAATTACAAAAGACTCTTATACAACTTGTGTCCTTTTTGGCGAACACATGTGTATGATATTGGACATTGTATCCTATGAGATCTTTTGATGAATCTAATGGCTCTAGACTCGATTAAGTGCATTTTGATTTTAGTGAGTAGAGGTTGGAGCTGACTGCCAACTTTTCAATATCAACACATCTCGGAGTGAGAGGTCAATAGATTATGCAAGGTTCTCCGTGAGAGATGAAACAAGAACCTTTTAAGAGGAACTTGAGTGGCTAGGAGGCTAAGTGCAGTATGTCACTTGGCCCATGATGTCTTTGTCTTTAATATCGGTATCATCTTAGTGACAACCTATAGCATATGAATTGAACCTAGTTTCGGCCCTAAGTTGAATTATGAAGGGGTATTTCTTTTCACCCTTTTCTTTACTTTTCTTTTTAATTCTTCAACCCATTCTTTCTCCTTTCTCACATTACTCCTTTTTCCAATCATACCAAAGGACTTTCTAGTTCTAAACTAGTGGTGATGTCCTTGGGTAGATCCATCTGGCTCTGGCAGATCATAGGACGTATTTTTTCTATCCTTAGTCACCTTATAACTCCATGACTATCCTATGTTGCCATAAAACCTTTTTGTAAAATCTCTCAAAGTGCTTATGATTGTGAAAGATATTACGTTAACACCTTGAGAGTTTTGCATTTTCAGAAATACTCCCCCTCCACTTGTGCTTATATTATTTTATCTTAAATTTGCACATTGAGGGTAGAGTTCGTACTTTTGAATTGATCAATTTTCAATGAACTAGACCGATTCGAGACATGTTTACATCACTAGTGAACTAGCTTGAAATTATTACCCGTCCTGGTCAAGTCCAAAGAAAGTTTCTCAAAATGGTACATTTACTGACTTTGATTTCTCGTCAATTCATTGGTAGCGACTGAGTCGAGCTCTTTTGAGATTCAAACACCGGTCTTTAAACAGATTTGATCACATTTTAATCACGTCTTCTCCCCCTCAAAAATAGCATATTCGTGATATTTTTTATATCAACGGATTAAACATCATGTTTTTAGAAATCTTTTGGGGAGACAAACGGATTTGATTTTTGCATGAAATTGGAACATTTTGGTTTTATACTCCCCCTTTATGAAGGCATAATTAATTAAGGGTTTGTAGGACCTTAAATATATCAACTATATTACGTTTATAACATGGTTATGGTATGGTGACCTGATGTAAATGCGTATGAAACAAGAGAGAAAGATAAAAAGAAAGAACTTGTATTTTATAAACAAAACACACACTTACACACTCAAGAATACACCTCAAAAGACATATTTGAGGTGTATTTATAGTTCAAGTAGAATGCCCTAATGGGCTTGGTTTGGACTTGGATTGTATTGGATTGGATTACAACTTGTATAAAGACTATCTTAACATAACCACTAACATATTAGCTTAGCCCAATCCACGAGCCCATTGACTATTCTATTACAATAACTAAGACATGTTACAAAGTTCCTAATCGTGAATGACCATCTCTTTCTATCACTTTCTATTAAGGTTAACAATTAGTATTCGGAATAGCCAAAATAGCATATTCTATATAGTAATTAAATAAAATGTAACAAATATGACCTCACAACAAGTCAACTACCAAGTGGAGCTTAACCCTAAGCTGGAGCTAATGCCATTAGCATGAATCAATGTAACGTATCCAATATTCATCTTCCAACAACACATTGTTGGGATGCATCCAAAATAGTGTTCAAATAATGCGACTAACATAAAGGAATACTAAAAGCACAATGTGATGAACCAGAAAAATTATGACAGAAACAAGGCATCCTTAAAATCTTGTAGTGGGTCATGATGTAACACGTTTAACATACAAGATGACATATAGAATATATAAAAACACAGACATGAATGCAATAAAGCATATAATGCAATACGCATTTACACAACAAATTCACATTTTTAGGTGACCTAGGGTTTGTATCCAACCAAGCATGATTCAAGGTAACTATCCCCATCATTCCATGATTCCTCCTGAATTAGGCATAGTTGATCAGGCTATGCATAATTTAGGAAAAATAATGAAATGCTCGGGCAAGCCAACTCGTACCATGTTCGGGGTTTTACGGAAATCATTAGTTTAGTTATAGTTGTGGTTTTTAGTTTAGAAAAACCGACATTCTCTATAGCCTTAGGCTCTGATACCATTCTGTCACATCTCGCTAAGAGCGGAAACACGAGGTGCAACGAAATGTAACATCGCATAAGATAATAGAACAACACCATATTTGATTTAATAACTAAGTTTACAATGTTAAATAAAGATTTTTACACAAGAAAAAGTAATGAAAACATAAGTCTTAATCTTGTCAAATTCAAAGTTTCAGAAAAAGGTCTAGGCCAAGTCACTCGATCTTTGAAACGAGAACATTGTATGCCTTCAATATGCAAGTGCCTTCAAAATATTTTATCGATCAGCTGAAAATAATACTCAAAAATGTAAACAAAATGTTGGTGAGCTCGTAGGTTTAAAAATATTTATGACTCTGTTGCTATGCATAGAAATACAAGTAGGCCATTTGTGTAAATAATAGTGTAGAGCAAGTAGTAAAAATGTTATCCAAATCATGTAGTCCAACCAAATGATCCACCAACAACACTCTTCATCTACGATTCTTCATCTACGAAATGATAATTTATGTAAATCTGACCACCTCGTTGTCCCATGCACAATAGGTATCCAATCAGTTTCCTACCAGCTGGAGCTAACACTTGTCACACCCCCAAATTACCTGTTTTGCAGCGGAATGGAATTCCTGGGGATTGACTGTCATAGCATCACAATCACAGTTATATTGAACGACCTAAAGTGTCGTTTGGAAAATACATCGTTTGATTTAATAAAATAATCAGAGTTTACAAAGTAGGTCCCAATTGTAAATCAACTTGTGCGGAAATAAGTTTGTTACAATACAAACGATGTTTTAAAGTACGTAAAACCCAAGTGAGACGCGTCGTCATCGCGACTCCATGATGTGTCCAAATGCATGCCATGAAGTGAATGCCTTAGAAACCTGAGATAAAAACATGCTAAAAGTGTCAACACAAAGGTTGAGTGAGTTCATAGAGTTTGAATGGAAATGTAAAGCCTTTCAAAATCGTTTATGCAGCAAAGGCATCGTAAATCCACTCAGTTCCAAGTTCCGCCCATACAAAACTTGCAACCTGTGTATTCACAACCCATTGCCAAAGTGTATAAAGTTTATGTTCAAGCCCAAATCGTTAAATGAGTTCACAAGATAGTGCCTAACTTAATGTATCAATAGTTGCTTGATATAACAATTATGAGTGTTGATCAAATCGTTCCAAGACCGTTAGTCTATGATTGTACCAAGTACATGAATATACCAAGTCCGTTAGCCCAATGTTATACCAAGACCGTTAGCTCAACATTATCCAAGTCCGTTAGATCAATATTATCCAAGTCCGTTAGATCAATGAATACCAATGAATATACCAAGACCATTAGCTCAATGAATATGATATGGAAGTTCTAAGTGTGGCAAAACTGTTACTACGCATGACTAAGCATTCAGTTCAGTTCAACATGTAGTTTCAAATAATCATGATAGTTATGAAAATAATCAAGCATGTATCTCCCCCAAAACATTTATGAAAACAAGTAAAAGCAGGGGCTATGAAACTCACTTGGTGGAATGATGCGAAGACAAAAGTGAGTACACCGAGATGTAATGTGATACGTTAATCTTGACCTATTGTGAAGGATATGATACGTCATGAGTTGCAATGTAATGTTATGCATGCACTTCGTATGTTATTTATACCATTTACGGGTTTTGAAAATATTACTCGTCGTCGAAAAATACTCTTTTGACGTCTTGACCCTTCAAAAATGACTTTACATGTTTTTACGTCAAAATGTCATCCTATAATGGTTTTATAATGATTTTTGGTGAAATTACCACTTTTCGTCGCAAAACAATGTCGTCGGAAAAATCATGAAATTAACAAAAATGGCTTTGGAAAACTAGTCGCAAAACGGTGTACGTCGATCGTTAGAGAACGAACTCGACGGTTTTGGAAAGTTTGTATCGATATCTAGAAGTTTCAGTTCAGGAGTTTTCGTCCAAAAGGTCTCGATCATAAAGATATTAAAGGCTAAAGATGGTGGTTTTTGTTAATTGTGTGCAGAAAATGAGTTTCGGCCAAGTTTGAACATCCGTAAATAATTTACCATAACTCCGCTCGACAAACGGCTTTTTGTTTTGAAAAATATGGCCGGTGAACTTGATTTTACTAGAAGACAACTCGTTCCAAAAAGTTTCACATCATGGTTAAAAACTGCCGCAAACATAGCCTTTACAGCTAATGAAATACTTGAATCGTAAAATAATATAGTTTTTCAGAAAATAATATTTACGGCAACTTTATAAAAACGTGCATATATTTGTCGTTTCAAATCCGTTTTCTACGTATAATATGTCCTTAGCTTCGTATCGAAGTAAACTAATATATTTTTGACTAGTCGAAATAATTTGTGAAGCTTAAGGCTCGTTTTTGACTCGAAAATACTAAAAACAGCAAAGCTGAATTTTCTGAAAATAATACGTTTCGTCGTCAAACTTTAAAAATTCACCACGGCTTCGTTATAAGTCCGTTTTAATCCGTTCAAGCGGCCACGGATTCTTTTTAAAGTATATTTTCTAAAAATCAAGGCCAAAGTTTCGTACAATCTGTTGGTTTTTCCAGAAACTCGAATTAAGGACAGAACATAAAAATATACATATCGAAAATAGTTTTTCTCGGACAAAACCTATTCTAATCCCTTCAAATCAACTCCAAACTAATCTATTCCTACCATACACCTTCTTAGGGTGTCATGGGTTCCTAATCACCATCAAGACCAAAGAATACCATGGGAATAATTATAAGATGACCATAAATATATATAACTCAAAAATCATGAAATAAATGGTATAAATCACATAACTTGCATACTAACTCCAAAAATGAAAGGAAACATATGAAAATGAAAAGGAAACATGAAAATGAGAGAAATATGCTTACTAGTGATAGTGATGAGGTGAAAGTAACAAGGATTAAACTTAAATATCCTTGGTTTTTATTTCAAAACCATATAAAGGATATAACTAGGTTGATAAACACTTGATTTTACAAAAATCTTGATCCCCTTGGTTCTTTGATGTGTGACCGGTTTTGAAGCACCCAAAAGAAGAGAGAAACTTTTATTTTAACTATGTGAAATATAATGAAGTATGAAATGAATGAATAAGTTGGACTTTTTGTATATGCATGAATCTAACAAATCAAGAAAATCTACCACTTGAGAATACATCCCCCCTAAGGGCCGGATTTTATGGAGATTGGTTCCCACATATATTTTTTTTTTTTTTCTAAAATGTGTAAATATGTATACTTGTATAATATTTTGTGCAATTTGTAAGAAAATGTAAAGAAAGTGTAGATAGTAGTAGCTTTTTGGTACAAATAAGTTTTTAGTAAATCAAAATAGAATGTAATGAGATGATAAAAATTGTAAAAATACATTCCTTGTAAAATTTGGGTGATAAAATAATTATCGTACAATTTTTAAGAAAAACGACGTAATAATTAAACTTTAACGATTAATGTACGAAATAAATTTGAAACGCTAGGAAAACTAAAAATATAGTTTTTATGAACTAGATGTAAGTTTAAAAATACCTCGGGATCATTTTTGAAAGTAACGGTTTAAATATACAAAATAATAACTCACGCGATAAATATTATAAAATATAAAAATTTATGCGTAAAATATGAAATGAAATGTCGTGAATGAACTAATGAGATGCACATGATGTCCATGAAATGTAGACTACTCATAGTCCATATGAAATGTACGTGATGTCATGATCATGAATTCGCCGCTAAACCTCCAAGGTTACGCGAATTTGAAACAAGTAAACCAAGTTTACTATGAATGTTGAAATAATGAGACATGTATCGTGTCAAGAAATGACCTGAAAGTACGGATTGTCACATTCGCCCATCCAAAAAGGAATTCAGTCCCTGAATTCTATCGTTGTTAGGTCTAACGGGTTTAGGGTTTGATGTAGCAAACTTTCCCATTCCCGAGCAAAACCCTCAAAAGACTTTTTGGTAACCGATTTTTACTTAATCTCACAACTCATCAAACAAGAACTGTCATGAGATTAGGCTAAATCGGTTTAGGTAACAACTTGTTTCTAGCTCGATCTTTGCAACTCATCAAACAAGAACTGTCACGCGGATCAAACTGGAAACAAGTGGTTTGAAGAAAATCTTTTGAAAATTTGGCTCGATTACGGAATTGCTTACTCATATAAGACTACTACTCCCTTCATTGCATGATTCTTCCTGAATTAGACATAGGTGATCAGGCTATGTATAATTTAGGAGTAACTATGCAATGCTTGGACTAATCGACTCATATGTTGTTTGGTGTTAAGTCAACTGATGTTAAAATTGTGATGAATATCGAGGAGAGAAGACATGGAGAAATGTCGTTAAAATGATAGTTAAAATAAAAAGAATTAAAATCCTCGTAAATGATAACAAATCGGAAAGAAAATAAAGTACGATTGATGAGAATATTTTACAACAGGTAGTTTAGCAAAAGTAGTACATCTTAGGTTATAAAGATTCGGATACGATGGAAAACATAAACTTAGTACGACATAGTACATAAGGAGAAATAAAACTGTTAGTTTCCGAACTTCTTCAGTCTTCCGCGTCGTTGATATCTTGACGAGCTCCTCCTCCTCCTTCTAACATATATATATTCCCATGAGCACCTTCAACTGGTTGACCTTGGTTTTGAGGACATTGATTCCGATAGTGTCCTTGTTCCCCACATCCGAAGCATGTGACTACGGCTTTACCTTTACAATCCCTGGCTAGATGTCCCGGTGTTTTGCATTTGTGGCACTTGGCAGGGCAAGGACCCGAGTGATGAAAATTACATCGATTACATAGTGGGTGTGTTCCAGCATACCCTCTACCTCTCATTGGTGCAGCGACATAAACCATTCCCGCTTCTTGCCTTCTATTTTGTTGTTGATGATAGTTAGTGTTGCGGTTTTGGTTGTTGTTGTTATAATCTCCTTGGTCGTTTTCCCATTTTCTTTTGTTGTTGTTGATTTGGTTATCGTCGTTGTAGTTGTTGTTTTGGTTATTATAGTAGTTGGTGCAGTTGTTGGGGTTGTTGTTGTTTTGGTTGGTGTTGGGGTACTTGCCTCTCTTCACTACCTGGGCCATGAGCTTTTGAGTCAATCGAATAGCTTCCTCAATCGTTTGCGGGTCAGAAGAAGTCACATCGCCTTGAATAATTTCGGGAAGTCCCCCGATGAAAGCCTCTAGCAACTTCTCATCATCAGAAACCATGGACGGGCATAACACAGCCAATTCTTGGAATCTCCGAATGTAAGTGTCAATATCGTACCCAATGGTTACTAATTCATAGAACTCCGTCTCCAACTTTTTGATTTCCGTACGAGGACAAAACTTCTTAGTCACCAAACCCTTAAATTGCTCCCAAGTAAGCTTGAAAGCATTCTCCATCCCAATCGGTTGAGCATAAGAATTCCACCACGATAATGCTCCATCGAGTAATGTGCTCGTAGCAAATTTAACTTTACTATCATCCGGACAGTTACATAGCGAAAACACTGATTCCAATTTTTCAAACCATCGAACCATTGCTGTAGCTCCCTCGGTACCTCTAAATTTCGTGGGCTCACCACTTTTGAAATCCTTGTACG
Source organism: Chrysanthemum seticuspe (assembly GCA_019973895.1). NCBI lineage: Eukaryota > Viridiplantae > Streptophyta > Magnoliopsida > Asterales > Asteraceae > Chrysanthemum > Chrysanthemum seticuspe. The sequence continues at coordinate 248,198,128 of BPTQ01000007.1, forward strand.
AACATTTCTTAACTCCGGATCCTCCGGCATTTCCAGTAGCAGCAGCTAGCCTAGCGGCTACAGCAGCAGTCGCGGCCTCGGCAGCAGCAGCAGCCACCGTTTCCCTTTCAACTCTTAGAGCACTAGCAATGCTATCATTCACTAACTTCTGAATAGCCGCTTGGGTCATTTCAACTGTAGCTTTCTTCGGTGCCATATCTTCTTCAAAACAAGAGGAAATGTGAGACGTAGCAAAATCCGATGTTAATAATAAGCGCTTCAAAGAAATGTGATAAGAAACGATGAGTTTGAGGTTATTTTTCAAAATGATCGACGGTTTCCAAAAAGATAGGTTATGAGGTGTTGTAAGTGCTTCAATGTATGATGGTTTAGAGACTTAATGTGTGAATAACGTGTAACTCGACATGTTAGTGGTGAAACAAAGGAGTGAGAGCGACTTCGCCCTATTTAAAAGTTTATCTCGGCATTCGACGTTATCGGTGACAAGTCGATTGATGTGGAAATTGTGATAGGGAATGACAAGGAATTCTCCACATTAGAGTATGGGGAAAAGATAATGGAATGGGCATTTAAGGGCATCCATGTGACAATCGTTTTGAAATGAAAGTAAATAACTCGAAAAATGTACGTATAAATCGCACGCAAAGTGAACATGCACTTGTGATGAAATGATGAGATGCTATGATAATGTAGTTATAGTCTAGGGTCAATGATGCAACCTAGTTCTCTATAACTGAAGCTCTGATGCCAATCTGTCACACCCCCAAATTACCTGTTTTGCAGCGGAATGGAATTCCTGGGGATTGACTGTCATAGCATCACAATCACAGTTATATTGAACGACCTAAAGTGTCGTTTGGAAAATACATCGTTTGATTTAATAAAATAATCAGAGTTTACAAAGTAGGTCCCAATTGTAAATCAACTTGTGCGGAAATAAGTTTGTTACAATACAAACGATGTTTTAAAGTACGTAAAACCCAAGTGAGACGCGTCGTCATCGCGACTCCATGATGTGTCCAAATGCATGCCATGAAGTGAATGCCTTAGAAACCTGAGATAAAAACATGCTAAAAGTGTCAACACAAAGGTTGAGTGAGTTCATAGAGTTTGAATGGAAATGTAAAGCCTTTCAAAATCGTTTATGCAGCAAAGGCATCGTAAATCCACTCAGTTCCAAGTTCCGCCCATACAAAACTTGCAACCTGTGTATTCACAACCCATTGCCAAAGTGTATAAAGTTTATGTTCAAGCCCAAATCGTTAAATGAGTTCACAAGATAGTGCCTAACTTAATGTATCAATAGTTGCTTGATATAACAATTATGAGTGTTGATCAAATCGTTCCAAGACCGTTAGTCTATGATTGTACCAAGTACATGAATATACCAAGTCCGTTAGCCCAATGTTATACCAAGACCGTTAGCTCAACATTATCCAAGTCCGTTAGATCAATATTATCCAAGTCCGTTAGATCAATGAATACCAATGAATATACCAAGACCATTAGCTCAATGAATATGATATGGAAGTTCTAAGTGTGGCAAAACTGTTACTACGCATGACTAAGCATTCAGTTCAGTTCAACATGTAGTTTCAAATAATCATGATAGTTATGAAAATAATCGAGCATGTATCTCCCCCAAAACATTTATGAAAACAAGTAAAAGCAGGGGCTATGAAACTCACTTGGTGGAATGATGCGAAGACAAAAGTGAGTACACCGAGATGTAATGTGATACGTTAATCTTGACCTATTGTGAAGGATATGATACGTCATGAGTTGCAATGTAATGTTATGCATGCACTTCGTATGTTATTTATACCATTTACGGGTTTTGAAAATATTACTCGTCGTCGAAAAATACTCTTTTGACGTCTTGACCCTTCAAAAATGACTTTACATGTTTTTACGTCAAAATGTCATCCTATAATGGTTTTATAATGATTTTTGGTGAAATTACCACTTTTCGTCGCAAAACAATGTCGTCGGAAAAATCATGAAATTAACAAAAATGGCTTTGGAAAACTAGTCGCAAAACGGTGTACGTCGATCGTTAGAGAACGAACTCGACGGTTTTGGAAAGTTTGTATCGATGTCTAGAAGTTTCAGTTCAGGAGTTTTCGTCCAAAAGGTCTCGATCATAAAGATATTAAAGGCTAAAGATGGTGGTTTTTGTTAATTGTGTGCAGAAAATGAGTTTCGGCCAAGTTTGAACATCCGTAAATAATTTACCATAACTCCGCTCGACAAACGGCTTTTTGTTTTGAAAAATATGGCCGGTGAACTTGATTTTACTAGAAGACAACTCGTTCCAAAAAGTTTCACATCATGGTTAAAAACTGCCGCAAACATAGCCTTTACAGCTAATGAAATACTTGAATCGTAAAATAATATAGTTTTTCAGAAAATAATATTTACGGCAACTTTATAAAAACGTGCATATATTTGTCGTTTCAAATCCGTTTTCTACGTATAATATGTCCTTAGCTTCGTATCGAAGTAAACTAATATATTTTTGACTAGTCGAAATAATTTGTGAAGCTTAAGGCTCGTTTTTGACTCGAAAATACTAAAAACAGCAAAGCTGAATTTTCTGAAAATAATACGTTTCGTCGTCAAACTTTAAAAATTCACCACGGCTTCGTTATAAGTCCGTTTTAATCCGTTCAAGCGGCCACGGATTCGTTTTAAAGTATATTTTCTAAAAATCAAGGCCAAAGTTTCGTACAATCTGTTGGTTTTTCCAGAAACTCGAATTAAGGACAGAACATAAAAATATACATATCGAAAATAGTTTTTCTCGGACAAAACCTATTCTAATCCCTTCAAATCAACTCCAAACTAATCTATTCCTACCATACACCTTCTTAGGGTTTCATGGGTTCCTAATCACCATCAAGACCAAAGAATACCATGGGAATAATTATAAGATGACCATAAATATATATAACTCAAAAATCATGAAATAAATGGTATAAATCACATAACTTGCATACTAGCTCCAAAAATGAAAGGAAACATATGAAAATGAAAAGGAAACATGAAAATGAGAGAAATATGCTTACTAGTGATAGTGATGAGGTGAAAGTAACAAGGATTAAACTTAAATATCCTTGGTTTTTATTTCAAAACCATATAAAGGATATAACTAGGTTGATAAACACTTGATTTTACAAAAATCTTGATCCCCTTGGTTCTTTGATGTGTGACCGGTTTTGAAGCACCCAAAAGAAGAGAGAAACTTTTATTTTAACTATGTGAAATATAAGGAAGTATGAAATGAATGAATAAGTTGGACTTTTTGTATATGCATGAATCTAACAAATCAAGAAAATCTACCACTTGAGAATACATCCCCCCTAAGGGCCGGATTTTATGGAGATTGGTTCCCACATATATTTTTTTTTTTTTTCTAAAATGTGTAAATATGTATACTTGTATAATATTTTGTGCAATTTGTAAGAAAATGTAAAGAAAGTGTAGATAGTAGTAGCTTTTTGGTACAAATAAGTTTTTAGTAAATCAAAATAGAATGTAATGAGATGATAAAAATTGTAAAAATACATTCCTTGTAAAATTTGGGTGATAAAATAATTATCGTACAATTTTTAAGAAAAACGACGTAATAATTAAACTTTAACGATTAATGTACGAAATAAATTTGAAACGCTAGGAAAACTAAAAATATAGTTTTTATGAACTAGATGTAAGTTTAAAAATACCTCGGGATCATTTTTGAAAGTAACGGTTTAAATATACAAAATAATAACTCACGCGATAAATATTATAAAATATAAAAATTTATGCGTAAAATATGAAATGAAATGTCGTGAATGAACTAATGAGATGCACATGATGTCCATGAAATGTAGACTACTCATAGTCCATATGAAATGTACGTGATGTCATGATCATGAATTCGCCGCTAAACCTCCAAGGTTACGCGAATTTGAAACAAGTAAACCAAGTTTACTATGAATGTTGAAATAATGAGACATGTATCGTGTCAAGAAATGACCTGAAAGTACGGATTGTCACAACACTGTTGGCTAATAGGAATGTAGGAATCATAGGAATCAATGTCATGTACCAACTACTACTAACACTCATGCACACAATTATATACACACAATTGTCCAAAAAGAAATAATATGAATTTATCACAACATAAGAAATAAATTAATTGAAAAACAATGGTTAGTATTATTTTCCCCCGAGAAATACAAGTAAAAATGGGGCCAGGAGTACTCACCTTGAAGAGCATGAGATAAGGTGATATGTCTAAACAAGAAATCACTTACAGATGCAACGAATCACCAGCGAATCCTCCATCAGAAAATCTATATGAATTAATATTCACTTAACACATAATGTTTCATCTATTAAGTCCATTGATGATCATAATTGTTTCTTAAATACTTGTAGTTATTCGTTAATGTGATTAGGGTTTTATTGATGAAATTAAGTTAACATACGCTTAAAGTACTTGTATTAATATTTCAAAAGTAATTTAGCTCAATTCACTCTAAATGTAGTTAGATTGAATCAAAACCCTAGTATATGTTACATTTCAGCTTTTATCACATTATGGTCCAATATTTGAATTTTCAAGGCACCTCAAATAAGGTCCTTAGGTTCACCATTTTTTTTGTGACTCCCACATGAGTTTAAAACCTCCCAAAATTTTTTTAGATTTTATTACTAACTGCAAGTATCTTTTCAAAAATCATTTTCCCAAACCTGTCAAGAAAGTTAGCTGCAAATACATACATAAAGTTTTCAGTTGATTAACCCATTTAGACACTTAAGAAAAATCCAAAAATATTCCAGGAAGTCACACATAACATAAATAACACCTCTGTAGAAGGATAGCTCTTAACTCCGTTTGGTTTAAAAATGATAATTCAAAGAAGTCGACTGGATTTTATTTTCAGATTTTTAGATTTGACACCCGATCTCTTAAAATTCAAAAATATGACCAAATTAACTCAAAAAGACTCCATACCAATTTGATCAGTTAGTAAACTCTTGAAATTTAGCTTTAGACTAAAAAATCATGCAAAGACATGTTGGTATCATCAATTTGGACTCACTTAAACTCGACCAAATTTCTGGACATCATGCATACATATAACCATAACAAAACCCTAACTTGTTAAATCTTGTATACAATCATACAAATGCCTATAACATGTATTCTAATCACCATTATACCTTAAATCTCATATTATTAACAATAATTTAAAACCTTAATCCATCATTGTGAGTTACAAAAAAATAATTTAGGAGATTAGAATTTAGAAAAAAATAATTATAACACGAAAACTAACCTGATTCCTCAATCGAAAACCCTAAGATCGAATTTTTTCCACTAGTTTCTTTTAGGTCGACTGAAATACAATGAGGGTGGGTTTGGTTCATTTTTATGGGATATAGGGTATGGGTTATAGTTTAGTTTGGGTTGGATTAGGCCCTAATGTTTGGTAAATAAGAAATCTAGCCCCAAACCTTTTTTTTTATTTTTATTTAAACCGATTGGCCTAATGTTATATGTATATTATTATTATTATTATTATTATTATTATTATTATTATTATTATTATTATTATTATTATAAACATCACTTTATTATAAATGCAAAGGATTTACAAGAAGTTAGTGGGAAGCCGAGATACTAACTGGGCTCCCACTCCTCTAGCTATAGAAAAGCTAATCCTACTAAAGATATGAGAAGCAGCACGTGCTCCAATGTCTTGAGAACTTTTGGATTCGCTTCAATAAGGTCACATCATCCTTCTCGAGTTCTCCAAAAGAAGAGAATGAGAAGGGGAGAAACCCATATCCAATATCCGCACACTTAGGCTCATACTTGACGCGTTTACGTTGTGCGGCCACAGACACCGCATGACCAGGCACAAAATCAACCATACATGTTTGCGTCAAAGGGAGATGACCCAATCAAATCAACACATACATCAAGCCCTCCATCCCATGAGTAGAGAAACATATCAGCTGGACGTAAGGGTTTGTCCCTTTCTTCACTAAGCCCGATGTCAACTTCTTTACGAATTGAAATCCCGGATCGAGAACAGATGTCAACCAAGGTATCGCGCACCACGTTATGTCGGTGTTTAATACCAATAATGCCAGCCCATGAAACAGCATGGTCTCCATAAATATCCCCGGTAAAGACCCTGGAACAAGCTGGACACGGCATTTGAATAGAAAAGAAAGGAACACCCAATCTATAGCATAACACACACCGGTAGGTCCTAGCATTCATAGTCTGACCCAACCCAGAGATTGGGATCACCCTAAGCCAGTCAGAAGTATGATCCTCCATCTGAGATTTCCATAAAGCCATTTGTCGAGTAAATAGAGAAAAAGAGGATTCAGCCGTTTGAGTAACACGCGTGAAATATATATCTGCTAGTTTCTTCATAAGTTTGGGGGCAGCGATCTCACTTGGATTACTCAAAAGATCAATCTTCATTTTAACATTAAAAGCACATAAATCATCATCAAAGGAAGGCCCAGAGGTTACAATACCAGAATGTCAGAGTAACTTAGTCTGCAAACTAGCAGATTGGAGTCTTGATGCAAGGAATGCATAGTTCAAGACATCACCTGCCGAGTAAACACCAAGCCCCCCAAACACAAAGGGTAAGGTGGCAAGCCTCAATTGCCAATTACCGAAACCAGGCCCAGAGGCAGTGACAATACGCTCCAAGGAGGAATGAAGTGCCACATCAAATGAAATCTGAGCATGCTCAAAGACCCGGGGAGAACATGTGCGCATAGAAAAATATAAATTGGAAATACCAGCACAGGCAAGAAGGAGCAACAACTCACACTGGGGGTCATTAATCTTGGCAACAGCACCCATAAGCTCAATAGTTTTGGAAACCCTTTTCAAAACCAGATCACTACTAAAATCAAAGTCCACACTAGTAGGCCCACCCATTAATTTAACACCGTGCAAAGGTCGGGCAATATTAGGTGGGAAAACACCCGCAAGCCTGCTTCTCGGGTCTTCCTTAGGCCAAAAAACCTCAGTTTTAACAACATTGAGGTGCAAACCACGACGAGGTCCATCCATCATAATAAGCTCTAAAACCTTCCCCACAACCAAAGTATCGCCAATAATAGTGCCATCATCTAGATACCAAACTTGAAAGGAAAGGCTTAAGGAATCTCTAATCTTGCATACCAAAGGATGTATCACTAAGGCAAAAAGCAGAAGTCCAAGTGGATCACCTTGTTGCACACCTTGATGTGACCATAAGGTATGTTCCCCAAAATATAACCTGGCTGGGCTGGAGTAACAAAATTCCACCCAGCGCAAAATAGCAGGACAGCAAAGGCGAACCTCTTGTAACATAACCTCACGATCCACCATATTGAAGGCATTTTGGAAATCTACCAACAACATCGAAAGACCCACATCATCTCCACGGTTCTCAATCAGTCGATTCACAGCATGAAGAATAGCCTCCCCTCCTCTTGATACACCAACACCGAACTGTAGATCATTTAAATAACCATCCAAGGAGTGGCCAATCATAGAAGCACAGACCTTGGAAACTAAACGCCTCCAAATGGTCCCCACATCAATAGGACGGATACTACCACCTGGCTTGACCAGTGGTGTGAGAGGAGCACTATTATTATTATTATTATTATTATTATTATTATTATTATTATTATTATTATTATTATTATTATTATTATTATTATTATTATTATTATTATTATTATTATTATTTTATTAGTTACACTTATTTAATCATCTATAAAATTTTATAATTGCTAAATATGACTCGTTAAATTCTCGTTTTATCAAAACATGACTCAAAACATTTATAACTAGAAAATGAACTTTCCAAAAATAGAAATACACTTATAAAACATTATATCATTGTTGTCATCATAAATAAATATGATTTATAAAGTTTATAGATTCATTTAATGAGCTTAAACCAATACCATGAATTTCAATAATCTCCTAAAAGACCCTAAAATGCACTTAAGTGAAGCAATACCAACGTGTCACAACCGTGAATATTAAGGAATAAATATAGCATATAATCACATATGGACATATGTTAGCTATATACTACGTCAACCATGAAATGAAATCACATAAATCTCAAACACACAAATACATAAACATATAAGAAATCAAAAGTTCGGTCAAAAGTCCAAGGTTGATTGTCCTGAAAGGTGGTGGTTGTCACATGACACCAATGAAGACGTATTTTGAGTTCAGAAACTTTGTTTGACATTTTACATTGTACATCATCATTTTGACTAAAAATTCTCTTATTTTCCTTTTTTAAAATCTCAATCTCTTGTTTCAACATTTCATCTTCCTCTTTTAACTTTTGAGTTTCAGCATTATTGTCAGCACTCAGCACAGTATCACAGGAAAAGTAAGTAGAATACATAAACACAGATATAATATCATAACAAATAACATCTTCCAAGAGTGGATTAACATAATTTCGAAGAATTTTGTTTTTTCTTTTCGTGTTGGAAACTGAGTTTTCAGTAGCATTGAAAGTGTTAATCATGGATGTTACTTCATTTTGTAGTTCTTGTTCCAAGTGGGTTGCACAAAGACGCAAATGTTTGACATGTGGCAAAATTTGTGTTTGAAAATTTTGTCTTTGTTCTCTTGCGTAAGTAGATTGAAAAGTAGAAATAGTGATTTCAGAATTACATTCAATTGCTTATTCCAAGAGTTTAATTTCATCCATAAACGTATCAAATTACTTGAATACTAGACAGCGGTTACAAGGTTTTGTAACGAATTAATTTCGCAAGAAGAAGGTAAAAGGACATTTAATTGTGCCAGTGGTTTAACTAGACCTACATTAGAAGAAGATTCATGAAATAAGCATACCATGGTTGTTCTGATTTGTTTCTTTGAGGAACAAAGTGTTCATAAGGAGCAGGTAATGTTGAATAATCAAATGAATTATTAAATTCCTTTTTGCTCATTTTTAATCGACTTTCATCTTCCTGTTCCTATTCTTCCTCACAATCATATACAATAACATGAATAATGGATGGATCTTACAAACATTCAGTATTATACAACTTTAGATTTTCTTTGAGAGTGTGTAGAAAACGTGGATTGTTGTAGCCAAGAGCAAAAATTTTTGAACCATCAGAATTTGGTTTTAAAGTCAACATTTAGATTTGTTTTACTGAGTCACCAGTTTTGTAAACAACGTTGCTAAAATCCTTTAATTTTTCTTTCAATTTGACTATTTCATCAAGGTGAGAATCAATTCGTCTCCTAGAATTTTTCTTGTATTCAGAAACGTTTGCTTTAAAAATTGACATCTCCAAATTTGATTTTGAAATTTCTGTTGCGAGATGTTCAACTTGTAGTTTTAATTCAAGTTTTTCTTTTTCAATTTTCGAAACCAAGTCATTATTGGAAATTATTAATTCTCGCATTTGATGATGTAAGTCTTGTTCTTTCAAATAAGATTTTTGAAATTCCACTTCAAAACTTTGTTCTCATTTGGTTTGATTGTCAAAGTTTGTATGTTGTGTTTTACAACTCTCAAGTTCCTTTGTTAATGATGAATCTTTGCTTTTTGGGTGCTATTGATCTCATTGCATTTTTCAATTTGAGATTGGGTGGTCATGACTAAGGCCATAAGTTCTGAATCTGGATCATTTGAAGTTTCAATCTGTTCAATTGTATCATTGGTATATTCTTCAATTGGATCATCAAATGTAAAAACTGGGTTAATCTGATCATCTTTTTGTAGAGATAGCAGTGGATTTTTTGAACAAATTGCTCCTTGTCATGTGAAGATGCAACTAAAGATACAATTTCATGTATGAAACATGTATTTGGATCGGGTACCTGAGACATGCCATCATTATCATATACTGGGCCCACGTCACTCATATGAAGTTCCTGCATTAGCCATAAAACTGTGGTCTTTGTCTGAGAGAGTTCCACCTACTTCATCTTTTATTGCTAAGATAAGGGTCTGCTTGCGATATTCACTGCCTCGTTTCCTTGATTATCGAAAAGCATTAGCTAAATGACCCGTACCTCTGTAGTTATAGCATTTGATGAAGGACTTTCCAGTTTGTGTATTCCTGTTTTAACAATCTCAACCCTTCTCTGAGGAGCACCTGCATTGTTTGCATTTTTAGTAGTTCCAGTGATCACTTGTCCATACCCTGAATTTCCAGCATATCTCTGAGAAAATCCTTGTTTTCCCTGTGTTCGACTTTGAACTTCTACCCGTCCACCTTGTACTACAGCTTGATTTTGTGTGTTTGATGAGTTTCGGAGATGATTGTTTGACTGATTAGCAAATTTGCTGAAAGCCCTCATGATAAATGCAAATCCTTGATTCAATGTTGTGAATTCCTCATCATCTTCATCATTTGCTTGTGCATAGTACACTGTGTCTGTGTTATCATATGGAACAATGGACTATTTGTTAATTGTTGTTGTAAATCATATGGAACGATCTGGGTGCTAGGTGATTGCTGAGGGTAGGTAAAGGGGTGTTGTTGTTGAACAAATGTGTGATTAGTTTGTGGAAATGGAAATGGATAATACTGAGCCATGAGTGCTAATGAATTTGGAGGTGTATGACGTTGAAGCACTCCACGGATAGCTCGATCTTTTTCACCTTCATTTTGATAGTGCTTTAGATAATCAAACAACAACCAATATTTTACATCGTGAATGTTCTTTGGCTTGATGAACAAAAGTTACATATTTATGCCAATCTAGACTTAAGGAGTTTAGAAACTTTGTATTAATAGCAATCCTTGGGAAGATAACATTGTTTATTTCCAACTCATTGACTATGTTGGTGAAACGATGATAGTATGATTCTAAGGACTCCCCTGGTTCATTAGTAAACATATCAAACGCGTGATACAATTTAGATTCCATGTCAATTTGGTTTAACTCGTTGGCTTCCATTAAGAGGTGTACATGTTCCCACATAGCACTTGTTGTTGTCTGAGAATCAACACTTTGGTAAATTGGATTACGTATACCAAGAAGAATAAGCTGCATTGAAATTTTATCTGCCTCACGGTGAAGTATTTTTTCTGCAGTTAGTTGATTTTCTAAAAGAATCGTAACAGTGTCAGGTCTTGGTGGAACAGCAGTTGGATCTCCTAGAACAGTTGTCGTAGGCATTTCAAAAGGTCCTTCAAGTATCACTTTCTCTAGATATTTTCCATGAGGTTTTCTAAGCTCTATGAACCTTAAGAATCGACTAGCGCATTGAACATAATTTCCTGGTGTGAGCATTGGTGGTCTTAGTTAATCCAGCTTCATGTATTGATTGTTGACTAATGATAGCTTCACACATCTGAGCAAACCAACGTGGTTGTTTTTGAATTTTTTTTAAGGAAATTGTTGCATAGGAAATTGTTGTGGAGGGTACTGCATTTGCAGAGGATATTGTTGTTATTGTTGGTATTGTTTTTGCTGAGGATATTGCTGTTGCTGAGGCTATTGTTGAGGAACGTAGTTGAAATAAGGTGGTTGAGACATTTTTATGTAGCAATGATTTGGATCTTTAAAGATAATTAAGGTTGGTGTTGTTTACGGATAGGTAGATTAGATGTTTGGTAAAATTCGTAAGTTGGAGAATTGATAATTCCTTACTCAGAGAATGTTTACTCGGAGAGCCTTATTCATAGAACGCCAGAAATTCCTTAGTCGCAGAACCTTACTCGGAGAAAGTCTTACTCAGTGTTTATCAAAATCCTTACTCGAAGAATTAAAACTTAGGAAGTATATATTCCCTTACTTGGAAGGATTATACAAAAGAATTTCTGATTTCCTTGCTCGAAAAGTGCGGTCATTAAATGATGACTAACTCAGAGAACGTTCCTTACTCGGAAGAGTGCAGTGCTAAGTACGATATCTTCAAAGCTAATTAGGAGAAATTTATCCTTGATCGAAGAAATACAAATGCTTACTCGGAGAAATACGTAACTTAACTTAAAAAAATCACTAAAAACCACTACAAAACACGTTTTTAATCCCTTTTTTTTTACTAAATCTAACCTATTAATACCTAAACAAACATAAAGTAACAACTTGAAAGGTTGTTAGGATTTAGAAAATCCAGTCATTAAAGTGTCAGTCACCTCAAGTATATGTAATTGTTAGAAAGCTCGTAGTCGTAGTTATTTAATGTTAGTTAGTATTTAGTTAAGTAACACCATAAAGGACGGACGGGTCTTTACCCACTGTATACCTGATCCACAACCCGTAGGTGGCGTTTTATGTATGGTACTATAATAAGATTTTACTTTCTCTCACTAAGTTCCCAAACCTCTAAACTTTCTCTCTCTAAAACCTATAGTGTACGCCCATATTAGCTATGGTTTGACGTGTTTGTGAAATCCAATATGTTACAAATGGTATCAAGAGCCATGGTTTGATCAACTCTCTTACATGTTCTTAGATTTCTAGTGGTTTTATATGGTTTTTGGGTTTGAAAAAGTTTAGTGGTATTTGCATCATTTGGACTATATCTAGTGTTAAAGTTTGGATTTTGATTGTACTTTTGTGTTTAGAATCATTATAAGTGCTTAGGTTTTGATTTGGAAGGCTTGAATCAGTGTGGTTGGGTTGTTTTTGGATTGAAAAGTGGTGTTTTTGTACATTTCTACCTAGCGACTTGTGTCACGGACTAGATTTCTTCTTAGCGACTTGTCTCTACGATTCTTCAGCGACTTGTCTTTGTTGTGGAAGCGACTTGAGCACTAGCGATTTGTCTTTTGAGACAAAGCGACAAATAGTACAAAGTAGTGGTCGTACTGTTTTGGCCAGCGACTTGTCATCGTAGCGACTTGTCTCTACGTTCTTCAGCGACTTGACTTTGTTGTGGGAAGCGACTTGTGCTCTAGCGATTTGTCTTTTGAGACAAAGCGACAAATAGTACAAATTAATGGTCGTACTGTTTTGTCTAGCGATTTGTCCCTAGCGACTTGTCAATCTAGCGACTTGCTATTCTAGCAACTTCTGTGTCTAGCAATTTGTCACTAGCGATTTGTCTTCATAGCGACTTGTGTCACTAGCGACTTGTTCTTCTAACGAGTTGTCAGTCTAGCAACTTGTGTGCCTAGCGACTTGTCCATTGAAGCGACTTGTATACCTAGCGACTTGGGTTAAAGCGACTTGTCTTCAAGGTTTTAAGTGACTTGGTTAATTATTGTTTCCGATACGGTTTTCTCTTGATTTAGTAAAATCCCGTGAAAGAATCTATTTCCCGGTTTAATGATAGAGTTATAGAATCCCGTGAAATCTGTAATCATGTCTACCAACGTGCCTACAATCATCTCTTCTGTAGTTGAGGATGTTCAAGCGGCTGGATCAGATACTCGTCCACCTATGCTTGACAGAACTGATTATGACTCATGGGCTCAACGATATAGGTTGTACTGTTTGGGAAAGGAAAATGGGGTTAACATTCTCAAATCAATTGATGAAGAACCTTATCAGATTGAGACTACAAGAGACACACTTGAAATTGGTGCGGATGGTACAGTGATCTTAGGTTTGGACAGACCAAAGACGTATGATGAGCTCAGTGATAAGGAGAAAAAGAGATATGATGCTAATATCAGGGCTTCAAACATTATACTACAGGGTCTTCCAAAAGACATCTACAAGTTAATCATTCACAACACTGAAGCCAAGGCAGTGTGGGACAATGTTAAGATGCTTCTCTCTGGTTCTGAATTGACCAAAGAAGACAGGGAATCCCAATTGTATGATGATTTTGAGAACTTTGAGATGAATCCTGGAGAAAGTGTCACTGAATACTATGTGAGGTTCCACAAACTTGTGAATGATATGAGGAACATTAAAATGACCATGCCAAATATTCAGCTCAATTCAAAGTTTGTGAACAACATGAATCCCGAATGGCACAAGTTTGTCACCTCAGTCAAGTTAACCAAAGGATTAAGGAACACCAACTATGAGCAATTGTATGCCTTCCTACTTCAGAATGAGAAGCATGCTATGTTTGAACGAATGATTCTTGACAAGTTCAAATCTTATTAGGGAGGAGAGCTTGCTAATCACTTATAAAACCATTTATCGAATTATCAGTTTAAATCCATTTTAAATCACAAATTCTCCCCCGATCACAATTTTCAAGTCATTTAAGATTTGTGATCTCTATAGATTTAAATTATTTAGAAAAATTTTGGGGAAAGACATGGCACGATTTAATCTTTTGAAGAATGATTGATAAGGAACAGTTTTTCGACATTAAAGATTGTTAGTGTTAGGTATGATAGTTTTTAAGAGATTTTTAAGTAAAATAAAACAATTTCACAATCAAACAAGAATAGAAAAAAAAAATTCATTTTGAAAGATCTTTGGGTTTTAAAGAAAATGATACCATGACATAACATTAAATCTTTAGATCACCACTTATTTTGTACAAACGGAACTTTTATGAAGAAATATCGTTTGAAAATATTTTATTTTAAATCACTCTCCCCCTCAATCGATGACCGTAGTCGATGATTGAGTGACTTAAGTTTTGATAAAATAAAGTCCGGTGATTTCCAAAATTAAGTCCAATTTATTTTCAAAACCAATATTTTTCCATTTTTCAAAACAATATTATTCAAAAATTGTTTAAAAAATGGTATCATCACTATTATCCTGCACAAAGATACGTTAGGTGGAGAATAAGCTTCTGTTGTTGTTGTAGGGCTGGAAGAAAACCATCTGCAGATGCAGTGAGACCTCTGACGTTGCATTTGTCATGCCAACTCTTCATAGAGGTCCAATTAAGCTCCGTTTCTTCATTTGATGATGAAGAAAACCATCTGCTGATGCAGTGAGACCTCTTACGTTGCATTTTTTTCATGCCAACTCTCCATAGAAGTCAAATTACGCTCCGTTTCTTCATTTGTCAACCCAAGATATAGTTACCCTTTCCTTTCGGCATCCAATCATCTTCTAGTGTGGGATCCGGATCGGGAAAATTCTTATAAACCAATATACCTGCATACGTTAGTAAACACACATACAGATATATGGTGGTCGACATCACCCAAACAGCAATCGGCTAACAAAAGTCAATCCAACATGTCAATCAGTTCATATAAAGCATGAGAATAATGTGTTTATCAAACTCTAATCATCTAATCCTAACAATCATATCCTAGGCACCTAGTCCTTCAACGTAGGTTAACATGTTTTACATTTAAGTATTGTTAGGAATTAGAAATTCCATGTTAAAGTGTCGGTCACCCCAATTATGGTCTAGCATATGTTAGCTCATAGACTTGTAGTTATTTACGTTATTTAGTAGTTAATTAGTTAGTTTGTAGCGTAGTTTAGTTTAGTGTAACACCGTGGAGGAAGGACGGGTCTTTACCCACTGTATGCCTGATCCACAGTCCGACAGAAGGACGTATTTGTTTGTAACTATAAATACCCTTCCCTCTAAGGGAAGGGTGTTTCTTCTTGGAATCTAACCTTTCACATTTTGCATTACAACTCTCTTTAAAGAAATATCCTCTCTACTCTCTTCATCTATCTTAAATGGCTTTCTTGTATCATCATAATCCAAGACCACCCGAATCATCAAACAACATAAATACACGATCCTACAATTGGCGTCAGAGCTCAGGTTGTGTTGTTTTGATGATTTACATGGTTTCTTTATGCGGTTTGTACGGTTCGATTCGTATTGTTGTGTTAACAAGTTTTGATGATGGTCTTGTTGGTCGAATATGTCTTTATGATATGCTATATTGTTGGTTTTAAGTTTCATTTGGTCAATCAGATTTTTCTTACAAGTCTTAAAGTTGTATCTGTATTGATAAAAGTTTCTTAAACCTGATGGTATGCTCATTATTGTACTATCATCCTTGGTCACGTTTGTGTGGTCTGCTGCTGGTATTCTTATGTGCCTGATGGTCTGCTGCTGCTAGTATTGTTATATGCGACTTGGGTCACATTTCTTCATGAGTTTTGACTCATGAATGCGTGTTGTCATATTCTTGGATGCGAGTTGTATTTGTTGTTCAAAGCGAGTTGTGTTTCTTGTCCAGATTCAATGCATCCTGGATGCGGGTTGACTATTTTGTCAACTGCGAGTTGGGTTAAATAGCATGCGAGTTGATTGAATAAATATCTAGATTCTTTGAACCTAATGCGTGTTGTCTACTAGCATTTTTGAATGCGAGTTGTTAATTTCGTCTTTGAAGAGCATGCGAGTTGTATCTTTCTGTTGGACAATGCGAGTTGTTCAGTTGCGAGTAGTCTGTTATCTAATGATGCGAGGTGACAAAGATATCAAATTATGCGAGTTGCCAAATAAGACTGATGCGAGTTTACTTTTGAGTCAACTGATTTAACCATTAACAACAGAAAGGATGATGAAGAGTTTTGACCTTCAACCAAATACCAACTCAATCAAGACCTCAGTAGTTATAAAATCATCAGTCCATGAAACATATTTCAAGCAATAACAAGAATTAAAAAACATATGTAACATCAGATGCAACCAAACATCAACCTCAGATTTATCCTAACTCATGGTATCATATCCAAGACTCAAAATAAAATAAAAAGACACATCAAAGATCTCAGTTGAAGTTTCGTGGTACTCAAATGTAACATCAAGACCAAAGGCCTTATGCACGAAATAGATTCACATCAATGATCTATGAAGTAATGACATCTTTTGAAGACCATGCTTCTTGTTTAATATCCGAATGAAAAAGATAAAGAAAATAACAATTTTGTTATTCTTTTATCTTCAATTCGTTCAAAAGAATCACCTCAAAACGTTACATCAATCTAACCTACCATAAATCTCAGATTATTTCGTGATTATTCAATGATAAATCAGACCATGAAGGTCTTTATCACGAAAAGTACATCACCGATTCATACCTGAAGCTTTACTTCATTTTCGAACTATAAAAATGAGTATAATAACATAACTGTTATCATCTCATTCTTGGTTCAATTAATGCTACACTAAACAGGATTATGTAAACCTACCTTTGGTATTATCTTGAAGTCTTTGTCAAAACCCTAAAACCATCCCTGTGGCTTTAATAATGAGTCCATGCCATCCCTGTGGCGAAACTCATCAAAAGATCCATATTATGAAGCGTTGTGTTTGCATCAGTATTATGCGGTGGAGAAACTTAGTGAGTGTAATTTGGTGTTGATATTTTTTTCTGAGATTTGGTCGTATTAAGGAGACAAAGGTTGACTGAAATACGGATTAGGGTTTGATATTATTTCACCTGACTGCTCACATGTGGATTTTTTTTGGTGAGTTGCGTTTGAGATTATTTGGGGGCGGATAGTAAGGTGATTAGGGTTTCATTGTGAGTAATATTAGGGTAGAGAGAATTAGTTGTGGTGTTATATACCCGTGTACTTTAGGGTTAGAAGGGATGTGGATTGGATCATCTATGTATCTAAATGGGCCGAACATACATATGATCTCCATTGGGTCATTGTTTTAATCGTTGTGTTGATTGGGCTTTAAGCTGAAACTGTTATGGATCGTGTGAGTATTTACAAGGGGCCTTGAGATTTAGAACGTGTTTGGATCCATGTGAAATATGTTGGACGTAGAGTTTGTTTAAACATTTACAAAGGGTGTATTATTGATAATAGTTTATCAACTAGAACAAATACTCTACTTGATCGATCCAATGGTGACTGTGAATGATGGACCAAACGAGTTTTATGAATGATTGGGCCTCGTGAATTTTTTATTTGGTCTCGTGAATATTAACAAAGTGAATGGGCCTAAGAGTCGGTTAAATCGCAGTTTATCACATAAAATGATTTTATCACATGGTCTATGCTAAATCAAATTTTGATAAAATGTGATTTAAATCACAAGAGCCTCATTAAGAATTTATACGTTTAATGGTTTCAAGGTAAATGTGTGTCAAGTGATCCGGATATTATTGGCTTAATGTGATGTTATACTTGGTATGGGTTGCAGAGTGTTGTTACTGATGAGATTTGGGGTGATTCGATGGGTTATGAGGTTTGATACTTTGGTTTCTACATTTTCATGAAGGATATTGTGTTGCGGCTTGAATTGATGGTTGAACAAAATTGACTTCGGGGTTGCTTGTATTTGGTATTTCTTATTTGGATTTGAAGTGAGGTTTTTCCAGGCACGTTTACTTATTTTGTCTTCTTTCTTTCTACCCTTCCGTTAAGATGACTTGTTTGGGCGTTTATTGAGTGTGATAAAGACTTGGCTATTTAGTTACGGTTGTGATTCTTTCTTTCTTAACCCACAACGTAACTATCACTTCGGTGTCTCACGCAGTTGAGAATACGTCAAGAGGTTTTGTACATTGGGTACACCGTTTCTTCTTCACAAGGATTAGTACAAGTTTAAGTAACAAATCTGGGGAATTCTACTTCATGATCAAGTGTGGTATATCGGGTTTACTTCACTAAATGGTCACTGCAATAGCCGACAGAATGCGTGAATAATGTCTTTACCAAAATGTTTATTGGATGGTTGTTGATATTGTTGATGTTGGATAATGAACCGTTTATGAACCGCTGCATGTTCCCCTAAAACAGATATTCACTGAAACCAAAGTTGTCATTACACATTCAAGCTGACAGTGTTTACGGTTTTGTCTTGATTATGTAAAATCCCGCGAAAGAATCTATTTCTCAGTTTAAATCATAGACTTTTAAAATCCCGTGACAATGGAAACATCCTGGTAATAGTAAAGTGCATTTCCGGATCTATCTTACGGTTTATTCTTGGTTTTGTAAAATCCCGCGAAAGAAACTATTTCTCGGTTTAATACCATAGAATTGTAAAATCCTGTAATGATGGAACCATCTTGGAGAAAGGAAAGTGTATTTTGGGATCTTATCTGATGCTGGTGCTATGGTTTCTACTTCGAAGAAGGGATAAAAGGGTGTACTTCATGAATTGGGTGTTTGTTTGGACTG
This sequence comes from Chrysanthemum seticuspe, assembly GCA_019973895.1. Taxonomy (NCBI): domain Eukaryota; kingdom Viridiplantae; phylum Streptophyta; class Magnoliopsida; order Asterales; family Asteraceae; genus Chrysanthemum; species Chrysanthemum seticuspe. The sequence continues at coordinate 248,217,134 of BPTQ01000007.1, forward strand.
TCCTCATGAGAATTTGGTTATTACAAGGTTTTACGGGGATATGTGCTTAAAACCATGGTCGGGATGAAACCATTATCATAGCTCACTTAAAACGTCAAAGGAGGCTAGATTTGAGCTTTTAACCAGAAGATGTGACAACGGGGTTAATTCACTATTATTTATTTGAGGTTGAAGTGAAATGTCACGGGCGAGTGTACTTAGTATCTGAAGGTATCGGGGATGGTTGGATGAAGATTTTTCAAGATCCTTGTTCGAGCTTATTACCAAAAATGAAGACTTGGAAATCTAGTTATTGTTGGGTGACTTTTTCCTTTTCTTTTACCACATGGGGGAATTGGGCTCTTACCACCACAAAATAACTATCACTTTAAGGAGTTACGTTGCAGTGCTCAGTGTCACATTCAATTATGGATTTTCAAGAGGTGATGTACATCTTATACTTGATGGTTGGTTGGATGAAGAGTATAGAGTACTTAGAGATTCAATGGAGGATGAAGTCTCAGCACCGCTCTTTGTTACATATGTGCAAGTTTAAGTCACGAGTTCGGGTTGTGTTACTTCAGGGTCAAATTCATCATATCGGATTTCCTCCATCAGCTGCCACGACAAAGAGCCTACTGAATGATAATGGGGTTGATTACAAGTTTGCCAAGAGTAGATGAAAAGAGATAGATTATGACGTTTGAACACAACAGTTCAAGCCTCGTTCTCTAAAGAAAAGAAAAGTGTACGCTTCAGTGCGCTTTATCTTCTGAAGAAGAGAAATCTTCTCAATTATGACCATTCTCATCAACATGCTTCATACTTTTTCCACACGCTTTCAGTTATCAAGTGAACCGGACTACCGTGGATTGTTCACTTATTCCACTTGCTCAATTATAATGACGATGACAACATCATATGCTACCTTTGAGGGGGAGAAGTGTGAATAGAATACAGTTGGATGATATTCACTTATTTAATCAAGAATGGCATCTCCGTATGCAATTCTTGAGGGGGAGAAGAAATGTGATAATTCCGCATGGTTGATTGACATCTGAGAATATATGGTCATATGGCTCCTAACTCATGTAAGAACCGAGCTTCTTCTTATCGGGTCATCTTTACATGGAGTTTCTTCTAAGAGCCGTTGGTTGACATCTTATCACGGATTGATGAGTTTAATGACAAAGTGCTTCTAGTTGCTGGGCTGATTTCTTTGATGAACATCTTTCTGTTCTTGTTTGATTGGGAGGGATTTTAATTAAGGGGATTTGCTATTTACAAGTTAACGGGAATGCATTTGGTGTGAAGAAGATGTTAACTGTCTATTTCCCTATTCGGACAATCTTGAAGAAGGTCAAGTCTACAGTCGGTTCTACATTTTCTGCTACATGTTAGAAGACTAAAGACGAATTGCATTTGATGATCTAAAGACCTCTTCTTAATCCGGGCTGAGAAGAACACTTGAAAATCTTCGTCAGTTTAGGGAAGAGCACTAATTGGGGGAGATTGAAAAGCCAAATTTAATCCCTAATTAGACTTGCTCACGTTATTCTTCAGCAAGTTGATTCTCACAGATACATCTGAGCTAATGATGTTCTTCTCAACAGATTTCTAGTATACGGGCTTATTATGTGTTGCTGATTCTGAAGCATCAAAACCCGCAAGGGGGAAGGAGACACGTATCTAAACGCGAGTAAACTTGATGAACTTAATACTTCGAAGATATCCCGGGAAGACTATTGTCATTACCGTAGAGAAACTCAAGGTTTGACTCATGGCGTTTAGTGTTCTTATTCCAACTATGTGGGGGAAGAGATGGAAGAGTTAGTTTAAGTACACAAGTGTGTGATGATTTCGATGTTATCGCAATCATCAGGGGAGAGAAATTGTGTACATTGGGGATGCTCAGCTGTTTCACTTGAGAGCGTAATCGGTGATTCAGTGATAATCACTTATTCCGGAGATGACATCCGCGGAGATAATCAGTGATTCAGCATGCTACTTCAGTGTTATCGGTTATTCTATCTTTAGGCATTTGGGTACTTTGGGTTCTTGAACTTCATACACTTTCTTCAGGGGAGAGAAATTGTGTACATTGGGGATGCTCAGCTGTTTCACTTGAGAGCGTAATCGGTGATTCAGTGATAATCACTTATTCCGGAGATGACATCCGCGGAGATAATCAGTGATTCAGCATGCTACTTCAGTGTTATCGGTTATTCTATCTTTAGGCATTTGGGTACTTTGGGTTCTTGAACTTCATACACTTTCTTCAGGGGAGAGAAAAGTATACTTCGAGGTTATTCTTTGGATATCGGACTTAATCTACAACTTCGATGTTATAAGTTTCTCTGTCTTTGGGTCTATGTGTATTCAGGTTCTTGAGCTTTTTCCTAGAGGCTGACTGCATCAATTCAACTACTTGATGGATTTGTTCTCTTGACACCTTTTGGAATGGACTGCTTCTGACTTCAGTGGAAAAGGAATATTAGAAGATTACTCAAGTGTGGGATGATTCTTTGCTGTTCTATTGGATGATATAACCTCGAACGAAGAATCACGATGATTATTCTTACAAAGAGCAGCAAGATCGATGATAATGGTGTGCTTCTGTGTGCACCTGGCCAAAGCAAGCTTGAAATATAGCTTCGAATCTGCTCAACAAAAGGATTTTTGATTTGGGGGGAAGCTGCCAAAGTCTCACTTTCAGATGGTTCAATTTCTCTCATTCAAGAGCCTCGAAAGCTTTGGTGGTGAATGTTTAAGAGATGACGAATTCTATCTTCTACGATGTGCTCCTCGATATCCTTATCTCGGTACTCGTATCATCTTCTTCTTAAACTATATCATCTACTATATCTGTGTATATATTTATCAAAAAGAAAAATACAAAAATATAAAACCAACAAAAACAAAATAGAAAAATATAAAACCAACAAAAACCCATAAAAATCAGAAAATTTGAAAAACCAAAAATATTGTTTTTCTCAAGACATGTCTTCTGGTATCGATAACATCTACGGTCTTAGAAATGTCATTCAATAATGGCACGTGACCATAGATGAAGTTCGAGCAGGAGGTGTAAATAATTTTTTTCCAAAACATGTCACAAAATATGGCTTGCAGTTACTTCAGACTGTAACCCGTGCTTAAAACCATGGCTTGCTATTATTTCCGATAGCAACCCGCTCTTCAAAGAAGGAAAGTGTTGTGCTAAACCAATTTTCTAAAATTTTCGTGCACTTATCCTAAAAACAAATTGAGGAAAGTATGTCGAAGGACTGCTGTTCCTACTCAAATATTTTTCCTTCAAAAAATTCTTCAGAAAAATATTTGTTTTAACAAAAATGGTGGAAAACGAGTTGCTTGAAAATCAATCAGAATCAGATTTTTCATAAATTTTCAAACTCAATCAATGACTTCAGCGCTTTTAATACATTTCAGAAGATGAGTCATTGACTGAGGGGGAGAGTGTTTTCAAATTAATATCATCTATCGGGCTTTTCTAATTATCCTCGTGCTTAACTAAAAATGATATTTGCCTATGTCGAAGGACTAGGAATTTAGGATATAATTAGATGACTATAGTTTGATAAACATATAACTCCCATACCTTTGTGTGATCTTATTGATATGTTGGATTGACTTGTATTAGTCGATTGTTGTTCGAGTGTTATCGACCACCATATATCTGTTTGTGCTGACTAACGTATGCAGATAACATGGTTATAAGAACGTTCCCGAACTGGATCCCACAATTGAATATGAGTGGATGCCGAAAAGAAAGGGTAACTATATCTTGGGTTGACAAATGAAGAAACGGAGCTTAATTTGACCTCTATGGAGAGTTGGCATGGAAAAATGCAACGTAAGAGGTCTCACCGCATCAGCAGATGGTTTTCTTCATCGACAAATGAAGAAACGGAGCTTAATTGGACCTCTATGAAGAGTTGGCATGACAAATGCAACGTCAGAGGTCTCGCTGCATCAGCAGACGGTTTTCTTCCAAGCCCTACAACAACAACAAAAGCAGCTTCTACACCATCTAACGTATCTTTGTGCAGGATAATAGTGATGATACCATTTTTTTTAAACAATTTTTGAATAATATTGTGTTGAAAAAATGGAAAAATATTGGTTTTTGAAAATAAATTGGACTTAATTTTAGAAATCACCGGACTTCATTTTATCAAAACTTAAGTCACTCAATCATCGACTACGGTCATCGATTGAGGGGGAGAGTGATTTCAAACTAAATATTTTCAAATGATATTTCATCCATCAAGTCCGCTTTGTACTAAATGAGTAGTGATTTAAAGATTTAATGTTATGTCATGGTATGATTGTCTTTAAAAACACAAAGATCTTTCAAAATGAAATCTTTTCTGTTCTTGTTTGATTGTGAAATTGTTTTATTTTAATAAAAGATCTCTTAAAACTATCATACATGATACTAACAATCTTTAATGTCTAAAATTGATCTGTTTCAATCATTTTTTAAAATTAAATCATGCCACGTCTTTCCTCGAAATTTTCTAAATGATTTAAATCAATTGGGATCCAAAATCTCAATTGGTTTGAAATTTTTGATCGGGGGAGAGATCGTGATTTAAATCTCAAATCGGTTTTAAAGGGTAATTGTTTCAAAAGCACTCCTTCCTTCATGTGCCAAACGATTTCAAATACATAATGCACATGATTGTGGAGGAGCATTTAACCAAAAACCAGAAGAGTATTTAAACAAGGCCGCATATTCTCCCATATTTTAAAAACCTTATTAAATCACTTGGGATCCACAATCTCAAAGGTTTTGATATTTTTGATCGGGGGAGAATTTGTGATTTAATAATGAAATTTGATAAAAGGTGATCGTTTTGATTCAAATGTGCTTGCTGCTCTCCCATAAACGCTTTCGAATCTCGAAGCACATATTGAGGTGGAGCATTTCTAATGAAATTAAACTATCAAGGTACAAAGGTTTCAACGTTTTATCATATGTACCTTGATTGAGTTTGAAATGGTTTTCTCTATGGCAAATGTGATCGTGAAAGTACTTCTAAGATCTTTTTCCTCTATGTGATAAAATGATTAAATGATTTCAAATATCCAACGCACATATTGAGGGGGAGAATTTACCAAAATAAATTCAAATGGCTTTTTTTAAAGTAAATTGTGATCAAGAAATTATTTCAAAGAACTCTTGCCTCCATGTGCTAAACAATTTCAAAATCATATGCACATGTTGAGGGGGAGCATTTCTAAATGATCAAAAACAATTAAGGTATAAAATGTTTTGATTTTATATCACAAGTACCTTGATTGATTTTCCAAATGATTTTTCAATTGGTTTCATGAAGGAAAGAACAATATCAAAAGACCGACCAATTTACTTTATGCATGGTGTTATAAGGATGGTTAGGTTAGGTATTCGTTCCCATGATCCCGCCAGAGCCGGAGGAATCTACCCAGGGACAATCCACTAGATAGTGTAGAGTCCTTAGGTATGATGAAAAAAAAGGAGAAAAGTGAGATATGGGAAGAGTGCGGACTGAGATAGAGCTAGAACTGGAATAAACCCAACAAGGTTCTAGTTATGAAGTCTCGGTAAGCACTGAAGGGGTTGAAGAATGAAAAAGAAATGAATGTGAAAAAGGGTGAAAAGAAATAGCCCTCCAATAATTTAACCTTAGGGCAGTAACCGGGTTCAATACATATGCTACTGGTGGTTACTAAGGTAACACTGGTATTGAAGACAAGACGTCATGGACCCAGTGACGCACTGCACTAAACTTCCCAAGCTACTCAAGTTCCTCTTAAAAGGACTTGTTTCATTCTCACAGGGAACCTACATATTCTATCGACTTTCTCTTAGAGATTGTTGATATTGAAGAAGGAGACCCTGTCCCTAGTCTCCGAAATAGGAACCAAATGTGCACCATTGAGTCTAGAGCCAAGAGATCATCCTCAAATTCTCATTAGGACACAAAATTAATGAAGACTTGTTGTTTCACACAATGTGGAAAGTAAGTATATATTGAGAGTCCTACGCATTATCCTTGTGGTATTGCCAGAACATCCGAGTGATATGTAAAAGTATTCACGATGAAGATGGAAATCCTTCTAGAGCCAACATCAAACAAGCTCTTGGTGGGTGACATGTGAGATCTTTTCTAAAGATCAAGCTTTTGACAACTGGACAGAAACGATGGGGCGATTCATATTTGAATCAACCTTGGTCCAGGAAATGAATTGACGAATACTTTTGGAAAAACCGTTCGATGTGCAAATCTTCTTTTCTCTAGCACATCGAATGTGTATTCATTTTCAAACACAAAAAGTATCTCTGATTGGAAAAATACTTTTGGAAAAACCGCTCGATGTGCAAATCTCTTCTTTCTCTAGCACATCGAATGTGTACCCTTTTCAAATACAAAAAGTATTTTTTTTATTGAAAATTGATCTTTCTTATAAAACCTTCGTCGTATTGCAAAACTCATTCTTCTAAGCAATACGCGATTGTTTTCAAATCAATCTTTCGTCAATCAGTGAATCTCAATTCGTTGGTTCACTCACTCCGTGTTGTCTTCTTTGAGACGTTCCGGTTTGAGAACAGCTAGAACAGCTGTGAAACCCTGTCAAGGAGATCCTTCGGAATCATACCTGATCACAGGCAGTACTTGTACTGATCAACGGGAACCGTGGGCCGTGTACCTCAATTCAACGGAAGCGATCAAAGACACTTTCGTGTGTTTTATTGCTAACTGTTGTTTGCAGGTACATCTGGACGGTTGCAGCTGATTAGAATTGAGAAGTCAATCCAAAGCCGCATGCTCACAGCATTCACACTTAATTGAAGAAATCATGACTAGTGCATATCTACATAACCTGGATCTAATATTTTTATACTATGCTTCTGCTACGCTGCTGAAAATATCATGAACCAGTAAAGCTTCCGCTACTCTGATGGAAAGATGTCATGATCCTGAAAGTGTGAGCATGTCGGTCCAAAAGTCACAACATCACATGATGGCAACACAACAAAGGGTTATCCAGAGATTTACTGTGGCTGATGATTCAAAGAAAGCTCGAAGATCATCAAGATGTGGATCAGATCAAAGACCTCCACTTAAAAGTACAAAAACTATGCGGACTTTGAAGAATCGCTACTAAAGCACAATGAATACGGAATTTGAAGAATTGAAGTCTACGAGCTCAGAACTAAAGACAAAGATAGAAGGCTAGGATGCAAAATGTATTTCATGGGGTGACCTCCCTTAGGGGGAGATTGTTAGGAATTGGAAATTCCATGTTAAAGTGTCGGTCACCCCAATTATGGTCTAGCATATGTTAGCTCGTAGACTTGTAGTTATTTACGTTATTTAGTAGTTACTTAGTTAGTTTGTAGCGTAGTTTAGTTTAGTGTAACACCGTGGAGGAAGGACGGGTCTTTACCCACTGTATGCCTGATCCACAGTCCGACAGGAGGACGTATTTGTTTGTAACTATAAATACCCTTCCCTCTAAGGGAAGGGTGTTGCTTCTTGGAATCTAACCTTTCACATTTTGCATTACAACTCTCTTTCAAGAAACATCCTCTCAACTCTGTTTATCTATCTTAAATGGCTTTCTTGTATCATCATAATCCAAGACCACCCGAATCATCAAACAACGTAAATACACGATCCTACAAGTATATAGGATAATTAGATAAGCTCGTTAGATGAAATAGATTTGAAAACATTCTCCCCCTCAATCAATGACTTATTTTCTGAAAAGTTTAAAAGCGCTGAAGTCATTGATTGAGTTTTCAATTTTTACGAAAACTCTGAATCTAATTGATTTACAAGCAACACAATTTACCACCATTTTTGAAAAACAACAAATATTTTTCTGAAGAATTTTAGAAGGAAAAACATTTGTGTAGGAACAGCAGTCTTTTTGACGACATGCTTTCCTTGTTTTGTTTTTAGGATAAGTGCACGAAATATTTGAAAAATTTTGGTTTAGCGCAGCACTTTCCTTTCTTGAAGAACGGGTTGCTATCGGAAATAATAGCAAGTCATGTTTTAAGAATGGGTTACAGTCTGAAATAACTGCAAGCCATTATTTGACGCCCGGGTTACAGTCTGAAATAACTGTAAGCCATATTTTGTGACATGTTTTGAAAAGAAATATTTACACCTCCTGCTCGAACTTCATCTATGGTCCCGTGCCATTATTGAATGAGTTTTCAAGAATCATTCGTTCCAGTTGCACGTATCGAGGCAATCAGAATCTTCCTGGCTAACGCTGCAAGTAAGAACATGGTAGTATATCAGATGGATGTAAAGACGGCTTTTATTAACGGAGATCTTAAAGAAGTCGTATTCGTCAGCCAACCTGAAGGTTTTGTGAATCCAGAGCATCCTACTCATGTCTATCGCTTGAAAAAGGCCCTTTACGGATTGAAGCAAGCTCCAAGGGCATGGTACGATACGCTTTCAAGGTTTCTTCTTTCTAACGGATTCAACAAAGGAGCAGTTGATCCGACATTGTTCACCAGAATGTCAGGCAAACACTTAATTCACGTTCAAATCTATGTTGATGATATTATTTTTGCCTCGACTGACCCCAATGAATGTGACCGTTTTTCTAAGGAGATGGGCTCCAAATTTCAAATGTCAATGATGGGACAAATTTCATTTTTCTTGGGATTACAAATTTCACAAAGTCCTGGAGGCATTTTTATCAATCAATCTAAATATGCTAATGAAATTTTAAAGAAATTTGGATTTGATTCTAGTGACCCTGTTGACACTCCCATGGTGGAGCGTACTAAACTGGATGAGGACCTCTCAGTGATCATGGTTGACCAGACTAAATATCGTAGTATGATTGGGTCCCTGATGTACCTTACTGCCAGTAGGCCAGACATTTTGTTCGCTGTATGCATGTGTGCTAGATACCAGGCTAAGCCTACCAAAAGGCACCTTGAAGCGGTTAAACGGGTCTTTCGGTATCTCCAAGGAACCATCAACATGGGACTTTGGTACCCGAAGGACACCGGTATTTCACTAACAGCCTATGCAGATGCTGACCATGGAGGGTGTCAAGATACACGTCGAAGCACGTCAGGAGGTGCTCAGTTTTTGGGTGATAAACTTGTGAGCTGGTCTTCAAAGAAACAAATGAGTACCTCTATATCCTCTACAGAGGCAGAATACATAGCCATGTCATCTTGTTGTGCTCAAATCCTACGGATGAGATCCCAATTATCTGACTATGGCTTTGAATTCAACAAAATCCCTCTGTATTGTGATAACAAGAGTGTCAATGCTCTCTCATGCAACAATGTTCAACATTCAAGAGCAAAGCATATCGACATTCGACATCATTTCATCAGGGAGCAAGTGGAGAACGGTGTGGTGGAACTTTATTTTGTGAGGACTGAATATCAGTTAGCAGACATCTTCACCAAAGCTCTTCCTAGAGAACGTTTTGAGTTTATCCTTCCACGACTTGGTCTAAAGAGTCTACCACCGGATACTCTCAAACGCCTTCAATAAGAAGACGAGGAGTAAAAGTTTTTCTTCATCCATCTCTTGTAAATATTTATTCAAAAAGCAAAATACAAAATTATAAAACCCACAAAAGAAAATAGAAAAATATAAAATTTCATAAAATCCATAAAAATCAGAAAATCTTTGAAAAAGCTAAAAAATATTTTTCCCATCTTTTCTTTTATTCGATTTCAGCTACGGTCTTTGTGTTGTCATTCAAAGAGTGACACGGGTCTTTAGATGAAGTTCGAATGTACAAAAAAAAATTAAAAAAAAATAATAAATAAATAAGTAAAATTTGAGAGAATGAAAAACAAAAGGTTTATAGTCATTTCAGACTATAACCCGTTTTTAATAGAAAGAACAGAGTCATGCTTTATCTTATTTTTCAAATCTCATGCTCTGATTCTAAAAACAAATGTTTGTCACCAAAAAGACAAATGTTTCCTTCACAAATATTTTTCCTTCTATAAATTCTTCTGAAAAATATTTGTTATCTAATGAAAACTAATAGCTTTGAAAAATAACTCGGACTCAATTTTTGAAAATCATATGGACTTGACATTTGTCAAAATCTCTATCTCTGAATCAACAACTTATGTCATTGATTGATGGGGAGAATGATTTCAATTAAATCAAAAGGTTATTTGTCATACAATTGGTTCAGACCAAGGCTTATGTCATGTTTTCAAAAGATACTCAAGCATGTTTAATCGTTGGAGTTTAAAGTCTCAAATTTGATCCTTATCAGTTAAATGTTTTCATAAGCAAGTCACAATTATCCTCAAAAGCTTTTAAAATCAATTTAAATCTATAGAGATCACAAATCTTAAATGACTTGAAAATTGTGATCGGGGGAGAATTTTTTATTTAAATTGGATTTAAACTGATAATTCGATAAATGGTTTTATAAGTGATTAGCAAGCTCTCCTCCCTACATATGCCAAACGATTTCAGATTTTCCATGCACATTTTAAGGGGGAGCATCTGTAACACCCTCAAATCTCGGTGCAGCGGAAGACTTAATCAAGTTTTCGGGGCGTTACTATTGGATTGGTATCGCACACAAGTATAGCAAAAGATAGTCATTTAATCATTCAAAACCAATCCCAATTTAAGTATTCAAAACATTTAGTTCAAAAGTGTAAATATTAGGCCCAAAACATAATTTAATAAGATAGGTCCCCAAAGTTTATCAGAGTCAGAATTGATCTTTGCACCCCGCCTTCTTGCCAAGCTTCCACCGATCACGTATTCCAAACACCTCTAAAATTCCTGAGAAATCATGTTAAAAGGTCAGCTTACGCTGGTGAGTTCATAGGTTTAAGTTCAACAAAATCATAGTGGACCTGTAAGAGTTGATTTGCTATGCAAAACCTAGATAGATAAATACCGTTTCACACACTGATCCTATCCGGATCTCCAATCATATCCCGCATCCAGGGATTACTCGGGCCCTGCGACTCTAGTCCAGCACTGTCGTGGCAACCTCTAGAACAGTTGCCAACCCCGGACTAGGTCGATGTAGAAGTCTATTCTTAGCTAGGCACGGTTAAACCTAGACTAAAGCAACAACTACCGCGCATCTATCTAAACAGTCAAGCATATAAGCAAATCCAAATAGTTTTCACGGTCCGAAAACAGTAGCATGATTCTCACCCCAAAATATTTCAAAACGTATATAAAAGTGGGGCTATCAAACTCACCTTAGCCACATCAATGCACTATTCACTATTGACACGAGTGGCATCTAAAGTTAATCTCCATGGCATCCAAAATAATGTACGACGAGTACAATAGAATAGTTGTGACGCAACCTAATGCGTATACGATATTCTTAGAATACGGCTCATACGATAAAGAAATCAATAGAAAGTAATGTGTTGTAGTTTTTGTGGATCATTCATGTCGTTACTTTCAAAAGTACATTATCGTTCCCAAAAGTTCACAATTAATATCTCAAAAGTTTAGTTTTACCGTTTTGTGTGGTGGTAAGAAACATAGACGCGATGTACAACTCACGCGAAGGAAAGAAGACATCGATATAATCGAGACATATAGACCATAACTCACGCCAAAAAGGAAAAGACATTGACAAAGTCAAGAAATACCGATAATACTCAAGCTAGTCAAAGACTAGGAAGTGACGACAACTATTTATGTAACCCAAATGGTTAATTGATAAGTTTCGGCAATTTACCCAAAAATCCCCAAACGTACATGTTTAATAACAAAAGACAAGTTTCCATTTATCGCTCAATTAGTAAAGGTTTCTCAATCGTTGTTCATAATTATACAAGTTTACCCGAAAGTACTTCATATAAGGTATAGTAAATAGTGTACTATAAATGACACGTTCGTTTATTCCCAAACCATTATGGCTTTAATAAGTTATCTTATCAAAATAATATTTCCAAACAAGTTTATAAAAGCAAACATGTGTTATAAAACACGAGTTACCATCATATTTAATAAGGGTTTATGATAGATTAAACCCATATCCGTCCATAATATATATAGTTATACAATTCAATAGCAGCTTAGATGTGAAAACGGAATATTTAGCTTTATCGCAAAAACAATTACACTAAACTCATTTAAACCAAAATGTTTAATAGAGTACAACACACTAATTAATATAAATGTTATCAACACGTTTATGAAAGATATTTTGTATTTATAAAACACGAGTCATTATAAAGGTTTATAATAACTAAAAACCATTTTTATTGAAATTATATATCTAATTATTTCGTTATTAGTGTGATGATAAAATATTTGGACCCATTTGAGTCAAAACGTTTATCAAAATATAATTCAATACCAATATAACTCGCATACTAAACGTTATTCCAAATTTATAACCCGAAATAGATTCCTATAACGTATATGAAATATCGATATTAATTTTTATTAACCTATTTAATTCTTAATGTTTGATGAGTGTGTAAATACTCATCATTTTTGGTCAAATCTGAACTGCAAAACATTTAAAAACACTCAGAAATGCATCAAAATACTGAAAATATCCCAAAATTGTGTTTTATATGTTTTAAATGCAAAATGAGTAAAAACAACTAAAAACGAACAAAGTTTGCATAATTGGCAGTTTCAGTCCCCCAACATTCAAAAATGGCAAAACAAGTCCCCGGGATTTTCAAAAATAGAAAATATTATTTATGGTCCTTGGTTAATAAAGCTTGTCAAATATAGTCCTTATGATTAATTTTGGAAAACTACAATTTCGGTCCCTCAAGTTTGGATGAATTGCAAGAATGGGTCCTTGTGTTAATAAGCTTAAACAAACGGACCCTTGTATTATTAACAAACACAAACCTTGGCCCAATATCCAAAAAACCAAACCCACTACCCACGGTTTATAATAAAACCGCTCCCCCACTTGTTTTTCCCTCCAAATACCACCTCCACCATTACCAACTCTCTCTGCAAATCAACCTGCAACACTCAACAACCCATTCCCTACAACACCAGGAACCCATCACTCTCAGACAGAAGAAAGAAGTGAAGACCCGTTTTAGCTTTGGAGTATAAAAGAGGAAGCTCATTGTAGCCATTGAGAGTAATAGTAGTTAGTTAGTAATTTAGTTTTTTAGTTTTTAGTCTAGAATCAGTGTTCTAGCTCAATCTTTACTTTTATCTGTCATTTTCATTTACTTGTAATTTTTAAGTTTCAGTTAATACAATTTCATTTTATGCAACTTTCCTGTTAGAGTCTAGCTATTCTATTGTCATTAGTCTTCATTTGTTTCAAATTCTTGTTACTAATCTTATTTAGTCGTTTTTTATAAGCTTGTAGAAGTTCTGAGATCTGTTGTTTCAAGTTAAAAAAAAAAAAAAAAAAAAAAAAAAAAAATTTCTTTAAGAGTTGTTCTCATCATTCATGCCCGTGAGGGGTGTTGGGTTTATGTTCCAAACCAGTCAAAGAAGCGAACTTTCACCTGTTTGACTTTTGTAGTCAAATTTTCCTTGAGCTTATAGTCATTTTTCAAGTTTATAGTCGGGATAATGAAGTGTGTAAGATTTTAGTGCAAAAAAAAAAGAAGGGAAGAAAGTTCATTTTTAAATCTCTGTAAGAAGAAAAACAGCAGCTAGAGCTGCTGTTTGTGGTGTTATATTCGATCTCGTTAGGTGTTCAAAAGGTGCCAGTCTTATATTTCTCAAGACCTTTTATTACGAACTTCCTCTGGTTACATTTTTGTGCATTAAATAATCCTCTAGCATAGTTAAAATTGAATTCAAAATCTAAATTTTCACTGATTATTGGTTCTGTATCAGAAAAAAAAAATGGCCCATAGCAGCTGAGAAAAGCTTATTTTTAAGCTGTTGTGAGTTCCTTTCAGTCACCCAAATCATTCTTTTTAGTATTTGCTATGTTAACTTGTTGTTGCAGCTTGTCTCTGGGTTGGGAGTACTTATCTCAGCTCAAAATGAAGCTCTAAAATAGGCCTCCATAGCCTGTCTTTTGACTGCAGTAGCAGAGGTCACACTCTTCCTTTCATTTTTTAAGCTTATCACTAGGAAATTTAGCCCATCTAGTATTTGTTATCTCAGCTTAAGTAGCTTAGAATAGATTCTTAGGATTTAGCTTATTTGTTTCCCTTAATGCTTGATCAGTACTTGGTTTGCTTATGTTTAGGACTTCCGTTTAGAATTATACCAACTGTTAATCCCTATCTCCTTTAGTGATAATTTTTCTTAGCTGGCTTGTTGTAATTCTAGGCTAGTTTCTGTAAGCTTATCAAGAGCTTTTCACATTTTCTTATTGTGCTTAATTGTTAACAGGGGTGTTTGGGTGTGTCTGGTTGGGTTCTGTCCAAACAGCCCTCCCCTTAGTAGCAGCAACCAAACAGCCCCCTTAGTAACCTAGAACCAAACACTCCCTTGTGGATTTGCTGAAAGGGTTACCTGTTACAGTTCGTTGTGGTTTTTTTTTTCAAGTCAAATTTTTGTTAGAAATATTTCATTTAGTGCTTAGATTAGTTTGCAAAAGTAAGAATCAAATAAAATAAATAAGTGACCAAAAACATAGGTAGTGGGATTCGAACACTGGACCTCCATCTCGCTGCACACGCACAACAACAACTTGCCTTACCACCTCTGCTACTTGGTCTTTTGGGTTTTATTTGGGCATATTAAATCTTTGAAGTAGTTCAGGCAGTTTTGATTTTAAACCACTTTAGCTTATTTCGTGGCTTACTTCTAAAGCAACCACAAGAGTTTTTATTTTTATTAAGTTTAGTATAATGCAAAGTAACTTTTGTGATTTTTTTCAGATTTTTTTTATATTAGTTTAGTATTTTTTATTATTAAATTAGATTAAAACCGTTTTTAATTCATAATAAATTAAATAAAAGTCAAAAAAATACCCGGCTTTTTCCTAAAATTATTTTTAGTCATGTAGAATGTAGGAAAATTAGATTTGTACCCGTAGACCTTAAATTGCATATTTTTCACTTTCGTAGCTCGTTTTTAAGAATTCTCGTATTTCCACAAAAGTCATTTTCATAAAAGTTGCTCATTTTCAGGAGTAAAGTAGATTTATAAAAGAAAATTCATGAAAAATCAAAAACATCATTTTAAAAATAGTGATAGCGTTTATTTAATATATTTTAGCTTTTTAATTTTCTTTAATTTGCATTTAAGCCCCTGTAATTTATAAACTTTTTCTTTAGGTATAATCAATCACAATCCTTTTCCCATTCAAATTCTCTCGATCACTATTCGTTTGATTATTCATCGCACAGCTCGTTGGGACATAACGACCTGGGGAAACACTACACTCCTCTAGATCTTAATTGCTTTGGTTTCAGGCTGTCTGGCTTTTGTTACGGTTGACCATTCACAAGTGGTTGATTTGTGTGATAAAACCTGACTGTCTGGAGCGAATCAAATTTTTGGCGCCGCTGCCGGAGAGCTGTGCTAATTATCTTACGCTTAGCAGATTAGTGATTTGAATATTCACTCCTTGTTTTTACCATCTATATATATCTATATTTTCTTATAAAAATCCAAAAATCCAAAAACATCTTAAAACATATAAAACACAAAAATATTTTTCTTTTGTTTCTACATATATATAAAATCAAAAACCCAAAAAGATTTTCTTTCTTATTTTTACAAAATGTTTATCCAAAAATATCCATCTTTAACCTCTCACATCTTTGATTCTTCATCCCTACCCCTCTGAAAACATTTGATTCTTTCTATGTCTCATCCTCACCCTCTTGGTTGTCAATGGTGTGGTGGTCCTTATAATGGTGGCAATTGCCCCAGTTGTAGCATGGTGGAGTCAGGAAACGGGTCTGTCTATAACCAAGATCCCTATTCTTACCATAACACAACTGATTTATTCCATCAGCTACCACGCTATGAGACTCAGCAGTTTTACTGTTGTGAGTACTGTGGTGGTTCACACTCCAGTTCTGATTGTCAATCGGGAAACACGCTTGTCTATGAGCAGGTTCCTGATAACAATTATGACTACCACACATATAACTCATAGCCACATCAGTTTTACTGTTGTGAGTATTGTGGAGGTCCACACTATAGCTCTGATTGTCAAACAAGGAATCTATTTCCTTGTAACAATTACGACTCTTCATATCATAACCAACCTCTACAGTACCAAATGAATCAGGCACCACCTCAGCCTGAGCTACTTCCTCAAAATCTTCTCCTTGATCTTTTGGATTTAGTGAAAGATTTGAAGGAATGTAAACATTCCCAAGATAATCCAAATCAAAAATCCATGGAAGAATTGTTAGCTGAAGAGCAGGCTGCTAAAATAAATTCCCAAATTGTGTTTGAAAAATCTATTAGGGAATCAATTGCAAAAGAAAAAGCAGCCAGATCTAGCTCTCAATTTCGTTTTATTCTTGATGACAGTGATGATGAGGATACACTTGATATCCTTCAATTCTATAAAGATTCATCAAGTTCATCAGATGATATCCCAGCAGTTGAGATTCATTCTCAAACAACTGCTATCACACCCGAGGTTCACACTCACTCTCTTATTATGGGGGATGAGCATCTTGACACTGTTCTTGAAAAGGAACCGAACGAATTCATAAAGTCTAGTGTTGAGAACCTTGTCCCAATCCCAAGAGATTCACCGGGAATTCTCGAGCATTTGTGTGATATCCCTACCCCTCTTGTCTTCCCAAAAGATCATGTTGAGATGTTCTCCGATTCTGATGATGATGATTCGTTGTCTTGTGGAGACATCGTTTATGTGGAAGATTTACCTTCTGAGCTTGTTAGCTTAGAAGAAGAGAATGATGAAGCTACTGACACTGAAATCAAAGATGAAGCACTTCGTGCAACATTATTGAATGTCAGTCTTCTCATTTCTAAAATCGAGGCTTTTAAAGAGAAGCCTATTTCATCTCCTATCCCCATTAAGGATAGTGACATTCTTTCCGATGATTCTATTTCGGAAATGAAAGCCTTCTGTTTTGATAATATGGGAGAGAAGATTAGTGGCAGTACCACTTTTCATTCTCATAATTCTCTCCCTAATTATGAATCATTTACATTGGAGGAGTTCACCAGTGAACCCACTCATATCAATTCTGAATATGATTCATTCACCTTCAAGGAGTTCTCAGATGAACTCCCTCATATCATATCTCCGCCGGAGTATGATAATTTCTACTTTGATCTAGACACACCCATAATATGTCTTGATCAGGCAAGCTTAACTGATGAGATTCATGAAACTATGAATTCTCCTGTTGAGGATGGAGAGTTAGTCATGATTTTTATCATGATTTTCTTTCTTTTCTTCATATATTCTGTCACTTCTCCTGTTCTTCACTCCTTTGGGAATGAAGACATTATCTTTGACCCCGGCATTTCCATGTACCATTTGTGAGCCGGGTCTGTCTATGTATATCTCGTCGGTGTGGAACTTTCGCGTGCTTCAAATGTGTATACAAACATCTTGAATGAAAGTCCGATGGATATTGTCTCTTCCACTTACTTCCCCATGAACAAATTAATTCGGGGTCGAGTCAAGCTAGCGACTCGGTAATCAAAAACAGTAGTTAAACATGGGTTTTCACCCGTGTGTACCACCCTAGTGTGGGGGAGTTGCCCCCCGTTGTTGTATATAAAGTTTAAAAAAAAAAAAAAAAAAAAAAAAAAAAAAAAAAAAAAAAAATCTTTCAAAATAATGGCCGTAGTATTTCCCTTTCACGTTCTTTGTTTCGGCATAACCGCCGGTACTTTGAATATTGAGGGCAATATTCATTTCTAGTGTGGGGGGAATTCTCACGAATTTTATCATGTAATTATACCGCCCAATTCCCCCGTTTTTGGCCAAAATGTTTTTTTTTGGAGTAAGTGTTTTGCACTTACTCAACTTATGGTTATCAGTCCGTCATGTCTAATAAACAAAAGGATTGGCTAATCCAGGAGCAAACGGCTCTTGGTAAAGATATCTCAAATCCGTTGACGGCTTGCAATTTGCCCAAAATTGTATGGTGTTCAGCTCACCATATCTTTAATTAGTGAAGAGTTGGCTAGCCCGCAAGTTTATGGCTTGTGGTAAAGGCAGTTGGAAAACCATAATTGGTAATCGACTCACCAAAGATATTTTATCTAAGAGTTGGCTAGTCCAGAAGCAAACGGCTTTTGGTAAAGACAAATCAAATCCGTTTACAGCTTATGATTTGCTCAAAATCATTTGGTTATCATTGTACCAAGGTTCTTACTTGAACTGAAACATTTGGCTACTCCAGAAGTAATGGCTTTTGGTAAAGAGATTCAAATCCATTAAGTTTTCTCAAAAGATTGCTAGGGACTAGCAATGTTTTAGTGTGAGGGATTGATGAGTGTATAAATACTCATCATTTTTTGTCAAATCTGAACTGCAAAACATTTAAAAACACTCAGAAATGCATCAAAATACTGAAAATATCTCAAAATTGTGTTTTATATGTTTTAAATGCAAAATGAGTAAAAACAACTAAAAACGAACAAAGTTTGCATAATTAGCAGTTTCAGTCCCCCAACTTTCAAAAATGGCAAAACAAGTCCCCGGGATTTTCAAAAATAGAAAATATTATTTATGGTCCTTGGTTAATAAAGCTTGTCAAATATAGTCCTTATGATTAATTTTGGAAAACTACAATTTCGGTCCCTCAAGTTTGGATGAATTGCAAGAATGGGTCCTTGTGTTAATAAGCTTAAACAAACGGACCCTTGTATTATTAACAAACACAAACCTTGGCCCAATATCCAAAAAACCAAACCCACTACCCACGGTTTATAATAAAACCGCTCCCCCACTTGTTTTTCCCTCCAAATACCACCTCCACCATTACCAACTCTCTCTGCAAATCAACCTGCAACACTCAACAACCCATTCCCTGCAACACCAGGAACCCATCACTCTCAGACAGAAGAAAGAAGTGAAGACCCGTTTTAGCTTTGGAGTATAAAAGAGGAAGCTCATTGTAGCCATTGAGAGTAGTAGTAGTTAGTTAGTAATTTAGTTTTTTAGTTTTTAGTCTAGAATCAGTGTTCTAGCTCAATCTTTACTTTTATCTGTCATTTTCATTTACTTGTAATTTTTAAGTTTCAGTTAATACAATTTCATTTTATGCAACTTTCCTGTTAGAGTCTAGCTATTCTATTGTCATTAGTCTTCATTTGTCTCAAATTCTTGTTACTAATCTTATTTAGTCGTTTTTTATAAGCTTGTAGAAGTTCTGAGATCTGTTGTTTCAAGTTAAAAAAAAAATAAATAGTTTTTCTTTAAGAGTTGTTCTCATCATTCATGCCCGTGAGGGGTGTTGGGTTTATGTTCCAAACCAGTCAAAGAAGCGAACTTTCACCTGTTTGACTTTTGTAGTCAAATTTTCCTTGAGCTTATAGTCATTTTTCAAGTTTATAGTCGGGGTAATGAAGTGTGTAAGATTTTAGTGCAAAAAAAAAAGAAGGGAAGAAAGTTCATTTTTAAATCTCTGTAAGAAGAAAAACAGCAGCTAGAGCTGCTGTTTGTGGTGTTATATTCGATCTCGTTAGGTGTTCAAAAGGTGCCAGTCTTATATTTCTCAAGACCTTTTATTACGAACTTCCTCTGGTTACATTTTTGTGCATTAAATAATCCTCTAGCATAGTTAAAATTGAATTCAAAATCTAAATTTTCACTGATTATTGGTTCTGTATCAGAAAAAAAATGGCCCATAGCAGCTGAGAAAAGCTTATTTTTAAGCTGTTGTGAGTTCCTTTCAGTCACCCAAATCATTCTTTTTAGTATTTGCTATGTTAACTTGCTGTTGCAGCTTGTCTCTGGGTTGGGAGTACTTATCTCAGCTCAAAATGAAGCTCTAAAATAGGCCTCCATAGCCTGTCTTTTGACTACAGTAGCAGAGGTCACACTCTTCCTTTCATTTTTTAAGCTTATCACTAGGAAACTTAGCCCATCTAGTATTTGTTATCTCAGCTTAAGTAGATTAGAATAGATTCTTAGGATTTAGCTTATTTGTTTCCCTTAATGCTTGATCAGTACTTGGTTTGCTTATGTTTAGGACTTCCTTTTAGAATTATACCAACTGTTAATCCCTATCTCCTTTAGTGATAATTTTTCTTAGCTGGCTTGTTGTAATTCTAGGCTAGTTTCTGTAAGCTTATCAAGAGCTTTTCACATTTTCTTATTGTGCTTAATTGTTAACAGGGGTGTTTGGGTGTGTCTGGTTGGGTTCTGTCCAAACAGCCCTCCCCTTAGTAGCAGCAACCAAACAGCCCCCTTAGTAACCTAGAACCAAACACTCCCTTGTGGATTTGCTGAAAGGGTTACCTGTTACAGTTCGTTGTGGGTTTTTTTTTCAAGTCAAATTTTTGTTAGAAATATTTCATTTAGTGCTTAGATTAGTTTGCAAAAGTAAGAATCAAATAAAATAAATAAGTGACCAAAAACGTAGGTAGTGGGATTCGAACACTGGACCTCCATCTCGCTGCACACGCACAACAACAACTTGCCTTACCACCTCTGCTACTTGGTCTTTTGGGTTTTATTTGGGCATATTAAATCTTTGAAGTAGTTCAGGCAGTTTTGATTTTAAACCACTTTAGCTTATTTCGTGGCTTATTTCTAAAGCAACCACAAGAGTTTTTATTTTTCTTAAGTTTAGTATAATGCAAAGTAACTTTTGTGATTTTTTTCAGATTTTTTTATATTAGTTTAGTATTTTTTATTATTAAATTAGATTAAAACCGTTTTTAATTCATAATAAATTAAATAAAAGTCAAAAAAATACCCGGCTTTTTCCTAAAATTATTTTTAGTCATGTAGAATGTAGGAAAATTAGATTTGTACCCGTAGACCTTAAATTGCATATTTTTCACTTTCGTAGCTCGTTTTTAAGAATTCTCGTATTTCCACAAAAGTCATTTTCATAAAAGTTGCTCATTTTCAGGAGTAAAGTAGATTTATAAAAGAAAATTCATGAAAAATCAAAAACATCATTTTAAAAATAGTGATAGCGTTTATTTAATATATTTTAGCTTTTTAATTTTCTTTAATTTGCATTTAAGCCCCTGTAATTTATAAACTTTTTCTTTAGGTATAATCAATCACAATCCTTTTCCCATTCAAATTCTCTCGATCACTATTCGTTTGATTATTCATCGCACAGCTCGTTGGGACATAACGACCTGGGGAAACACTACACTCCTCTAGATCTTAATTGCTTTGGTTTCAGGCTGTCTGGCTTTTGTTACGGTTGACCATTCACAAGTGGTTGATTTGTGTGATAAAACCTGACTGTCTGGAGCGAATCAATGTTTAACTCACCATATTACAAATAACTTGTTCACTATTCGCACTAGTCTAGTATCGTTTATTCCGTTTCGTCATATAAAATTAGCTAGTTAAGTTTTTCAAGTTTACACATCGATGTATTACAAGTTAACCGTTTAACTTACATCTTCTAACCCTTTCCTTAGTTTCGGTATTGATATATAATTAGTTCGTTAAGAGTATAAGTTAGCTCGTTTTAATATGTCTTAGTGCAATATCGAAGGTATACTAGCCCATTTACTTACCCAAACCTAAACATAAATAATCATTAAACAATGGGCTTTAGCCCATCACAAGCCCAACCCATCAAATATCACCCATCATGCATTAACAACCAGAATGGAAGCACTTGCAAACCCGAGACTAAGCTAACCAATAATACAAACGTGTAAGCAAACCGACGCCCTACGTGGGTGATAGCCGAACCAGACAACTTCACAACACTCGCGGAATTAAACATGACTCAAACCTTACTCATTTTACAGTTGACTCAAGACTAAAGATTTAGGATTTCTGATTAAATTTATAACTAAAACGTTTTGCACAAAACACAACACATCTATGGGTCATAGACCCGACCCACGGGGTTGACCCATCTCACGGGATTGACCAGACTTAGTGAGTCAATCGGACTCATTGAGTTACTAGACTCAAAAACAACCATGGCAGCCAATCTTGACTCGATCCGAGTTTCAAACGAGTCTAACCAAACTCGTCAACCAAAACAGAATTTTACCAACACCACATTGATCCATATTTTACCGCAAAAACGGTTTCGAACCTGTTCCTTTAACCACACGAAATATTATCCATGTTTATCAATACTATTAAACCATACTCATTTTTATTTCTCTTGTAACCCACGAGTTTAATATAGGAACCAGAAAAATAATCAACCGTCCCTCCGAGTTAACTCGAGGATTAAATATAACATACCCAACATATTTTTAGTCCCGTTTACCACTCGAGTTCACCACGGAAATACTTTCAGTACACGGGTTTAAAAGAAAACATTTATAAATTCGTTTTTAACACTTCTCAATCCACGAAAAACAACATATTTAATCAAAAATAAGATAAAATAATCGAGAGTAAGGGGGGTCGCTTTACAGAGAGAAAAAGAAGGTCGTGATGAAGTCTTTTACGAGTACAACTCGTATTCATCCATGCTTGACCCTTGCACTACTCGTCAACATTTAAACCCTAATATTCAGATCTATTTTTCAAGATCTAGGGCGCGTGTAGGAGTTTTATGGTGAGTATGATACGAAAATAGAACCACGGGATCCCGATCTACAAGATGGGATGGGTGGTGTAATTGTTTGTGATGGCCGGAAGTTGGCCGGAATTTTTGAGCGGCGCCAGAACCCTAGCTTGTGGTGGCTGGATTTTATTTCTAGAGAGAGAGATAATATTGTGTGTGTTTTTGTAGTGAGAGAGAGAAATGGTAAAAATGAAGGAGTGGTGAGGAGGTGGGGTATTTATACTCCAAGGGAGGACTAGACTTGTACACTCAAAACTACAAGGAAGAAAATGAAACTATCTCAAAGGACCCTAGATGAAACTTTATAAAACTTTCGATATATTTGTTTCGGGTCTCATTTAACCTAGTTAACGGATGATTCATGGCACGAGAGTTACGCCAATGTTCTTAAAATATTATTTCCAATAAAAATGATATAAAATACGACTCGTAACTCAAATTAAATCAAACGATCGCTCTAATCGACGTTTCTCCAATTACAACGCATCGAGGAATTTACGAGTTGTCACAGCATCTATATCAAACCAAAAAGGATTGAAACGTGATTGATTTGTCTCTAAGTGCAGGTTTTCCCTAATATGTGCAAAACACTTTCGAATCTCGATGCACATATTGAGGGGGAGCAACTTTTTGAAAACCACATCCTTTCCCAAAAATATATTTAACTAAGTATGAAAATTACTAATCTTGATCGGGAAGGTGATGTCGATATTTTTAGAAAATGTTAATCAATGAAAAGAATTCTTCCTCTTGCCTCCATGTGCCAAAACGATTTCAAATATACGATGCACATGTTAAGGGGGAGCTCTTTTTCTGAAATATCAAAAACAATTCAGGTACAAAATGCTTTGATAATATATCACAAGTACCTAGATTGATTTTCAAATGGTTTTCAGTTGGTTCCAATGGTAGAAGAACAATACCAAAAAGACCGACCAAATTTACTTTATGTATGGAGATATAAGGATGGTTAGGTTAGGTATTCGTTCCCACGATCCCGCCAGAACCGGAGGGATCTACCCAGGGACAATCCACTAGATAGTGTAGAGTCCTTAGGTATGATGAAAAAAGGAGAAAAGTGAGAAATGGGAAGAGTGCGGACTGAGATAGAGCTAGAACTGGAATAAACCCAACAAGGTTCTAGTAATGAAGTCTCGGTAAGCACTGAAGGGGTTGAAGAATGAAAAAGAAATGAATGTGAAAAGGGTGAAAAGAAATAGCCCTCCAATTATTCAACCTTAGGGCAGAAACCGGGTTCAATACATATGCTATTGGTTGTTACTAAGGTAACACCGGTATTGAAGACAAGACGCCGTGGACCCAGTGACGCACTTGCACTACAACTTCCCAAGCTACTCAAGTTCCTTTTAAAAGGACTTGTTTCATTCTCACGGGTTGATATTGAAGAAGGAGACCCTCTCCTTAGTCTCCGACATAGGAACCAAATGTGCATAATTGAGTCTAGAGCCACGAGATCATCAATAAATCTCATTAGGACACTGTCAATGAAGACTCTCTGTTTCACACAATGTGGAAAGAGAGAATATATTTTAAGAGTCCTACGCATTATCCTTGTGGTATTGCCAGAACATCTGAGTGATATGATAACATATTCACAATGAAGATGGAAAGCCTTCTAGAGCCAACATCAAACAAGCTCTTGGTAGGTGGCATGTGAGATCTATCCAATGGATTAACCATGTGACAACTGAACAGAAACAATGGGGCGATTCAAAATTATGAATCAATCCTGGTTCAGGTTATGGATTGATGGATACCTTTGAAAAAACCGGTCGTTGTGCTTAAAATTCTTTTATCTAGCACATCGACTGTGTATTAGTATTTCAAAAATAAAAGGTGTTTATGATTGACAATTGATTTTCCTTAAAACCTTCGTTGTATTGCAAAAACACTTTATTTTGAGCAGTACACGATTGTTTTTCAAATATCTTTTCATCAATCAGTGAATCTCAAATTCGCTAGTTCACTCACTTCGTGTTGTCTTCTTTGAGACGTTCCGGTTTGAGAACAGCTTGAGCAGCTGCGAAACCCTGTCAAGGAGATTTTTCGGAATTATACCTGATCATAGGAAGTACTTGTACTGATCAACGGGGAACCGTGGGCCGTGGGCCGTGTACCTCAATTCGACGAAAGTGATCAAAGACACTTTTTGTGCGCTTTATTTCTAACTGTTGTGTGCAGGTACACCCAACGTTTGCAGCTGATCAGAATTGACAGGTCAATCCATAGCCGCATGCTCACACAACACAGTCATCTCTAAAGAAATCATGATAACTGCATCAACAACTCTGATATTCTCACTCCATGCTTCTGCTACGCTGCTGCAAATATCATGAATCAACTAAATCTTCCGCTACTCTGATGAGAAGAAATCATGATTCAGAATGTGAGCATGTCGGTCCAAGGTCACAACTTCACATAATGTCAACACTACAAAGGAAGAGTCAGAGATTTATGGTAGCTGATGATCTCAAAGCTGGCTCAACACTCATTATCACGTAGATCAGTTAAAGACCTCCACTTGGATTAACCAAACATGCAAAACATGAAGAATCAAAGACTACGGGCTACAGAGCAATGAACTTGAACAAGAATCCAATAACAATTTTAATGTAATATCTGTTTGTATTCTATGTAATTTGAGGTGACCTCCCATAGGGGGAGATTGTTAGGATTTAGAAAATCCAGTCATTAAAGTGTCGGTCACCTCAAATATATGTAATCGTTAGAAAGCTCGTAGTCGTAGTTATTTAATGTTAGTTAGTATTTAGTTAAGTAACACCGTGGAGGACGGACGGGTCTTTACCCACTGTATGCCTGATCCACAGCCCGTAGGTGGCGTTTTGTTTATGGTATTATAAATACCCTCTACCTCCCAAGGTAGAGGGTTGGAGCTCATAATAAGATTTTACTTTCTCTCACTAAGTTCCCAAACCTCTAAACTTTCTCTCTCTAAAACCTATAGTGTACGCCCATATTAGCTATGGTTTGATGTGTTTGTGAAATCCAATATGTTACAAAGGTTTTAAAATGTATTTTTTGATAATTTGAAAAATGCTTACTCGGTGAATTTTGAAAAACCTTTTAAATCGATTTGAAACTTTACCAAAATACAACCTAAACTCTCCTTGGCGATTGATACCACTTGTAGGTCACGTTCCCATCATTACTACATGAATAATATGTGTATATCTTATAGAGAGAAAGAGTTAGAAAGAGAAAATGGAAGGAACTTTGTAAATGAATAAGTGAAATGTACTGTGCAAAGAACCAACACACTTCTCATCAAGAGAATAGGTATTTATAGTTACAAGGGATGTAGTAGGTGTTGCCCTAATGTAAGATAAATGGGCCGCTCATGGGCTTGCTTCATGAGCGACCCTTAAAACTAACATACAAGCCTAATAATTAACGACCTATTACATAAAATCTATGACCGACACTTTATAATGATTACACGTAATCCCACATAATGATATGATAGATGATGGTGGTGGTGGGATGAGGTTATGATGAGTGGAGAGAAGAAAGTAAACTAAGATAATAAGGGTATTAAAATAAATATTTTATGTTTATTTTATCTCTACTATTTATAAAGCATGCATAATTTTTCTTAAATTTAAAGTTCTTAAATTTGAGTAACGTGTAATGCCTATAGTACCCTTTAGAAAACAAGTTTAAATGGCAACTTTTTATGATCAATATGTCAACTTTATAAATTTGACAACTTTTTATGATCGATATGTCAACTATTTGAGTAATGTGTAAGGCGACGACTCGTATTTCCGTTTCAAATGTGATTGATATGTCAGCTAGATCCTGAAGTTACTGTGGGTCTGATTAGTATGCACTGATGAGGAAGTCAAGGTTGCCTTGTTTGATATTGAAGACAATAAGGCTTCAGGTCTGGACGGTTATACTTCCAAGTTTTTTAAAAGTGCTTGGAGTGTGGTGGGGGAGGATACATGTGCAGCTGTCAAGGAGTTCTTCGCTAGTGGCAAACTACTTGGCGAGTTTAATGCATCCATTATCTCTTTAATACCTAAAGTGATCTCCCCTAAAAAGGTTGTTGACTATAGACCTATTAGTTGTTGTAATGTTATGTATAAGACCATTAGTAAAGTCATAACTAATAGACTTAAAATAGTTTTAAATGGGCTTGTGGGTGTGAACCAGAGTGCGTTTATACCCGGGAGACAAATTAGCGATAATATCCTATTAACTCAGGAACTTATGAGAGGATATAAATGGAACACTTGGGGGGGGGATCTAGTAGATGTGCGTTAAAAATCGAAATACAAAAAGCATACGATATTGTTAATTGGCAGTTCTTAAAATTCATTTTAAAGCAGTTTGGGTTTCATCCAATTATGATTCATTGGATAATGTTTTGTTTAACTACTGCTTCATTTTCTGTTTGCATAAATGGTGAGCCTCATGGATTCTTTAAGGCGGGTAGAGGTTTGAGACAGGGGGATCCCATTTCCCCTTATCTTTTTACGCTAGTGATGGAAGTCTTGAATTTGATGGTGCAAAGGCATGTGAAGGCTGAGAAAGGCTTCAAATATCATTGGGGTTGTAAAGAGTTCAAGATCACTAGCTTGTGTTTTGCGGATGACTTATTAATGCTTTTCCATGGGGATCTGATTTCAGCGTCGGTTTTAAGGAGAGGTTTGGATGAGTTTTGCTTAAGCTCTGGTCTTCATCCTAGTATGACTAAAAGTGAAGCATTTTTTGGGAATGTATCTATGAGTGTGATTAAAGAAATTAAGCCGGTCATGCCTTTTAGTGAAGGGTGTCTTCCTATTAAATACTTGGGTGTACCAATGCTGTCCAAGAGAGTAGCTGATAAAGATTGCAAGCCGTTGATTGAAGTGATTAAGAAAAGGATCGGGGACTGGAGAAATAAAGATCTATCCTTCGCTGGCAGGTTAGAACTTATCTCCTCTATCTTATACTCGTTACAAGTTTACTGGTCCTCTCTATTTATGTTGCCTGCTAGCATTTGTAATCAGATTAACAAGATATTTAAGAAATTCCTTTGGAATAGGGGTGAGTCTATTAGGGACATGGATAGTGTAGCATGGAAAGACGTATGTAAACCTAAGGACCAGGGGGTTTAGGGTTGAAGTCTGTTAAGCTTTGGAAATGGTAAGGATTGTAACGTATGGTTTGATAAATGGCACCCCCATGGTTCTTTGAGCAAGTTGATTAGCCATAGAATCTTGGAACAAGCTAATATGAGTCTGAAAACTAGAGTTATGGATATGATCCATGATAGGGAATGGATTTGGCCTATTGAATGGGAGGATAGGTTTGGGGAGGTTACTAATGTTCCTGTGCCTAAATTAGTTCCTGATGTGGATGATAAAACTATCTGCATTGATAAATTGGGTGTTGTGAAGGAACATTCAGTTAGGGAAATATGGGATGCTGTTTGTATGGAGTGTCCTAAGGTGATTTGGTACAAGCATGTTTGGTTTAACCAAAGTATACCAAGACATGCTTTCATTTTGTGGGTGGCAATCAAGGGAAGGTTAAAAACTCTTGATAGGATCTCTAAATGGATGGATGTGCAGAGTATGACTTGTTATTTGTGTAATCAGTATGGTGAATCTCATAGTCATTTGTTTTTTGATTGTCCTTATTCTAAGATATTGTGGGAAAGGTTGAAACCTATGGCCAATTTGGAGGATGTATGTTATGAATGGGCTAGTATTATATCTTTTATTGCTAACAAACCTGCTACTAATTCTATATGGAGCATTATACAAAGATTGGTTTGGGGGGCTTGTGTATATTTTGTATAGCAAGAAAGGAACTTTAGGTGCTTTAGAAAGGAATTTAGAGATGTGGATTGCTTGTTTAGGATCATAGTAGGAACTGTGAGGATGAAACTGTTGGGACTGAGCATAAAATGTACTTCTAATACTGTTGAAGCTGCTAATATTTGGAACTTGCAGGTTAATAAGAATATTTATTATAGGAGGATGATGGAAGAACTTCTCAAGGAAAATGATGATATTATATAGTCTTATTACTTGCAGTTGGGTCATGTGGTTTGTTGATGGCACTGGTTTTTGGAAGTGTAATAGGATATGGAATCCTTTGCTCATGGAAGGAATGAAGGCTATATGAGAGGAGTTTGATATTCTCTTGTGGGGCCGGGGGGGGGGGGGGGGGGGGGGGGTTAAGGGAAAGCTATACTCTTTTCCTACCCAAAGGTTTTTCCCACTGGGTTTTACTTTTTGTAGGTTTTTGAGGAGGTAGTTTCCCTTAAACTTGCTACTCTGGCACTCCTCTTTGGTTGTCTATTATGGTTATGAGTGTTGGTGTTGGCTTTTGTTGTCTCTTGGTTCTGTTGCAGGTTGGTATGGATGATGTCTTATGGTATTGGCTGGAGTATGAGTGGTCTTTAACAGGCGGATGTTTGAGTACCTAGGCTGCTGATAGTGTTGTAGCACATAGTGGTGTATTAAGGCCTTTTGGTCTTATGGATCTAGAGTATGTTGTAGTTTCTAAGGTGATCTGTGCTCTTGGAATATCTTATGTTGTCATTTGGATTGTATTCTTCTTTAGATGTTTCTGGTTTATGTTATTTGTATAAGTTTGTATTGTGGATGTTGTAGTTGGCCATATGACTTTAGCCTTAGCATGACTGGTTAGGGATGTGTCCTAACAGTTTTGTTTGCTTTGTGCTTGTTATGTTCTTGCCTTTTTGGCTCCTTTTCTTACTAAAATTTACTATTAAAAAAAAAAAAAAAAAAAAAAAAAAAAAAAAAAAAAAATTTATATTTGGCCAATTTTTATGTGTTTTTTTCAATTGCTATACACAATTATCCTTCATTTTGATTATTCACATTTTATGTATAAACGTTAAAAAACCATAATATCACAACTATAATTGTTTCCGCTAAAAGAGCTCGTTTTTATACACAAGTACTCGCCTGGTATAATGAATTTGTTTTAATATTGATTTTTTTCAACATTAATTAATTTGAAAAGAAAGAAATTAAGATGTCAAAAGAAAATTTGGAGGTCGAAGAAGTGAGTAAAAATGACGATAATGCTCTCATCTGACTTGCACATGAACTGATTTAATGGGTAGTTTTGACATCTGTTAGACGTAGAGGACTATAGGTGTTATTCTTTGCAAAGATAAAGACCAAAAATGCAACTTTTAAACTTTCATGGATGGTAGATGCAACTTTTGCCAAACCACAATGATCATTTATGTAATTTACTCCTTTTCATATTATTTACACATTTGGTAGATTATTAAAGAATGGTGAGACAAAAGAAGGTTTAAATGGCGACTTAAATAGCGACTCGATCGGTCCGCAACTTCTGTAGAAAATGGCGACTAACCACTAAACTACCGAGATGGTATATTGTGACTTCTCACATATCTGATAGTAATATTATTTTGATGAGGTTAAAATACCGAGATGGCGACTTCTCACATATCTGATAGTAATATTATTTTAACCTCTATGAACCAGCGACACACATGGCTACCGGAATTAGTGAAGTCGCAGATTTATAGTGGCATATTGTGAGAAGTCGTTGTAGTAATTGCTAAATTTAGTGCATATCTTACAAGTTGCAAAAATCCGCGACTCGTTTCCGTGACTCATTACCTTATATCACCAAATAAGTCGTTGGCTAAAAAAATCTCGCTAAAAACATTGCTAACCCCATCGCGGAAAAGCATTTTTCTTGCAGCGTTGGTTAAAGGAAGAATGTGTATTAAAGATTGCAAAATAATGAAATTTTAATCAACTAATTCACACTTTTTGTTGCTATCACTACAACAAAATAGCGGCATATTCACACTTATTAGAGCATGTTGCTACATTTTAAAGTGTGAAGAATAAAAAAGTTCACACTAGTATGCGTGTGAACCAATTTGGTGTAGCAAATATTTTCACACTTTTATGTGTGATGCCCTATGAATATTTTCACACTTTTAAGTGTGAGGATTTTAAAACAATTCTTCACACTTTTAAGTGTGATGATTTTGATTTTAAAATAATTCTTCACACTTTTAAGTGTGATAATTTTGATTTTGATATAATTCTTCACACTTTTAAGTGTGAGATTGAAATTCGATCTTCACACTTTTTAAGTGTGAGGATTTTAAAATAATTATTCACACTCTTAAGTGTGAATATATTTAAAAAAAAGTTCACACTTTATAAAGTGCGAAGAAAAAAGCGTGTAGAAATGACATATTTGTTGTAGTGTATCCGAAATATGGGAGTCTTAAATACCAAAATCACATTATGACCAGGGGTTTAAATTTAAAACAGCATTGCCAAACCATTAAACTTATAACATTAATCCACAAATCCGTATGAAACTATGAAGAACAAACAAAACGTACAAATACTGCATTAAAGCCCATAAATCAGCACAACTGGCTACCTGCTATTGATTTTACTTTTTTGGAGCAAGCCTTGTCTTAATTTTTTTCACCACTTTCGTGCCAATTTTAAATGATTTCGCCAAAACATCATCTGCAACACTTGGAGATGATACAAATAAAGCGTTTGGCACCCTTTGGGTACCAGGCAACTGGCTGTTAAAGGCGGCAATGACAGCAGCAGGAACATTCCCTTTGTTTTTCTGGAAGTGAATTAAACCTCTAGGAAATACGAAAACATCACCGGTCTTAACAGACTTGGAATAGAGTTTGTTATCCGTTGTTATAAATGAGACATCCAATTCACCTTCGAGTACGAACACTATCTCAGTGGCTCGTGGATGGATATGTGGCGGATTTATGCCACCAGGGGCATAATCAACACGAGCCATGGACACCCCTAAAGTGTTTAGGCCCGTTATGTTTAAAACAGTAGCAAGTGTTATAGTCACACCAAATGTGTTGTTAGTATGTCTTGCCCACGATAACCCGTTGAAGAAAAAATCATCAGCTGATACATCGTGTTTGCAGGCAAATCCATTCATTGTTACATCTGTAGTTTCGTTTGAAAAAATTACTTTCGTCACACTTTAATTTCTTTTTATTAAATCTCACAAAAAACAAATACATAATATTTGAAATTAATTTTCCAAAGGGGTTGAGATTACCGGATTCGAGATTGGCAACACAAACATCTTGAAGGAAGTCAGGATCTGAAGATACGAAGGAAGCCATGGCGATGGCCATCATAATGCTAATCAACAATCTATAACTATATGTAAACATTGCGGATCTAAAGTCAGGCAAGTGCTGCAGTCACAAGAATAAGAATACCTTGTTAGGGTCTATGTACTGTGAATGTGCATGTCTCTTACACTACGTGACAAGAGGAATAAGGGAAATACTAGTAAGTGAGAAAAAGTGGGTTTGAACGAGAAATAAGGATGAAAGAATATGAATTTGTAGTATTTAATGGAAGAAATAGTGTAATTGCGGTTATATATATAGTTCTACGTACTTATTTATGTGCTTAAATATAAAAATTAACTTAATTAAATGAAACTTATGATTTAATAAACTTAAAGAGTCATTGATTAGACCCTAATTTCATTGGCCCGTATTCGCAAAACCTTATAATATGTCAATTTCATATATTTTAAATCTTATAATAGCTTTTGTCAGTTTGAATAAGTTTTTCGGACCAAATAAAATCTGTAAAACGAATCACACGTTAACATTTCATGTTAAACAATCTGTTTTTTCTAAATCCCAAAGGAGGCTGCAATAGTTTACAGGCCGGAGAGAAAAACGGATGGAGTATGAAATCATAAAGAAATTAAAGAAGGTTGGATCAAGGTAATCTCCTACGTATCGCGTAGCCTCACGACACAAATGAAACACGCCTATGAAGATGGCTGGCAACGTAGTAGAGATCTATTCTTGTGACCAATATCTGGTGTCTAAGCATAATTGTTGCTCGAAGAAGCAGCAGAATGATGGTTACCTATGAAGATCTCCGTATCCTCATGTTAAATGTAATTCTTAAAAGGGTAAAAGCTATAAATGCTTAACGT
Organism: Chrysanthemum seticuspe; assembly: GCA_019973895.1. Taxonomy (NCBI): domain Eukaryota; kingdom Viridiplantae; phylum Streptophyta; class Magnoliopsida; order Asterales; family Asteraceae; genus Chrysanthemum; species Chrysanthemum seticuspe. Next base: position 248,249,772 of record BPTQ01000007.1, read on the forward strand.
ACTTTCCCCAAAAACTCATTATGCTCTCTCTACTTCACTTATTGTCATTATACATAACCGTTTTCATTTTATTCGTTTATTTTCTGTCCGTTTTTATCCGTTTTCGTAAATCGTCCATTTTTATCCGTTTTCATTTTAATATGTCCGTATAAAAACAGATAAAAACGGATAAAAACCGTTTTGACATGGATAATAAAAACGGTTTTAATCCGTTTTTATCTGTTTTTATCCTGACAGATTAAAATAAAAACGGATAAAAATGGACGATTTATGAAAACAGATAAAAACGGACAGAAAATAACCGAATAAAACGAAAACGGTTATGTATAATGATACTGACTGGAAACAACATTAAGTATAATGACAATAAAAAAAGTTGAGAAAGCACAATGAGTTATTTTGAGAAAGTACATTAAGCATTTATAGCTTTTACCCTTCTTAAAATTAATAAGAAGCATGTATTACACTTTTAATTACATAAACTTTCATATCCTTTCTATGATAATTCCTCTTGTATTACATGTTGAATCCATGATTACATGTTGGCTAAATTAAGGACACTGATTAATTCATCAATAACTATAGCGTACTAGTCTTTACATGGCTTCTTCGGTTAGCAAGAAATATACGTTTTCTGATACATTTCATTGTAATTCTATCGAGTATTATTGTGAAAATGATTACATAAGTATATATGACTTAATTTGTGGATATGACTTAATTTTTCAATTCCTGCATGTTGTAATATGTTGTTTAACCAACACACCCGTCATCATCCTCAGTTAATTAATTTTGTTACAAACCCTACGAATTTCTCCTTGATTTCCCGTCTTTACTTCAACATTACTCAATTTCACCATTGCTCTACCAAATTGCTTGTTGAATTTCAATCGGTTCGAGCTCCCAAGAAACTGTTGCACAAACTTATGTGTTCTTCCGTCACTCCAAAGTTTTGAATCGGATTGAAGTACTCCTCGTCCATTTCTCACGTTTCGATAGTAGGAATTATCAAAATTGGTTTCACTATATGTATCTAAGGGCACACGATTTGAATTTTTACTTTTGCATGGGCAATGGGTTTTGAGGTTTGCAAGGAATTCTTGGTCAATATCCGGATCAGGCTTACTGGTGTTGTTGTAATTGTATAACCTGTCATCGAATCTACCACAAGCAGCTGTCCCAATCGTGTGTCCTCCTAGTAATCAATATAAACCCAGAAATACATGAGTTAAATTCTTTATTAGTAGGCATGTAGTTGTTGATCAGCATGCATGAGTATCCAATTTTGTACTTTACTTTACCCTTAACTTACCAACAAGGGTGACAAGATCTTGTATGCTAAGACCTTTGTCAGCAAACTTCTTGATTTCTAAAGTAACGTCATCCTTGGAACCTGGCAACTTTTCAGCATCAGTATCCCGTGATACTAATCCGTCTCTTCGACCTGTTGGCACTTCCCAACTCGTGCCCCCACTCTGGATTATGTAAGAAAATTAATGAAATAATCATTCTTATTCATATACAACATTCTTAGCCATCATAATAGGTTCATTCCGAGTTTCACAACTGAATTGGTTTTCTCTTTTAGATATTACAAGCAAGAATTGACTTTTTAATTATTTAAATCATGCAATTAAATACCTGGACAACAGAATCACGGGCAGCGAGGGCAAGGATGTCAGCACAAGAGACCACCCCAGGACAGACAGTTTCGAGCTTGGACTTTGCAGCTTGTATTACTTCAAAGCCTCTCAAGGCCGAATTTTGAATCACTATTTTCTCGGCATCAGAACCATCAAGTAAGATAGATGCATCACAGCCATTGACAAAGCAGTCATGAAAGAACATTCTAAGTAAACCAGGTGCAATCGTGTGGTTAGATCGGATGGCAGACTGGACCAGAGACTTCACGATGCCTTCTGCTGGTGGGCATGTAGTTTTATAGAACCCAACTTGTGTGCAGCTTAGTGCCAAGGTGCTCATAGCGGCTAAGAGAACAACATACAAGATGGGTGTTCTAATGTGGGAATAAATCTCCATTACTTTAGAGATTTGTGTGTAGTTCAAAGTGAGGTGTGTATGTTATATTTGGCCGTTTAATAACTGAATGTGGGAAGAACAAATTATATAGTGATTGGATGTTTGGCTGCACACCTGTTAAGGGTTGACAAACTTGAATAAAGTTGGCGATAAGGATGAATGCAAATGTGAAATAAATATTGAACTTTTCTTTTAACATGTTATTTCAAAATAGTAAACATAAACACCCAAATTTTGTATACACTACTTACAAAAAAGGCACAGAGCCCCCCTTAATAGAGCCCGGTTTTAGTGAATTCTTCCAAAAAGTATATATATATATAATTTTTCTTTTATATAATTTTTTTTCATATAGAGCCATGTTCGGTAAGAGAAAACCGGGCTCTATAACTAGGAATAGACCCCGTTTGCCCAACCGGGTTCTATTTGCTTTTCGAATAGAGTCCCTCTCCTTTTGTGCCCTCATGTAAAACCGGACTCTTTGCACCTTTTCAACCGGGCTCTATGCCCTTTTTTGTAGTAGTGATACTTGCACCAGAAATAGACCAGTAGACCTGAAATCAAATGATGATTATTTACAACTTAAAGAACGTTTTTCTTCGAATAAAAGGCCATTCTTTCTAATTTCTTGATCTTTTTCCTGATAAATAACAATATTATTTTTTTCCTTTTACTGGTTTTGGAGTCTTGGGCACATGCATAAATAAGTCCAATTCAGAATATTTATGTTTAGATATCTTATAAGTTATAACCCCATATGTACACGGGGATATAATAATAGTAAAAAGATCGTTCCATTTCAATCATTGAAGTCCACGTCTCGTATATTTATTCTCTTATATAACTAACCGTACTCAGTGTTTATACCTCGTACAGTGTACATATACGGAGTTTTTTTAATTATTATGGTCAATTTAATTTAATTTAATGATGACAACAATAGTAACAATAATAATAATAATAGTAATAATAATAATAATAATAATTTAATAAGCTTTCGTATTCAAAAAAGAGTAAAAGTACAGCTTTTATTTAAAGGGTAAAAGCCATAAAATAACAACGTACTTTTTAAAATTTACCGACTTGAAACACGTACTTTTTTATTAACCTATACACCAACGTACTTTCAAATTTCGTTCCGACTTGACCCATATTGTAATAAAATAATATTATTCAATATGATATTATATTAATATAAATCGGTCATATGGGTGAAGTCGGAACAAAATTTGAAAATACGTGGGTGTATATGTTAATAAAAAAGTAAGTGTTTCAAGTCGGTACATTTTAAAAAGTACGTTGTTATTTTATGACTTTTACCCTTATTTAAACTCCCATCCAACTTTATGTAACCTTATAGTGTTTCAATAATAATAATAATAATAATAATAATAATAATATCTTCAATAGGATTAGCTTTGATATAGCTAAAGGGGTAGGGGCTCAGAGAGTATCACGGCTTCCCATTAATTTTTTGTAAATCTTATGAGTTTTTAATAATAATAATAATAATAATAATAATAAAGTGATGTTATAATAATAATAATATTATTATTATTATTATTATTATTATTATTATTATTATGACAGGGTCGTCTCCCTTGACACAAATTAATATGCTTGACTTCGCATCGGGTCATGCGGTGGTCGAAGCAGCGCAACGTAAGCGTATGAAGTACGCGGTGGTCATGCGGGATTGCTTGATTTTGTACCAGGGCGAGCGGTTAGTGAGGCTGCACGGCGTAAACGTGTCAAGTATGAGGTTAAATGCGCAGATATCGGATACGGGTTCCTCCCCTTTTCCTTTTCTTCTTTTGGAGAACTTGAGAAAGAGGCCGTAACCTTACTAAAGCGTATTCGACATTTCTCCTTGACTCAAGACATTGGGGCTCGTGCTGCGGGTCACATTTTAAATCGTATTAGTTTTGCTATTGCTAGAGGAGTGGGGGCCCAGTTGGTTTCTCGACTTCCCACTAATTTTTTGTAAATCCTTTTGAGTTTTTAATAAAGTGATGTTTAAAAAAAAATAAATAAATAAATAAATAAACAACAACAACAACAACAACAACAACAACAAGGTCGCTGCCCCCAAACTTATGAAGAAATTGGCAGATATATACTTCGGTCGGTTTTCCCAAACTGTTGAATCTACTTTCCATCTTTCCCCTCGACAGATGGCGTTATGGAGCTCTTTAAAGGAGGATCACACTTCAGATTGGCTCAGGGTGGCTCCGGTATCTGGATTGGGACAAACTATGAGTGCCAGGGCTTATCGGTGTGTGCTGTGTTATCGTTTGGGTGTTCCTCTTTTCACTGTTCAGGTACCGTGTTCTGCTTGCTCTAAGGTTTTTCCTGGAGATATTTATGGGGATCACGCTGTTTCGTGTGCGGGTATTGTTGGCATTAAACATCGTCACAACCTTGTGCGCGATGTTCTTGTTGACATATGCTCTCGATCAGGGATTTTCGCTCGCAAGGAGGTGGATATTGGGCTTTTTGGTGATGGGGGCAGATCCTTGCGACCGGCTGACATATTACTCTACTCTTGGGATGGTGGACGTGATGTATGTGTTGATCTCACGGGTTCGTCACCTTTGACGCAAACCGGGTTGATTGATTTTATACCAGGGCGTGTGATCAGTGATGCTGCTCAGCGTAAACGGGTCAAGTACGAGGCAAAATGTGCGGATATTGGGTATGGGTTTCTCCAATAATAATAATAATAATAATAATAATAATAATAATAATAATAATAATAATAATAATTATAATAATTGCCCGACCAATGACTAGGAGAAATACCATTTTATGGTACGTGAAGGTATAGTTTTAGGTCACAAGATTTCTAGCCCCGGTATTGAGGTAGACAGGGCTAAAATTGATTTTATTGCTAAATTATCTTACCCAACTAACGTTAAAATGGGTAATGAGTTTTCTAGGTCATGTAGGTTTCTACAGGAGGTTCATTAAGGACTTTTCAAAAACTGTCCGACCAGTGACTCGATTATCAATTAAGGATGTTTGATTTTTCGCTTGATTGCATAGCTTATAATACCTTAAAAATAACTTACTACGGCTTCTATAATGGTTTTCCTGAGATCTTTCATTTGAGCTAATGTGTGACGCTAGTAATTTTTGCAGTTGCAGCAGTTTTGGGTCAAGAAATTGAGAATAAGTTTAAACTTATTTATTATGCAACCAATAACCTAAATGATGCTTAGGAGCATTATACAACTGCAAAGAAGGAGTTGTTAGCTATAGTTTTTGCTTTTGATAAATTTTTGCATTTATTTGATTTTGTCTAATGCAAATTGTTGTACTGACCATTCTAATTAAAGTATTTGTTCAATAAACTGGATGCAAAGCCAAAATTGATTTGATGGGTTCTTTTGCTGAAAGAGTTAAACATTGATACCAAAGATAAGAAATGAGTAGAGAATTTGGTTGCACGTCACTTTTCAAGGCTGGAGAATCCATAGATGGAAGTTCTGAATGAGGCTGAAATTGATGACAACTTTCCAAATGAACATCTGGAGATTCTACAAGCTAGAGAAGTAAGGTAGAACCATGGTATTTAGAATTTTGCAAATATGATTAACTAGTCAGCAAAAGAAGAAATTCTTTTCTGATATTAAGCATTATTTGTGGGACGACCTTATTTATTTAAATCTTGTGAAGATGAAATTATTAGAAGATGTGTGTTTGGTATAGAGAAATTGGATATCCTGGAACATCGCCATAATGGCCCGACTAGGGGGGAATTATGTGGCATAATTGACAAGTAAAAAGATTTTTTAGGTCGGTTTCATTTGGCCTACTATATTTTAGAATGTTGCTAGTTATGTGCAAAGGTGTTATGCATGCCAGCGGACGGGTAATATTAGTTCCCATGATGAGATGCCCCAGACATCTATTTAGGTTTGTATTTATTTTTTATTTTTTGAGTATGGATTTCATGGGGCCATTTTCTTCTTCCCGTGGTAATAAGTATTTTAGTTGTTGATGACTACGTATCTAAGTGGGTTGAAGCGGAAGCTTTGCCTACTAATGATGCTCATGTAGTTTTCCATTTTCTAAAACGTTTATTTTCACTATTTGGTGTCCTAAGTCCTTAATCAGTGATAGGGGTACACATTTTTGTAATTCCAAAATGGAAAAGGCTTTGAAAAGATATAAGGTAACTCATAGAATTTCAACTGCCTATCATCCTTAAACTAGTGGCCAAGCCAAAACTAATAACATAGCTTTACAACATATATTGGAAAGGTCGATTGGGAATAATGGGAAGGAATGATCAGATAAGCTTAATGATGATTTATAGGCTTTCATATAGCTTTCAAAACACCTTTTAGGAAGTACTCCTTTCAGGATTGTTTATGGTAATCATTTACCGGTAAAAAGGGACCACATGGCATATTGGGCATTAAAACCCTGTCATATGAATCTATCTAGTACAAGGGATTTCATTTTATGCATTTAAATGAGTTGGCTTAATTGTGAAAGGATGCTTAACAGAATTCAAGAATTTACAAGGAATGCACGAAGAAGTGGCATGACGCACGATTACAAGGAGATAAAGATTCTAAGGTTGGAGTTCAAGTGTTGCTATATAATTCGTGTTTGAAGTTATTCCCTTATAAATTATAGACAAGATGTTATGGTCGTTATTTGGTGAAGAAGGTATTTCCTTATGGGACAATAGAGATTATTGGTGAAAATAGCGTTTGTTTCAAGGTCAACTGTCATAGTCTCCAAAGATATTACCACATGATTGATAAAAAGGAAGGGAGTGAAGACGTTCTGTTTGCTCTTCCCAATGCTTGATATTAAGTTGAGTCAAAATTAACGACTTGTTAATACCAAAAGTGCTGACCAGGAGAAAACCCGGGTGGTTTGTTTTATTTTCTTTCCTTTATTCTATGCATTGTTTTTTTCAGGTTGTGTATACGACATATAGAGGATTTTTTTAGGATTTAGAAAATCCGGTAGTTAAAGACTCTGTCACCTCAAGTATATTTATTCGTTTGAAAGCTCGTAGTCGTAGTCATTTAGTGATAGTTAGTAAACATCGTGGAGGACGGACGGGTCTTTACCCACTGTATGCCTGATCCACAGCCCGTAGGAGGTGTCTCATGTAAGAACCTATAAATACCCTTTGCCTAGCAAGGCAAAGGGTTGGAGATTTCAATATACATTTTTCTTTGTCTCACTAAAGTTCCCAACTCTCCTCACTTTCTCTCTCTAGAACCTAACTTATTCGATCCATATGTGTATTTGAATATGTTTTATGAAATCCAATATGTTGCAAATGGTATCAAGAGCCATGGTTTGATCATCTACCTTACATGTTCTTGGATTCTTAGTGGTTTTCATACGTTTTTGGGTTTAAATGAGCTTTGAGTAGTTTTCATCATTTGGATCATATTTAGTGTTAAAGTTTGAATTTTGATAGGACTTTTATGTTTTGAATCATCATAAGTGTTTAGGTTTTGGTTTGGAAGGCTTCAATCATCTTGGTTGTAGTTTTTTGGATTGAAAAAATTTAGTTTTTGATAAGTTTCATTGAAGCGGTTTGTCTCTCGAATACTACTCTTGTATGCGGTTTGTCCCTTGTTTCATGCGATTTGATCAAAAGTTGTAAGCGGTTTGATACTTGTTCTATGCAGTTTGTAGATGCGATTTGATCAATTTAAGCGGTTTGATCTCTATGTGGTTTGAGTGTCGAGACAAAGAGACAAAAATGACAAGTAGTGGAAGTACTTTGGTTCCATTGCGGTTTGTCCAACTAAGCAGATTGTCACTAAGCGATTTGATTCAAGCGGTTTACAGGTGCGTTTTGACTTAAGCGAGTTGTCACTGTGCGGTTTGTCAACAGCGGTTTGTATTTCTGCGGTTTGAGTAAGCGGTTTGATATTCTGCTACTTGTCTCTGTGCGGTTTGTATTGTTAGCGGTTTGACATTTAAGCGATTTGTCTCAAAGCAAGTTGATTAGAAGCTGTTTGTTAGGAAACTGTGTGAGTTAAGCGGTTTGTCTTTTTGCGATTTGACTAAAGCGGTTTGTTAATTGTGCGATTTTTCTCTTGAGACTTGTCATTTCTTCATGATACTTTTTACGATTTTCTCTTGATTTAGTAAAATCCCGTGAAAGAATCTATTTCCCGGTTTAATCAAAGAATAGTAAAATCCCTTGAACTTAGGAATCATATCTACAATCACTTCTTCCGTTGCTGATGACGCTCAAGCTGCAGGATCCGATACTCGTCCTCCCATGCTTCATAGAACCGATTATGACTCTTGGGCTCAAAGAATCAGATTGTATTGCTTAGGAAAAGAGAACGGGGTTAACATCCTTAAGTCAATTGATGAAGGACCATTTCAAATTGGAACTACTAGGGATATTCTCGAAACTGGAACTGATGGAAATCTTGTGTTAGGGTTGGATAGACCAAGAATGTATGATGAGCTCGATGATAAGGAGAAGAAGAGATATGGTGCTGACATTAGAGCCTCAAACATCATACTTCAAGGTTTGCCAAAAGACATTTTGATGTGCTATTTCATCCTGCTTTTAATATTTATAAAACTTAGATAATATAGGATAGACACATTCTAACGGGCAGAGTACCCGATCAGATGTAGTAAAGCCTTAGGTAAATCCGAGTATCGTCCCAAGAGAGTTGTGACCTTGAAATAACTAAGATGATTAGAAATGATATTGAAAATATATTGGTATGCCAGAGTTGTTATAATCCATCTTATATGCTATTATTCTACTTACACAGACACCAGAAATTTAGGGAAAAAGAGATAGATAAACGAAGCTTAATAAAGAATACAAATATGAATTGATTCCCGATAGCAAGATTCAATATAGTGGTTAATTATCACCAGACTCCTTTGGTCGATTCGTCATGGCCTATGGTTCTTAGATTCCTCATGAAGATGAGCAGGTCACCCAGGATAATTCGGTAACCTAATAGCAGTCATTAAGTACCAAATCTACTAGATCTAGACGGTGGGAGCCCGACCGTTAGGAACTTAGATTCCCCCTAACCTCTTAAATACCTCCACTTGATAGGTGATCATTTGGTCAGTTCGCACACGAAGAGTGATTGTACTATGGCCAATTCCTCCCATACTTCGCTATCTATCAGACTGGGGTCAGTTGGTCATATCTCCCAGCCCTTTAGATACTACCAAGCTTAGAATACTACCAAGGCTAGCGATCTATGAAAAGACTAGCAAATGTCTATAAAGAATTATAAAGAATAACAATAACATAAATGCAAACTTTAATTAATGATATGAATTCATAGTATAAGATCTAGAAAAATATAAAATGAATCCAAACTCGAATACAAAGGAAATCGTAGACGCGGACTTCGTTATTCAGTGCTCCTAAGCCATGCTTCTTCTTCTGTGTTTTGATCTCCCCAAACCCTAGAAGGTTTGGGAAAAGAGAGATGCTTAAAACTGGTGAAACCATCGACTATTTATAGGCTTCGAACTAGTTACGACGTAACCTTATTAGGTAGTTACGTCGTAACCTCTTTCAATCTTTTGTGCTTATCCATGGTTACGGCGTAACCTTAGCTGGGGTTACGCCGTAGCTTCTGTAATCCAGTGTATTTCTTCATTACGGCGTAGCCTAAGCTCAGGACTATTTGATGTTATCAAATACCCCCCCCCCACTTAAACTCTACTTGCCCTCAAGTAGACCAATTTAGACTGTAAAAGATACATCCATGAAGAATGCGCAGTTTTAATTTCCATGCTAGAATATTAATAAGAGCCGAACACCTCACGAAATGGGAACGAAAACACTCTCACTCATCCTATTCTAAGTGTTAATTTCGGGGTGATCACTCAATTGCACGGACATAGTAAGTATTCTATCATAAGCTTGGCAATTACACACAACTCCACCACTAGAGCTAAGGTTAAGACAAATTTTAGAAAGCAATGTTGGGTTGAGTTTCAAAGGCTAAGGGGTGGTGCCATTACTAACGTGTCACGGCGAAGTAGACAAAATCAATGATACATGACCAAATCCATGGCCAAGACATCAAGAATTGCTTGCTGCATCACCTAGGCACGCTTCACGACAAAAAGGGTAAGGATAGGCATGGGATATTTTAATGGGTAAAAAAGAAAAACAAATAGTTTTAGTCTTAAAACCGAGTTGCCATCGTCCCACCAATATTCAAGGTTCATCTTCATAATGTCAATATACTTCACTGGAATCCACCATTATTTATTCTTGAACTATTCTCCCAACCTTCGAATGTGATCGAGAAGATTATTCTCGATGCCAATTTCTTCATATAGTACTTATAATTCTTCGCATATATATTTTTTTTAACATAAATGCAATGATATGCTTCCCCCCACTTGAACTGAGCATAAGGTAATAACTTGGGGGTCTTTAACGATCTTAAGCAAGATGTAGATGATGAGGTGCGCCTTTAGGAACTTTATTTTGAACCTCAAACTAGGGTGAACAATGGCTTCAAGGTAAAAAGGTAAAACTACACGGTAGGCTAAGGTGTAAGGGTGTAACAAAAATAAGGGTTAGAAAATGAAAGGATAGGCTCAAAAAAGGTGTAACTAGGGGTATCTTGCACTAAAGGTAAGTGCAACAAAAAGGGTTAACACGGGGGTTGAAAAGCCAATGCGACTAATCGATAAACGCACACTAGTGAACATATATGGGCTATTTGGGTTTAATACTAAAACATTTACTTTTTTTCAAATCGCCTTTTCCAGATGCACCAAGCTAACTTGATACACTACTCGTTTATGGTCTCGAAGTGATGTAAAAGCCAAGTTCTAAAGTTTACATTACTATCGGCACACTCAATTTATGGTAGATTTGGGTAAAATGGGGGAAACGGAAAGGCTAAATCTCACCAAAGGCAATAAGGGTTATAGTGTGCTTATGTGATTCTAGATTGGTTAAAAATATGACAAAAATTTTCAAATAAGCTTAAAATTTTGAAACCAAATAGAAAATTAGGGCAAGTAAGCTAAGTAATCATACACTTCATTTCTATTCCTATCCCCCCACTTGAAGTGTACAAAGTCCCATTTGTACGAAGAAAAAGGAAAAATAAAATAGAAATGAAAAATAATCAAGAAAGAAATAAACTCCCCTCTCGAATGGTTGCCCAAGATGTCTCACTAAATGTTGAAGGTGGGTCATAGGGTGGCTAATGCGTATTGTTTCCGAGGACGGGCCTTAACTATTTATGTTGCTTCAAAAATTGCCTACTACAGCAGGGTTACGGCGTAACTGATCCTAAGGTTACGCCGTAACTGCATCACAGAACCAAAACCTGCACAGTATATAAGGAAAATTTTGTACCCGACGGGTACAATGGGTGATAGATCATACAAATATCAAAATAGTTAAGTTATTACAGACTTGAGTATCAAATTGTTTTAAAATTGTTTCAAATTGTTTCATCAAATAGGGAAATCAATCGTCCCTAGGAAGATCATGATCCATGGAGTGGAATTGGGAGGGCTCATATGGAGTGCTCGTGGTGCTTCCAGGAGTGGTGTCGGGCTGCATGAATGCCACTCCTCCTTGGATACCAATGTCAGGGATGTCGGGCTGGTACACATACTCCGGACCTTCCCACCTAGGGTGGCTCAAATGCATGTGCTGCAGCATTTGGCTAGTCCGATCCGCACTCCAATGAAAGAAATCATGTTGGAGCTACTGCACCTGATCCAATGTACTTGTAAAACCCTCAAACTGGTTACTAATACCATAAAGACCCACTTCAAGGCTTTCAATCTCCTCGTTGAAATGGGTTGACATTCCCTCGATCCTCTCATCAATGATCTGCAACCTCTCCCCTACATTCACATGGGTCCTTCTTCGTCCCCTGGGCACCTGCTCCTCGGCCTCCTCTTCAGCATCACCCCCAGCACCACTAGCTTCCCCGACTTCTCTCCTCGGGGCAGTCCTAGCCAACTCAATCACTCCATATATGTCCTGGGTGCAGATCTCGAACTCGACTAGCTTAGATAGTCCTATCAAACTAGTATCCCTACCTCGGGTAACCCTAGCTAAAGCTGCATCGGTCATAAGATCAAAACTCCTAGCCAACCTCCCAATGAAGTGAGCCCCCTGCAAAGGACTCCTAGATGAAAACCCTTTAGCACCAACAGCCAAGAACCTCGCCAAATAGAAGAGAACATCAATGTGGTTTCCCCTTCCATTAGCTAAAGATCATCCATAGTCATTTTTTCTTTGGCGGAGTGTCTTGCTCGAATAGAGCAAGCAAGTAGGCGGTGCACAAGTCAACGAATGTGGCTCCTCACCATTACGTAGGATGGTGGGCTCTTTGAATCATAACCATCCATGACAGCGATCTGGTTGAAATAAGCAGCAAGGTCGTGAGTCTCATCCCTTCTTCTCCAACAAGTGTGATACAACCGACTAAAAGCCTCTGTTTCCATTTCCTTCTCAGTGTACAAACCCATCCTCATAGTAAACTGCTTAAGAGTCAAACTTCTCCAAACTCCCCCAAATGCATCAAAATCAAGTGCTTCGGGTTGACTGATATTCTTTCCTCTTAATTTCTTATACTCTTCCACGCACAACTGTCTAATACCCGCATCAGGGTGTGCCAAGAACCTAAATCAATTTGTGGGATTGTATGCACCTTATGGAAGTGCTCAAATCTCTTAATGAGGTGAATATGAAATACCTTAGATCTTTCATTAACTGCTCCCAGGCAGCGGCGCCAAAAAGCTGATGTGCTATTTCATCCTGCTTTTAATATTTATAAAACTTAGATAACATAGGATAGACACATTCTAACGGGCAGAGTACCCGATCAGATCCGAGTATCGTCCCAAGAGAGCTGTGACCTTGAAATAACTAAGATGATTAGAAATGATATTGAAAATATATTGGTATGCCAGAGTTGTTATAATCCATCTTATATGCTATTATTCTACTTACACAGACACCAGAAATTTAGAGAAAAGAGATAGATAAACGAAGCTTAATAAAGAATACAAATATGAATTGATTCCCGATACCAAGATTCAATATAGTGGTTAATTATCACCAGACTCCTTTGGTCGATTCGTCATGGCCTATGGTTCTTAGATTCCTCACCAAGATGAGCAGGTCACCCAGGATAATTCGGCAACCTAATAGCAGTCATTAAGCACCAAATCTACTAGATCTAGACGGTGGGAACCCGACCGTTAGGAACTTAGATTCCCCCTAACCTCTTAAATACCTCCACTTGATAGGTGATCATTTGGTTAGTTCGCACACTAAGAGTGGGGTCAGTTGGTCATATCTCCCAGCCCTTTAGATACTACCAAGCTTATAATACTACCAAGGCTAGCAATCTATGAAAAGACTAGCAAATGTCTATAAAGAATTATAAAGAATAACAATAACATAAATGCAAACTTTAATTAATGATATGAATTCATAGTATAAGATCTAGAAAAAGATAAAATGAATCCAAACTCGAATACAAAGGAAATCGTAGACGAGGACTTCGTTATTCAGTGCTTTTAAGCCATGCTTCTTCTTCTGTGTTTTGATCTCCCCAAACCCTAGAAGGTTTGGGAAAGGAGAGATGCTTAAAACTGGTGAAACCATCGACTATTTATAGGCTTCGAACTAGTTACGGCGTAACCTTATTAGGTAGCTACGTCGTAACTTCTTTCAATCTTTTGTGCTTATCCATGGTTATGGCGTAACCTTAGCTGGGGTTACGCCATAGCTTCTGTAATCCAGTGTATTTCTTCATTACGGCGTAGCCTAAGCTGAGGGCTACGCCGTGGTCTTTGTTAATTTAGTGCTTATCAGTAGTTACGGCGTAACCTGAGCTGAGGGTTACGCCGTAGCCTTCATAATCTTTAGTTGCGTCGTAACTTCATCACTTGGTTACGCCGTAATTAAGAGACAGCCGTATCAATAGGGCTTGAAAACGTCCAATTGCAGCTTCCTTACTTTGAATGTGTCCTGAAATGAAATAATAAGGTATAAGGATGTTTTTCCTAGTATTTTACTCAAAATGTGAGATATAGGGGGAAATTAACGCTTAGAAACTCTGGACTATTTGATGTTATCACATTTACAAGCTGATCAATCACAACACTGAAGCCAAGGTTGTCTGGGATAATGTTAAGACGCTTCTCTCTGGTTCAGAACTAACTAAGGAAGATAGAGAATCTCAGTTGTATGATGACTTTGAGAACTTTAAAATGAACCTAGGGGAAAGTGTTACTGAATATTATGTTAGATTCCATAAGCGTATGAATGATATGAGGAATATCAAGATGACAATGCCAAATATCCAGCTCAATTCCAAGTTCGTGAACAACATGAATTCTGAATGGCACAAATTTGTTACTGCTGTCAAATTGAACAAAGGACTTAGGCACACCAACTATGAGCAAATGTATGCTTACTTACTCCAACATGAGAAGCATGATGCATTTGAACGTATGATCATGGAAAAGTTCAACACTAATGTTGTTGCTACAAGCTCTTCAAATGATTCAACTGCATTCTTCACAAATGTGGGGATAAGTACCAAAGCATCACAAGTTATACCTACGGGAGATAATAATCACAAACTCATTCCTGATCCAGGTTACAAGCCATCGGAGATGTTCAAGGAACACTTTGCAAATCAACTGGCTCTAATGGCTAAGCAAAACTTAACCTCAGTCCCCACACCAACAATCATCTCAGAACTGCATCTAATCTACAAAATCATGCCACTGTTAAAGATGGAAGGGTTGTAGTGCAAAACATGCATGGAAGGCATAATGCTTATCTTCCACAATAAACAAGGGAATGTAGGTGTTGGAACTGGTTATGGGAATGTAGGAGCTGGTGCTTGTTATCTGGGAAAGCAGAATCAAGGAAGGATCATGGCTCAAGATCAAGGGAAACCAATCTAGTGCTACAACTGTGGAGAGGAAGGACACATTGCTAGGAACTGCACTCAACCAAAATGTCCACAGAAAGTAGAGTACTTCAGGGATAAGATGTTATTGGTGCAAGCTCAGGACGATGGAGCAGTGTTGGATGAGGAAGAGTTGTTTTCTCTTGCTAAGGTAAATGCCTAAACTTATGATGCAGATGTGGATGAACAACCAGTGCATGGTATGGTCCAGAACAATCCCAATGTCTTTCAAGTTGCAGATTATGATGCATTTGACTCTCATGTTGATGATGAACCAACGACGCAAACCATCTTTATGGCTAACATCACACCAATGGTCTCTCCACCTCAACAAGTTAGTCCCTCCAAGGAATCCATCATATAAGAGCTATTCAAACTATACAATATGGTTGATGTGCAAAAGGTTCACAACAAAGTACAATCAACGGAAATCATTGAATCAGATATTGAAAATATGGGAAATAGCAATGTTGTCCCATATGATCAATATGTGAAGCAAGATGAAAGTATAATTGTACCAAGTGATGCATCTTCTGCTGTCAATGATGACTATATTTTTGATGAATACACTGAATATGCACCTGATGATTCCATGACCTCTGAACTAAATGCCTATAAGGAACAAGTTGATATATATGAACAGCGTGCTAAGTTTGAGTTGACTACCCATGAGCAGGAGATGCATAACCAAATGCGTACAGTTATCAGGAAACAAAATTTAGGGAAGAAATATTAAAACAAGAGTTAAATTCCTTACAAGAAAAACTTAATAAAACTGTTAAGCAAAAGAAAGAACTTCAAGAAAATGTAAAAGTGCTTAAGCAGGAATTCAATGCTAAGGAATCAAAACTTTTAAATTATTTTTCCAACCTAAAAACTTTGAAAAATAAACTTGAAAAAAGTTGTACGTACAAGGTAACACTATTCAGACTGCTCACATGATCAGTAAGCATAGAGTGCTAAGCGATGAGCATAGTACTAGCTTTGTAGAGGAACCCAATCCTGAGTATGGTAAGAAAGCAAAAACTGATCAAAAGGTGATCTATGATGGTAATGAAATTCTTAAGCCAAAACAAAAGCCTACTTGTGTAGAAAGCACTGAAGAGGATAGAAAATTAGAAGATGCCACTAGAGAGAAAATAGAAAAGAAACTAAAAGATCCTTGGTGTGTAGAGCATAATATAACATTTAAAACCCCCAATTATGCTAAGGAAAAATGGATAGCATTCAATAAGTTTAGACCCCAGACTTAATTAACCCCTGAACAAGTGTTTTGGAAGAAAGATATGGACAAGAAAAAAACTGATGAACTTGTTGAAAAGAATCTTCCCCTTAGGAAATTGCCTCCAGCTACTGTGTATCCACCTAATATACCAATGCATTTAGTGCCTAGAACTCTTCCCACTCAAAGCAAAACCTTAGTCAGCCTATATGTAGTCTACCAACTATTCGTTGACTTTGAGAAAACATGTAAGAAGAGAATCACTCCAACGGGAATCACTGAAGGGGAAAGGGGCTTTGAGCAAACAAAAGAATGTTATTTAACTGAGGTCATGCGTTTCTTTAAACAACTAAAAAAACAATTTGAGAGTCTTCAAAAGGCCATAGATATAGAGATTAAGGAAATGATGTTTAATGAAATGGAAAATGAGGTTAAAGATTATGAATGTGAGTTCAAAAGTAATGAGATTGAGAGAAAGAATCTTCATATCCTAAATGATAATTTGATTTCTAGATGTATAGCTCAAGATGTTTATTACACTGTTACAAATTACTCCATTACTGCTTCTCAATTTCATGAATTATCTGTTGCTTTGAAAGTCTCCCAAGATTGTGTCAATGAGGTTGAGACTAAGAATTCAAAATTGCATGAGAAAATCGAAAGGGATGACCATGATAACATGGTCATACATTTTTCTAAATTGGAAGTTGAATATCTTGATTTACAATTAAAATATCAACACCTTAAAGAAAATGTTAAAACCTCAAATGCCAAGACATCTTCGGATGCTCCTGAGTTTAATGCAGTTTTTGAAATAAACAAACGTGATGAAAAAATTTGAGCTCATTGTAACATGATCAAAATGTTGAAAGTCCAAATTTCCCATCTAAAGGGTGAAAAGAATGAAGTGACTGGCTCCCATATGCCTCCTTCTTTAGATTCTCAAAATTCTCAGAATTTTCATCTTCAAAACATCATTAATGTATTACAAAATGAATCAATTAAGGTCACTCGTGACAAGAACAATGAAAAGATAACTTCTTTGCAAAAAGAAATTGAGAATCTGAAGAGTCAGGTAAAAGGGAAAATGCCAATCACTAGTGGTGAGAATGTTGCACCAAAGGTGCCTGCTTGTACTAATTATGCTATATCTGTGAAATATATTCCCCCTCATCTTAGGAATAATGAACTTGCATGTCAAACATATTTTTCGTACCTTAATGATAGTCTAGAATGTCTCCGTGAGATTGTAGAAGAGGATAAGATAGAGAGACCACTTGATAATGCGGTTGGGCATGCATGCTTATATGCCAAACGATCTCAGGAACTCTTAGAATGCTTAATAGTAATATGTCCTAAATCTGGTACTAGGAAAGATAGTGTAGTTATGCCTTGTTCTATCCCAAAGTCAAGAATGTGACCTTCGATGTGCCTCCTAGAATCTCAGATCCCAACACTTCTAGACCAGTGATAACGCTACACGCGTCATTCGGGGTCAAAGGAACTTCCTTTTCGTCAAGCAAGTTTTTCAACACCCTAGGCAGTGAACCTAATCGTTGTAGTGTAGTATTAGGGTAAGCCACAGGTATTGATATCGTTCTCTAGGGGAATAGGAATGCTAGTGAGAAGTTACTACGCTAAGGTTGGGGTTGAGGAAGATTATTTTTTATCTTTTTATATTTTTAAGAAAAAGAAAGGTACGAATCTCGGGGTTTGGATTTGGGGGGTTGGTATTGCTACCGATTACTCTACTTATCTAATTATCTAATCTAAGGTGTATGTAGTCTATGTCTAATTATTGTGTGCTCGTATGATAGTTTAAAGATGTGTTTACTTAGGTTTTACTACTCCTTAATTATCTCCTATTGGTGGTTGAATTCTCACGTCCTTATTCTTAGTTGCGTTGTGTGTCTAAGGTTGTAGGGTATGCGTTTCTCCCTAACTCTTTGAACTTACCAAAGAGTCTCGTCTACAAAACCCACTAGGGATAATAAACTCTTACTCTAAGGCACTCTTTGGATGGTTTAGCTTACAACTACTCAAGGAGTCATATTCTAAGGTTCACAAAGATTTAATCAAGCATTAAGTACAAAATGAATGACCTATCGCATTACTAGATCATTAATCAACTAAGATAAGAAACAACCAATCAATATTCAATAATTAAGTTTCATATTCCCTAAGCAAACACACAAATAAATTAGCCGGACATGGAGAACATGCAAGCATACACACAAATAATCAAAGACATAATTGTATTAATGAAGTAAAACACTTATCTTGGTGTAAGATAGGGTTTGGAACCCTAAAATACTGTACAAGACAGCCTTGGTTCGATTTAGGTTTTTACTCCAAAAGACTACACACTAATACTGAAAAATTCGGATTCTATATATAAGATTACACATGCGACGGCGTCACCTTATGTTTTGTGACGCCGTCGGGTCGCCGTCATTAGGGTTTCGTCTTGGCCACGTTAGACTTGCGACGGCGTCACCTTATGCTTGTGACGCCGTCCTCTTCAGCTTCTGACGCCGTCTGGATTGCATCTAGGCCGTCTGAGTTGCGACGACCTACTCTTTTATAACTTGACATCGTCACTTGAAAATAGGAGTTTTGGCTTCTGTCCCGTCACAAAATCCTCCGACGGCGTCGTAGTTAAGCAGTGACGCCGTCACCTTATGTTTTCAGCAGCTTTGAGTGTCTCGATTCTGACTTTGGCCATTTTCTTCGTATATTCACGCCTTTTCGTCCAAATAAGTGCCATTCCAGCATTTTACCTTCAAGAGACCTAAAAAGTGAAAAGGAACGATATTAAGCAATAACAGATACAAAAGTGATCAAATAAGGGCTTAGACGACCCCTCAAAAAGGTACCTTTTAAAACCTTATCAAATATCCCTACACTTGGTATTTGCTTGTCCTTAAGCAAATGTGCTTTTAGCCAATTAATTTATAAGTTAGGGGTCATGAAGCATTGGTTTAAAACAGTCCACAACACATATAAGCCCCGCAAAAGTCATAACAAGCACGTAAATCACATACTAGCACCCCTCATGGGGTGTTTGGATACTCACATCTCTCTCGGGTGTATATGAAATATAACAAATTGGAAATGGAAGATAAACACTCATTAACCGGTCCTAGTACATAGATTACCATAGGCTTAAGAATAGATCAAACCTCCATCGCTTTAGCGTAAGCACCTAGGAAAGACTATCAAAGAGGTCTTTAAAGGGTTGTAACGTTAGGCTTACGGTAGGGAAACAAAGGGTTTTGTGGGATAGGCTATATAGTGGTGGCAAGTCAAAAATCTTATTGTTACAAGCATACGAAGAATGGCGTTGCTAAGCCAAGACTGGACACTCTAGACTCTAGCTAACTGAAATAAACAAACATAAATTTAAAGGATAGATGTAGGATGGTAGCCCGTATGTTTTTTTTTTTTTACTCTATATTTATTTTTCTCTTTTTCTCTTTTTTTTCGATTTTTTTTTTTTTTTTTCATACACTTTTACTCTACCATCCTCTACGGTAACATCAAAATGATAGGGATTTATAGGCACATCCCTACACTTGAGTTTTTATTACTCTAACACTAATTTGACCCGAATTGAAAAGATCAAAACACTTGGGGTACATTATTATGCAAACAAAAGGAATTTGAATTTAACGTTCCCTTCCCGTCATTTCATAAACTTTAACTTTTCCCATGAATCCCAATCATCCCAAAACTGTATACAAAGGATATGACTCGACTTAGCAACTCATGCAAGCAACTAGATAATTGAACTAAGGGTTTAGGGTGATAACAATAATGCACTAAAAAGTGAGTGCATACAAGGTAGGCTAAGGCGATTTGGGTGTATATTTGGGGGTAGGGTGTAAACAATGCTCTTCATTGATATTCCGGAAAAACCAAAACATCACGAGAACCGCGAAAAGGATAGGCTCTAAGGGGTTAACTAGGGGTATCGTGTACTAAAAATGAGTACAACGCAAAAGGTGTGGGGGAATTACTCAACCGAAGTGGAAGAAGTAATTATATTACGGGTATCAAACAAGGGTTATCCTAATGCCTCTTATCATTTAGTTATTCCTAACTACACAAGTGTAGTCTTACTAGCGATCTCGGAATGCATCACAAAACAAGTTCTAGAATCTATTATACTACCGGTTCACACTCCAAGCATTAAAGATGAATGCTTTTAATTCCTACTAATCTAAGGGTGATCCTCACATTTTGGGTGGAATTTAGGTGGTAAAGGGTTTTTGTGCTATTCATGCAACTTCCTATCCGTGAGACGCTTTTGTTAATACTAATAGCCCACTCCTATATGTCATGAAAAATTTCAAATTTGGTGCCAAAATTACCCTAACCGATATTTTCTCATGGTTTATTACACACATACAATTGGACAAAACAAATATTCAAGGATAAGCATAGTTTCAAAGTTCCCGTTTTATTTTCCCTCCCTACACTTAAACTGAACATTGTCCCCAATGTTCCCCGAAAGTATCAAAGTTATGATAATGGAAGGTAATTAAAAACGAAAGAAACTAATACTCCCCTGATTAGCTCGGTAGGATCCGTGTGTGAAGTAGTGGTTAAATCCTTTCCAAGAAGAATTTATGCGTGAAAAGCTCCTTCCAATCTTATGTAACTTCTTCTTGATAAATTAAAACTGCACACTTGAAGAAAACAAACGAAACCTTCGCGTAAAATCGGCGGTAATAATATATATAAGACTCGATTTAAACTAGGATATAATGCTTGTGGAATGGATGTTTACAGAATTTTTGGAAAATTAAGACCTGGAAAATTCCAAAAATTTTATAAGTAGCTCAGAAAATGAGGAAAAAGTAATCTGTTGTTTTTACTCCTTCCTGATGCCGTCAGGTTGCGATCCTGACGCCGTCAGGTTATCCTGACAAAAACTGGTCTGCGATTTTCTGGAAAAAATTCTGGAAAATTTACATCTTTAGAATCTGGAAAAATTTCTGCAAAACATCCATTATGACTCGATACAAGCATTTGACTCGAACAAACACACACATATATCTTTTAGTTAATTGTTATTCTCATGTTTACGTTTCTTTTGAAAACGTATGTAATCCTCCCTACACTTATCCCTTATGTAAAATACCTTTATATGCAATTAAGACGAGGTTAAAAACAAAATAAAGCATTTTTACAAATTTAAACATGAGAATAAACAATCAATAAAAGGCACATGACACTAACAAGCAAACAATTAAGCATGGGTTGCCTCCCACGAAGCGCTTTTCTTTATTTAAGAGTCTTGTAGCTAGACTCGTAGTCGTGCTCCTATGTTGCCTCGCTTTGCATTCTCAATGAGAATTCTATCATGTTGACAAAATTTTCATCGACTCTATACCTAGGCCCTAGGGTCAAGCAATCCTTATAATAATGCCTCCTTCTTTCCCACATAAATTTATAACCTTTTTCAACATCGTCCTTGCTTTTGTCCTCAAAATCTTTGATGTTGTCTTGTTCATAAATGGGTAGGTGGCCATATTCATTTGTTTTCCAAGGCATCCTATAAGTGATCTCATCGGTTCCTTCCTTAAACTTAACCGTTCCATCATGCTTGTTATGGCTCATTTTAGATGTTTCAACAAACGGTTTCCCTAGCACTACTTGGGATAAGCTATAGTCAATGACGCATCCTACATCTTCTAGGACCATAAAATCAACTAGGTAGGTGAAATTTCCTATAAAGACATGCACATCCTTGACTCTTCCCACAAAGTTGCAAACTCCACCTGGATACTTAGGGTCTCTCCTAATATTAAGTCGCTCATTCATAATGTCATTGTAAACAGCAGATGACATCACATTAATGGGAGATTCCGTATCTATGTAAGCGTGGTCGACACTCCTATATCCGATCATACAAGGGATTTTTAGGTTCCAGGGATTTCCTCTCCTAATCTTTGGGCATATCCTAATGATAGGTGATCGTGGATTATCGATTATGTATTGATGGTAAGCAATCTCTTCCTTAGTGGGGTAAAGATTGAAGTAAGCACTATCTTCCACATTCATATTTTTTTTCATCCTGCCATAATCCGAATTATTGTTAATCATAGAGCCAACTACAGAGGCGCTGACTACTTTCTCAACAGCTTTCCTAATTGTAGTATCGAATATTTTCTGCAAATCCTGAAGGTCGGTGTTTCTACTCACATAACGGCTTTGGCGGTTGTGTTGGTCATTGGTTTGGGTTTTGAGTGACAGTGATTTATTTGGTGTTGGGTTATCGAGTGGTGGTTGGTTATCACCTTCCATGATGAAAAGTGATGGGATTACGAACAAAGGTCACGAAGAAGGGGATAGACTATGAGAAAGCTAAAAATGAGAAAGATTTACTTGATAGGAATCAAGTAAAGAAACCTAAACGAGGTGGACTACTAACTAGCTATTCTATTCCCCGGCAGCGGCGCCAAAAACTTGATAACGCTACATGCGCCGTTCGGGGTCAAAGGAACTTCCTTTTCGTCGAGCAAGTTTTTCAACACCCTAGGCGGTGAACCTAATCATTCTCTAGGGGAATAGGAATGCTAAGGTTGGGGTTGAGGAAGATTATTTTTTATCTTTTTATATTTTTAAGAAAAATAAAGGTACGAATCTCGGGGTTTGGATTTGGGGGGTTGGTATTGCTACCGATTACTCTACTTATCTAATTATCTAATCTAAGGTGTATGTAGTCTATGTCTAATTATTGTGTGCTCGTATGATAGTTTAAAGATGTGTTTACTTAGGTTTTACTACTCCTTAATTATCTCCTATTGGTGGTTGAATTGTCACGTCCTTATTCTTAGTTGCGTTGTGTGTCTAAGGTTGTAGGGTATGCGTTTCTCCCTAACACTTTGAACTTACCAAAGGGTCTCGTCTACAAAACCCACTAGGGATAATAAACTCTTACTCTAAGGCACTCTTTGGATGGTTTAGCTTACAACTACTCAAGGAGTCATATTCTAAGGTTCACAAAGATTTAATCAAGCATTAAGTACACAACAAATGACCTATCGCATTACTAGATCATTAATCAACTAAGATAAGAAACAACCAATCAATATTCGATAATTAAGTTTTATATTCCCTAAGCAAACACACAAATAAATTAGCCGAACATGGAGAACATGCAAGCATACACACAAATAATCAAAGACATAATTGTATTAATGAAGTAAAACACTTATCTTGGTGTAAGATAGTTTTTGGAACCCTAAAATACTGTACAAGACAGCCTTGGTTCGGTTTAGGTTTTTACTCCAAAAGACTACACACTAATACTGAAAAATTCGGATTCTATATATAAGATTACACATGCGACGGCGTCACCTTATGTTTTGTGACGCCGTCGGGTCGCCTTCATTAGGGTTTCGGCTTGGCCACGTTAGACATGCAACGGCGTCACCTTATGCTTGTGACGCCGTCCTCTTCAGCTTCTGACGCCGTCTGGATTGCATCTAGGCCGTCTGAGTTGCGACGGCCTACTCTTTTATAACTTGACGTCGTCACTTGAAAATAGGAGTTTTGGCTTCTGTCCCATCACAAAATCCTCCGACGGCATCGCAGTTAAGCAGTGACGCCGTCACCTTATGTTTTCAGCAGCTTTGAGTGTCTCGATTCTGACTTTGGCCATTTTCTTCGTATATTCGCGCCTTTTCGTCCAAATAAGTGCCATTCCAGCATTTTGCCTTCAAGAGATCTAAAAAGTGAAAAGGAACGATATTAAGCAATCGGATACAAAAGTGATCAAATAAGGGCTTAAACGACCCCTCAAAAAGGTACATTTTAAAACCTTATCAACCAGGAATGCAGAAAGTAGTGAAACCAACTAATGTTCCCATCGTTCCTTCTACAAGAGTAATCAGTGACACTAAGGTAAGCGGGTCAAAGCCTCCAGGAAATACAAAGCAAGATAGGACCTCGCGAGCCAAGAGTGATCAAGGGAAAAAAGTAGAAGACCACCCTAGGAACAATAAGTTTGAGTTGAATAAGACGAATCGTGTTGATTCTAGTATTAGCTATAAGCATGCTGTAATTATTTCAAATTCTGCTACTATTTGCAAAACATGTAATGAATGTTTGGTTTCTGGTATTTATCATGAATGTGTTGTGAATGAGTTAAAAAATTTTGTTAAATCTCCAGTAAAAATGTCATAAGTGCTAAATATGATAAGGAAGGCAGGAAGCCAATTTGGAAAAAGGCTAGTAATTGTTGGAAACTTACAAGGAGAAAATTCAATAATGTGGGTTATCAATGGAAATCTACTGGCCGTATATTCAAAGTTAATGAATTTTTCCCTAAAAGGTATAGATCTATGCCCACTAAGGAATGGAAACCTACTGGTAAGATCATCCCCTTAAGAAGTAGTCATACTTCACATAGGCCCAGTGTTACTACTAGTCTTGTTTCCACCACTAATGATGTCATAGCTTCAAATACTGATGTGGGTGTTCCAATCTCATTTACTAACCAAATGGAACCCATTCTCTCATGGGGATCCAAATTATCCATTCATCCATACTTGTCTGTGTTCAACTGCAGGTCGTATAAATCGTTCTGTGGTATTTGGACTCAGGTTGTTCAAAGCATATGACTAGAGATTGCTCGCGGCTTAAAAACTTCGTGAATAAGTTCATCGGGACAGTTAGATTTAGGAACGACCATTTTGGGGTAATTATGGGTTACGGAGATTATGTATTTGGTGACAGTGTAATCTACCGGGTGTATTATGTAGAAGGACTTGGTCATAATATGTTCTCTGTTGGTCAATTCTACGACTCTGATCTTGAAGTGGCTTGCAGAAAACACACTTGCTTCGTTAGAGAATTGGACGGTGTTGAGCTTTTAAAGGGAACTGTGGCACTAATTTATACACCATCTCTATCGAAGACATGATGAAGTCTTCTCCAATTTGTCTGTTGTCTAAAGCATCCAAAACAAAGTCATGGTTATGGCATCGTCGTCTCAATCACTTGAACTTCGGCACCATCAATGATCTTTCCAGAAAGGACCTCGTAAAAGGTTGCCCAGGTTAAATTATGAAAAAATCATCTTTGTTCGGCTTGTCAATTAGGCAAAAGTACAAAGTATGCCCATAAACCCAAACCTACAAACTCCAACATGAAAGTTCTTCATAATCTTCACATGGATTTGTGCGGACCCATGAGAGTGCAGATGATAAATCGGAAGAAATATGTGATAGTCGTTGTTGATGACTACTCTCGGTTTACTTAGGTTAAGTTTGTGAGATCAAAGGATGAAACTCCAGACATCATCATCAAACTTATTAAACAGTTGCAGGTTCGACTTAATAAAATAGTTAGAATCATCCGAACAGACAATGGAACTAAGTTTGTAAACAAAGAACTAAGTCAGTTTTATGGAAGCATTGGAATAAGCCATCAAAGAAGTGTTCCACGTACTCCTCAATAGAACGGTGTATTTGAAAGACGAAATCGGACTCTTATTGAAGTCGCAAGGACTATGCTAATCTATTCAAAGGCTCCAATGTTTCTCTGGGCGGAAGCCATTGCCACTGCATGTTACACCCAAAACCGTTCCCTAATTCACACCTCTAATGGAAAAACTCCATACGAACTGGTCCACAACCGAAAAACAGATCTTTCTTTCTTTCAAGAGTTTGGTGCCTTATGCTATCCAACTAATGATGGTAAAGATTTACGAAAATTGAAAGCTAAGGCGGACATTGGAGTTTTTGTTGGTTATGCTCCAAATCGGAAGGGTTACCAAATATACAATAAAAGAACCCGAGACATCATGGAACCTATTCACATTACGTTCGATGAGCTATGATCAAACGACTCCTGGACAATCCGGTTCTGGACCCGCACCTCAATTTTTATCAAGTAATCCCATCAGTTCTTCTCTTGTACATAATCACTCCCCTGCAGTTCCTTATGTACCTCCATCAGAAGAAGACTTGAATAAATTGTTTGATTCGATGTTTGATGAATATTATGAACCTCTGGGTAATGACAATTCCACACCACCAACTGTACCTACTTCTAATCCAACCAATACGAATGGTCCATCCATTTCAATGTCTTTATCTCAAGAAGTGCCAGTTGCCAATCACTCATCATCATCTTCGAATCCTCAATCTTCGGTTGTACATCATGGAAATGTAGCTGCTAATTATGATGGAGATAACCCCTTTGCTACCCTCGAAGATGCTCCATTTGAAAACATATTTTCCTCTAAATTAACACCTGAACCATCTTCATCAGAATATACAAACTCTGCTACATCAACCACATGAACATCTTAGAAAATGGACAAATGATCATCCATTGGACAACATCATTGGGAACCCTTCTCGCCCGGTATCCACTCGTAAACAACTTGCTATTTATGCCTTATGGTGCTTCTTCAACTCTGTATTATCAAATATCGAACCTAAAGATGTCAAAACGGCAATGTCTAAGGATAGCTGGTTTAGTGCTATGCAAGAAGAAATCCATGAGTTCGATCGTCTTGATGTATGTGAATTAGTACATGCTCCAGATTGTGCTATGATTATTGCTCTCAAGTGGATCTTCAATGTAAAGCTTGATGAGCATGGTGATGTTCTAAAGAATAAGGAAAGGCTAGTGGCTAAAGGATACCGACAAGAGGAGGGTATTGACTTTCAGGATTCATTTGCTACTGTTGCACGGATTGAGGATATCAAAATCGTCCTGGCTAATGCTGCTAGCAAGAACATGGTGGTATATCAGATGGATGTAAAGACTTCTTTTCTTAATGGAGATCTCAAATAAGTGGTTTACGTGAGTCAACCCGAAGGTTTTGTGAATCCAGAGCATCCTACCCATGTCTACCGCTTGAAGAAGGCCATTTACGGTTTGAAGCAAGCTCCAAGGGCATGGTATGACACATTGTCAAAGTTTCTTTTGTTAAATGGATTCAACAAAGGAGCAGTTCATCTCACGTTGTTCACCAGAAAGTCAAGCAAACACTTAATACATGTTCAAATTTATGTTTATGATATTATTTTTGCCTCGACCGACCCTAATGAATGTGACCGATTTTCAAAGGAGATGGGCTCCAAATTTCAAATGTCTATGATGGAACAAATTTCATTTTTCTTAGGATTACAAATTTCACAAAGTCCCGAAGGCATTTTTATTAATCAATCTAAATATGCAAATGAAATTTTAAAGAAATTTGGATTTGATTCTAGTGACCCTGTTGACACTCCCATGGTGGAGCGTACAAAACTGGATGAGGATCACTCAGGGATCATGGTTGATTAAACAAAATATCGTAGTATGATTGGATCCCTGATGTACCTCACAGCCAGTAGACCCGATATTCTGTTCACTGTATGCATGTGTGCTAGATACCAGGCTAAGCCTACCAAAAAGCAACTTGAAGCTGTTAAACGGGTCTTTCGGTATCTCCAAGGAACCATTAACATGGGACTTTGGTATCCGAAGGACACCGATATGCACTAACAGCATATGCAGATGCAGACCATGCAGGGTGTCAAGATACACATCGAAGCACATCAGGAGGTGCTCAGTTCTTGGGAGATAAGTTAGTAAGTTGGTCTTCAAAGAAACAAATGAGTATGTATATATCCTCTACAGAGGCTGAATACATAGCCATGTCATCTTTTTGTGCTCAAATCTTATGGATGAGATACCAATTATCTGACAATGGCTTTGTATTCAACAAAGTTCCTCTGTATTATGATAACAAAAGTGTCATTGCTCTCTGCTGCAACAATGTTCAACACTCAAGAGCAAAGCACATTGACATTAGACATTACTTCATCAGGGAACAAGTGGAGAAATATGTGGTTGAACTATATTTCATAAGGACTGAATATCAGCTGGCAGGCATCTTCACTAAAGCTCTTCCTAGAGAATGTTTCGAGTTTATCCTTCCACGACTTGGCTTGAAGAGCCTACAACCTGAGACACTCAAACGTCTTCAGGAAGAAGACGAGGAGTAAAGGTGTGTCTTCATCTATTGTCTTGTATATATTTTTTTATCAAAAAGAAATATACAAAATTATAAAAACCAACAAAAAGAAAATAGAAAAATATAAAATTTTCAAAACCCATAAAAATCAGAAAATCTTGAAAAATTCAAAAAGATTGTTTTACTTATCATGTTTCCTAATTTCGATAACATCTAGGGACTTAGATATGCCATTCAATAATGGCACGGTTCTTTAAATGAAGTTCGAACACTAGTAATAATTATTTTTATTTTGTTTTAAAAAAAATAAAAGATAAAAAAAAATGAGATGGAGAAAAATGTTGGTTTATTGTCATTTCAGGCAGTAACCCGTTTTTAAAGAAAGGACATAACCATGCTCAATCTAATTTTAAAACCTCATGCTCTGATCCTAAAAACGAAAGTTCATAAGGAACATTTTTCACCAAAAAGGAAAATGTTCTCTCACAAATATTTTTCCTAAATATTCTTCTGAAAAATATTTGTCATCTAATGAAAACAAAATTGCTTTGAAAATAACTCGAACTTAATTTTGAAAATCATATGGACTTATCATTTGTCAAAATCATTATCACTCAATTAACAACTTCGGTCATTGATTGAGGGGGAGAATAATTTCAATCAAAACAAAAAGGTTATTTCTCAAAAAATTGGCACGAAAATAAGCAAGGTCTACATTTGGATAATCAAAAGGAACTTTTTTTTTGTACAATTGGATCAAGACCAAGGCTAACGTTGTGTTTTTATAAGATACCTAAGCATGTTTGATCATTGGAGATTAAAGTTTCATAATCTGATCCTTATCAGTTAAATGTTTTCAAAAGCAGGCCACACTTCTCCTCAAAAAGGTTTTAAAAATAATTCAAATCAATTGAGATCACAAATCTCAAAGGGTTTGAAAATTGTGATCGGGGAGAATTTGTGATTTAAATTGGATATAAACTGATAATCCGACAAGTGGTTTTAGAAATATAATAACAAGCACTCCTCCCTACATGTGTCAAACGATTTCAAATTTTCCATGCGCGTGTTAAGGGGGAGCATTTATCTTAAACCAAAAAGGATTGAAACGTGATTGATTTGTCTCAAAGTGCAGATTCCCTCTAATATGTGCAAAACTCTTCGAATCTCGATGCACATATTGAGGGGGAGCAATATGAAGAAAACCACATCCTCCCCAAACTGTTTTATATAGAGTATCTAAATACTAGATTTGATCGGGGAGTGATGATGATCATTTTAGAATATGTTAATCAAGAATGGGACCTTTCATTCTTAATGTAACACCCAGCCTTATCAGACCACAATATTGTCCGCTTTGCCCGCAGGCTCACGGATTTATTTTTGTGGCCTCATTTGAAGACCTCCCGGTAGGTTACCTAAGCCAGTACTACTCTCACATGAGCACGCTTAACTGCCAGTTCCTAAGAACTCCACCCGCAGTAGACCACAAAACGCGTTGTGTCATTGTAAGGTGAATGTTATCTTATGAGCCAAACATCTCTCCAAGCCACAGCCGATGTAGGATTTCCCTAGGGTGTTACAATCACCCCCCTTAGGGACTCATCGCCATCGATGAGGTTTGCCCCACCATCCCGAATGGCTCAGGAGTGGCTCTGATACCACTTGTAACACCCCGCCTTATCAGACCACAATATTGTCCGCTTTGCCCGCAGGATCACGACTTTGTTTTTGTGGCCTCATTTGAAGACTTCCCGGTAGGTCACCCAAGCCAGTACTACTCTCACATGAGCACGCTTAACTGCCAGTTCCTAAGAACTCCACCCGCAGTAGACCACAAAATGCGTTGTGTCATTGTAAGGCGAATGTTATCTTATGAGCCCAGCATCTCTCCAGGCCACAGCCGATGTAGTATTTTCCTAGGGTGTTACAATATTAAGACTTCCTATGTTGATTTATGTTCATTATGTATGCTTTGATATTACACCATATTGTGATACTTATACCCTTATCGGGTTGGGGTGTTACAATTATGGTATCAGAGCCACTCCTGAGCCGTTCGGGATGGTGGGGCAAACCTCATCGAGGACGATGAGTCCCTAAGGGGGGTGATTGTAACACCCTAGGAAAGTCCTACATCGGCTGTGGCCTGGAGAGATGCTGGGCTCATAAGATAACATTCGCCTTACAATGACACAACGCGTGTGGTCTACTGCGGGTGGAGTTCTTAGGAACTGGCAGTTAAGCGTGCTCATGTGAGAGTAGTACTGGCTTGGGTGACCTACCGGGAAGTCTTCAAATGAGGCCACATAAACAAAGCCGTGAGCCTGCGGGCAAAGCGGACAATATTGTGGTCTGATAAGGCGGGGTGTTACACTTAATCTTGGATTTCAAAGTCCTCTTGCCTCCATGTGCAAAATGATTTCTAATACTTGGAGCACATGTTGAGGGGAAGCATTTTTAAAAGGATAAAAAATAATTAAGGTACAAAATGCTTTGATTTTATATTAGAAGTACCTTGATTGATTTTTCAATTGGTTTCGAGGCGGAAAGAGCAATACCAAAAGACCGACCAATTTACTTTAAGCATTGGAGTTATAAGGATGGTTAGGTTAGGTATTCGTTCCCATGATCCCGCCAGAGCCGGAGGGATCTACCCAGGGACAATCCACTAGTTAGTGTGGAAGTCCTTAGGTATGATGAAAAAAGGAGAAAAGTGAGAATAAGGAAAGAGTGCCGACTGAGATTGAGCTAGAACTGGAATAAACCCAAAAAGGTTCTAGTAATGAAGCCTCGGTAAGCACTAAAGGGGTTGAAGAATGAAAAAGAATTAAATGTGAAAAGGGTGAAAAGAAATAGCCCTCTATTAATTCAACCTTAGGGCAGAAACCAGATTCAATTCATATGCTACTGGCTGTTACCAAGGTAACACCGGTATTGAAGACAAGACGTCATGAACCCAGTGACGCACTGCACTAAGCTTCCCAAGCTACTCAAGTCTCTCTTAAAAGGACTTGTTTCATTCTCACGAGGAACCTACATAATCTATATACTTTCTTTAGATATTGTTGATATTAAAGAAGGAGACCCTCTCCCTAGTCTCCGGCATAGGAAACCAAAAGTGCATTATTGAGTCTAGAGCCAAGATATCATCAATAAATCTCATTAGGACACACAATTAATGAAGACTTACTGTTTCACACAACGTGGAAAGTAAGAAATTATATATTAAGAGTCCTACGCATTATCCTTGTGGTATTGCCAGAACATCCGAGTGATATGTGAAATATTCACGATGAAGATGGAAATCCTTCTAGAGCCAACATCAAACAAGCTCTTGGTGGGTGACATGTGAGATCTTCTCGAAAGATAAAACCTGTCACAACTGGATAAAAACGATGGGGCGATTCACTCTTGAATCAACCTTGGTCAAGGAAATGGATTGACGGATACCTTTGAAAAATCGATCGTTGTGCTCAACAACTCTTTTCTCTAGCACATCGACTGTGTATTAAGTCTTCAAAAAATAAAAGGGTATTTTATGATTGAAAATTGATGTTTTCTGCAAAACCTTCGATGTATTGCAAAACTCTTTCTATTAAGTAATACACGATTGTTTTTAAAATCATTTTTCATCAATCAGTGAATCTCAATTTGCTGGTTCACTCACTCCGTGTTATCTTCTTTGAGACCTTCTGGTTTGTGAACGGATTGAATAGCTGTGAAACACTGTCAAGGAGATTCTTCAGAATTCTACCTGATCACAGACAGTACTTGTACTGATAAACGGGGAACCGTGGTTCTTGTAACCCCATTCAAAAAAAGTGATCAAAGACACCTTCTTGAGCTTTATTGCTAACTGTTGTTTGCAGGAACTCCCTTCGGTTGCAGCTGATCAGAATTGAGTTGTCAATCCATTACCGCATGCTCACACATCACACTCACATCTAAAGAAATCATGATAAGTGCATATCTTCATGACTTGGCTCTGATATTTTCAATCCATGCTTCTGCTACACTGCTAGAAATATCATGAATCAACAATGCTTCCGCTACTCTGATGAGAAGATATCATGATCCAAAAAGTGAGCATGTTGGTCCAATCGTCACAACTTCACATAAAGGCAATACAACAAAGGATGAGTGAAGATATTTAACGTGGATGATGATCTCTAAAAGGCTCAAAGAACAACCAATCCATGGATCAGTTAAAGACCTCCACTTGATATACAATACATGCAGAACATGAAGAATCAAAGGCTACGAGCTATAGAGCAAAGAACTTAATCAAGAAATCAAGAACATCAAAATGTAATATTTGTTTCTAATTGAGGTGACTCCCTTAGGGGGAGATTGTTAGGATTTAGAAAATCCGATAGTTAAAGATTCGGTCACCCCAAGTATATGTATTCGTTAGAAAGCTCGTAGTCGTAGTCATTTAGTGATAGTTAGTAGTTAGTTATGTAACACCGTGGAGGACGGACGGGTCTTTACTCACTGTATGCCTGATCCACATAATCTTCATTTATTACTTGTGTATGAAAATCATCAAAATCAAAATTAGGTGCACTTTCTATATTGTTTCTACTTCGTTGCTAGTGTTTAATTATTAGATATTGTTTATTTAACGGTTGATTTATAAAAAGTTATAATTTTTCAAGTTAAACTAGTGAAATATCAAGATTCTGTACAGGTGGAATCGTTTTTAAACTTCAAATTGAATTGCTAATTATATAATAACGATAAAGAATGTTCAAATTGGATTTGAAACTTAAAAATTATTATTTTATGAATAACACTCTATCTTAGTATGCTTGTTATTTCTTTTATGTATTGTCCAAACTAATTATATTCCACATAGGTTATATATTAGTCTTTAAAATAGAAACTCGAAATAGATAAAATAAAACAATGATTAGACTCTAAGTTAAGAAAAAATTTAACTTGTGCTAAGAAGAATGAATGCATGCTTTTTTCGTACACTTTTGGATTAAAATGCTTTATCAAAATATTTACCCGTCACAATTTTAAGTCGTGACGTCCAATTTCTTGAAAACCATTGCAATTACTTTTTGCTTATGCATGAGACCTAGGTTGAATTGTAACCTAAGGTGACTATTCTCTATGCGTGAGACCTAGACATATCACATAATTTCAAATGGGATGACGCAATCGAGTTAAGTAGGTAAGATCCTTAACCCGAGGAAATGATGGGACTAAACATGCTTACATGACACTAGTTGCTTGTTCATTATATGTCATGGTCCTATAAGAGTCTAGGAGTTGCACTTGTATTGCAATTGGTGGGCGCCACCCACCAATTGAATCTACCATTGCTAGTAGATCAAAAGGGTAGAACCTCAATGAGGATCTTAGCCTTTTCGTAAATTAATTGTTTTAATATTATAAACATGGGGTAGTTAATTTTACAAAAGGATAATTATCAAAAATACTAAAATGAACTTCGTAAATTCTGTTAATGAAATTAATGCAACACAAACCATAAACAAAAGTTATGTTCTTTTCTTGGAAAAGACAAACTAAGTCTTCTTTCCCTGTAAAAAAGAGACCTATTCCTATTATTTTTCCTTGTAATAGAAAGCAACAATAGGGATACTTGAATTGTCCCAGTTCTAATCAAACTCAACACACACTTACTTAAGAAATTGTAAGTCTTGAAAAAATCAAACGTTTAAGTAAGTTGCACATCCTATTCTTTAAGTCATTTTGATAACCCTAGTTCCGGTTTTGAAATTTTGAAACATAAAATATTTTTGGATAACTAGAGAACACATTTTCTATAGCTACCAAAATGATAACATCCTGAAAATGTCAAGACACTTTATGAGTTTTAATGATTAGAAATGGAAATATCGAGGAACCATAAAAGAAGAAAGAAAATAACTAGCATGTTTACTAGAAATGTGCCTCAACTCAATCAATTCACTAGAGCACTTCACACCCCTTTGGTAAAGTAGACTAATTAAGGAGGAATTGCATGCCCTTTTTCAAGTTAATAAATGTCAAAGATGGCTAGTCCATCATCTATAGAGTATAACTTGATACATTTCCTTGAATATCTAAGTACATATTTGCTAGTCCATAAGAATTACATTATTAATCATGTGCAGACATTCAAAGAGTAGGAAAGTAAATAAATTGCTACTTGTCATTTACTTGTGAAGAAACACTTATAATGTTGTTAAATCCAGTGGGAGCAATGCGTTTTTAATAATTATGACAACATACTTGTAAGATTATCTAATTCAGAGAGTGTTGTGAGCTCAATCACCTTGTAAGTGACACATTTTATATCTAGCTTGTCTTGAAATAATACATTAATTTACACATAATGAAGCATCATAGTTTTATGAGAATCATTGCATATTATTTTATAAGATTATGTTGGCCCAAATATATCAAGATCCAAACATGCGTCTGGAGATCTTGGAGATGCAAAGTAATCGGTATACATGTTGATGTTTATAGAGAGAAAGTAGAGAGGGTAAAAGTAAAGAGAAAGTTTTATTAAGAATTAAATGAATAACACACCGCCACATCCTTCATGGAGAGTCATGAGCGGTATATATAGGCACATTACATGTCATCTTTCCACATATTACAATATAAAACCTTGCATATACGCTACCTTTTATAACTAGTCAAATTCATGTAAATGTAGTTACTTTTAAGGATAACTAATAAATTGCCCCTTTTCTGATGTCGTTTCTTGAAATGTTATCTATAAAATAGTTATTCGCGATTCCTTTTTAAATGATGAAGTTCTATATATACTTGTAATGCAAATATGATTTGAGTTTGACTTAAACCATATTATATTTTTGACATTGTCATATTTTTCAAACAAAAAAAAGACCACAATGTTGTTTGTATAATTTCATGATATTGTGTTTTGGGAGAAATCTTTATTTCGTAAAAGGTAAAACATAACAATATGACTAATGGTTTTTTTAACCGCAAGGTAAGAAAACTAATATTCTACTAGGACTTCTACACTTTAGTGTATATTTCCCTATTTAGAACTAATGTCAAGGAATGATAAAAGCAACTTAAACGCATTCTATAAATGGTTTAGCCAATATGATCGTGTCTTCTTATAAAGACAGTATATACAATTTGCTTGAAAATACTAGTGAAGCAGAGTTGGTGTTCATTAATACTTTAGTTAATATGCTTATGTCTTCCTATAAAGACATAAATTTAAAGTCCTTGAACTTTTCAAAGACTTATAACATAAATTATGTAATTGACTTGTCATGTTTTATTGTCCAGAAACGTATATGAAATCCTTGACTTGCTCAAAGACTTGTAATATAAAGCATACAATTTTTTTGAAAATTATATTGATGCAACTCAGTTTAAGCAAGTACGCAAGTATGTGAAACTAAGAGTATTATTTCATCTAAGAAATTGTTGAATTGTCTCAGAATCCCAATTCTCATGAAATACCACAATTTTATGGTATGTCCTACATGGGAAAAATCAAACACTGTTGATATTGTTTGATCTTGGATGACGTTAACTATTTACCTCCAACTTATCAAGGTTACAAAATGAGTATGTCATGCATATACTCAACATGGTTCCAACCAAGAGAGTAACTAAGACACCATCAAGTTATAGAATGGGAAGACTCCCATTAATTCTTAATTGAAGTTTTGAATTGGTTAAAATCCTTGGAAATGGGTTATTAACAAACTAGACTCAAGAACTATTAATGCATTTTGTACATCCTAACTGACAACATATTTATTGTTGCTCGATATGTAGA
Organism: Chrysanthemum seticuspe; assembly: GCA_019973895.1. Classification (NCBI taxonomy): domain Eukaryota; kingdom Viridiplantae; phylum Streptophyta; class Magnoliopsida; order Asterales; family Asteraceae; genus Chrysanthemum; species Chrysanthemum seticuspe. The sequence goes on from BPTQ01000007.1 coordinate 248,285,768, forward strand.
GTATTTGGAGAATATTCTCTTCTTACAAAAAGCAAGTGAGAGCATCTGTAGATCTTGAAGAGATTTAAGAACCAAATACACTGGAAAATGACATGCTCGGGATGAACATCTAAATGTAAAATTTGTTGGGAATTGCAGATTTGAAGATTACAAAACCATGAGCAAGAATGAAGAAAGAAGAAACAATGAGGGTCTTAATAGTAATATTTAATAGTAGCTTTTCTAGTAAGCTATGTTTAGGGTTTTTTGTGTAACCTCCCTCTACTATATAAAGAGGGTAGGCGTCTAGGGTTTGGGCATCCCTTCCCATCATCCTTTTCATTTCAGTCATAGTAGACATCTCTAATGAGAGTCTAGACACACGATCATAGTGTGTGTATATTAGTAGTTGTAGTAGTTTCTTTGTTTTAATTAATAAAGAAAACCTTATTAGTGACATTGATTTTTATTATCATTCCGCTGTGCATTCATTCAATTGATATCATTGATACCCTAGCTGAGTCCAGATCCATGGATTCTACAATTGGTATCAGAGATGGTTAGTATATTTTAAAGGGAAGCTTTTTATTTACCATCTACATGCATCACTTGAGGGGAAGCGTCTACAAGTTACACAAGTCCCCTATTAGATGAAGGGGAAGAAGATTAGTAGATGTGCAGTGGATTATTATTGTGATGACATGTTTTAGCATTGTTTCTTTATACAGGTTGTTTTGCACTATCAAGAAACTGGAACTTAACCTAGTCAAATTCCAGTTTAGGGAAAGATTGTTGGGAATTGCAGATTTGAAGATTACAAAACCATGAGCAAGAATGAAGAAAGAAGAAACAATGAAGGTCATAATAGTAATATTTAATAGTAGCTTTTCTAGTAAGCTATGTTTAGGGTTTTTTGTGTAACCTCCCTCTACTATATAAAGAGGGTAGGCGTCTAGGGTTTAAGCATCCTTTTCCATCATCCTTTTCATTTCATTCATAGTAGACATCTCTAATGAGAGTCTAGACACACGATCATAGCGTGTGTATATTAGTAGTTGTAGTAGTTTCTTTGTTTTAATTAATAAAGAAAACCTTATTAGTGATATTGATTGTTATTATCATTCTGATGTGCATTCATTCAATTGATATCATTGATACCCTAGTTGAGTCCAGATCCATGGATTCTACAAAATTCAAAAAGTGTTGTAACTCTCATTCATGAATCTGCAAGGATGCCTCAAGCACTTGAAAGATATGGGTTTCATGTCAATGCTGAGGAACATAAGTTAGGGGATCATAATGAACCTTATAACTATAGAGTTACATTGTGGGATCTTGAATCCAATAAATGACTCTAGCCTATGAACGCAAAAATGCAATCCATAGAAGATAATCATTTTTTGAACTTGATTTATCTTTCACCGATCAGTTAGACTATAAGGTTGAAATAGGTTTTCTATGAGAAGACACATATGGATAAATTGTAAACAAATTTAAATGCATGCCATGTGACAATAGTCTTTGCTTATACTCAAGAATTTGACTGTGCTTGAAACTTCTCTTTATTTGCGAGCATTAAATAAATAAAAATATTAATTGCTATACTTGATTTCATGAATCTGAAATATGGAAATAGGATTTCAAATCTCCTTCTTGAATGTTTACCTTTGCAAGGACGTAGTGTAATCCAAAGGGTTTATAAATTCAAATAATCTTTAAAAGTGTACAAGATGCAAAAATCCAAGTATGGATTAGAGCATGCATCAAGGAGCTAGAATATTAAGTTTAATTATAAAATCAATAATTTGATTTTGTTTAGAACAAAGATAACTTCTGAGTACTGTAAGCTCTCGGAAAATTTCAAATGTCATTAACTAACTGATCAGGAATAAAGCACGGATCTTAGATACATAAAATTTTCTTGATATCAAATTTGTATATCATTTGGCAAGTGCATCGTAAATCAAGAATTAAAAGCTCAAAATACACCGTTGAGACCCGATCAAGTTTACCTCGACCTCGATAATATTATTTCTTTATTTTATATATATAAATTATATAAAATATATATAATAACTTTTATTTAAATTTTTTTTACCTTACCGGGCTTCTAGCCCAACCCGACCTAACTCCCTTATTTCTTCCTTGGGCTCGTTAACCCGCCAATCCAACCCAACCCAATTTTACTCTTCTCTTGGGCCTAGCCAACCGGTCCTTTGCCTAGCCCAAACGTACCCTTAATAATGTTTTGTAAAACAAATTGCAAGTAATATTTGTACATGGTTTCTCTCATTTCTGTGACCCCAACGAAATACAAGACACAACACAACTTTGGTCAATGTATCCCTTGTGTGTGTATGTGGAACAAAGGAGACAAAAAAATCTACCAAGCCACCCTAAACTTATTTTAATATTGAGCCTAAACACTCTTTGACTTCTTTTGACTTCATTATCTAATGGACATTGTGTTTCCCATGCTTATTTGAGACTAGACTAAACCAAAACATGCCCTTATTTCAAGCTGCAAACCGAGCGTGCCCAAGACTCTCACACACAAATTTTATCCTTTCTTGGAACCATGTAGAAATACACATAAAATATATGAAGAGCCATACCTTTCTTACACTATAAAACATACTCAAAACACTAAGTTTGAAACAATACAAAACTCACACTTAACAAGTTGACTCAAAACATTTCTCACCAACACATAAATCGTTCGTGGTGGAAAAACGAGACAAGGTGGAAAGAAAGTCGCACGGGTTCTAATTATTTGGTTTGGGATCGAGGGGTAACACTTAAGTCATTTGGCACGTTCACTTTCCTTCGAATCTCATCACCACCCCTAGTGTGCTGCAAGTTCATTCAACCCTTTTCACATTTCATTCTCATTACTTTTGTTATCTTCGTTATAATGTCACTTGTTAACAATTGTTACCAAACCTAAGTAAGCTTGTAATCGACCACATAAACGTTTTATAAATTTAACACGAGTCTTTAATACATTGGAAAACCACCTAAACACATATGTATACCGACTAAACTCATAACATGTGACTTGTGTTATGTTATAAACCTTCGTTACACTTTTATCTTAAAACTCATGTCGTGTATAATGTTTTTACAACCTCACTCGACACTTGTTCTTTGCGAATGAAACCTAAGCACACTTCTAAAACCAAGCGAACCCACAATGGGCCTTAAGGCCTACTTGAGTCAAACCGTGGCCCAATTAACATTTACCCCGCCCGTTAATGATAAAAATAGGTATATAAGCTAATAATAAGCTAATTATAAACTTATGTAAAAGTTAACTATGTTAACTAAGTCAAAACGTATTTTTGGGACTAAATTTGCAAAAGTTATGATTATCGGGCTAAAATGAACATTATGGAAAGTTAAAGGGGTATATTTATATGTTACACGTACGCATGTAAAATTTCGGGGTAGATTCTATAAATATGAGAAACTAGTGATAAAAGGTAAATAAAAGGTTTTGTGCCAAAAGTGTTAAATTCAAAACTTTGAGGATCAAAAATGAAAATATAACTTTTTTGACAAATTTTGTAAAAACAGTTTTTCTGAGGGACCAAAATTATAAATTATGAATATTTTGAGTAAGAAATGTATTTGGGTATAAATTATCACTTTTACAAAGTATAAGGGTATAAAGTGTAAATTTAAAAACTTGAGGGTAAAAAATGTAAATTTGAAAATGTTTAGAAAACTTGTTCACTTATAACGACTTTATAAAAACGAGTATTTTGAATATTCATATATGAGAATTTATACGTCAATAACTAAATAAACTTATATATATATATATATATATATATATATGTATATATATATATATATGTATATATATATATATATATATGTATATATATATATATATATATATGTATATATATATATATATATATATGTATATATATATATATATGTATATATATATATATGTATATATATATATATATAGAAGTATATAAATATATGAAAACGTTATTCGATAACGACACATCTTAAAAGTGAATAAACTAAACTCTTGGCAACATCATTATTTTCATAAATCGACAACGGGGAACATTTCACTTATATATAAGTGTGAACTTCTAAAGAATAACAAACCAAGTCGATATAGCACAACTTTTGAACTTGAACTTTAAGCACTATCCATACAAGTAAAATCAACGCTAAAATCGCTCTATTGAATTGTATATTCAATGCTCTATCATTTTTGTCGTGAACCAAACGTTTATCATTATTCTGAGACTTGCCATCTCGTTCCTAGGTTCTGGGTTAGAGCCACTGCTATATCACACTTGATTTCTTTGTGCTTTATCACTATCGCTAAGGTGAGTTCATAGCCTTGCTTTTACTTATATTTACAAACCCCGCGAGGGAGATACATGCTGCAACTATAAAACAAGGTTTTTGCAACTGTTCGCTACTTGATTATTGGTATTGCCTAAGTTATTAGCTCAAAGACCCCTGCATCATGAACCATTAGTCACTTGAGAGTGAACGCAAATATCGTGAGTAGTACTATGGGGAATAACGAACCCGTCTTGGTTATCGGAAATAACCGGGGCGCATCATATTTGAATTGCATTAGGTAATTGGCTATTACCTCCTTGGGGGCAAACTGTTACGTACACCAGTAATTAGGTGTATGCAGTTGAGTATTGGTTGCATGAGCTTATCGCATAATAATCTGTGATTTTCTATGATAAGTTGTTGGTTTACAATTATCATCTTTCTTGTGTTTAACTGATTAACTATAAACCTATGAATTCACTCAACATTGTTGTTGAACTTTTAAGCATGTTATTTAAGGTAATAATTGAAGATCATCTCTATGGCACGGAGCAGGGATTGCAATACCTTTTTATCGCGGTGTAAACATAAAGTTATCATTTTCTACAAACTCATGATCTATTTTTTGTGTACCATCAAAAACTATTTTAAAGTGTTTTGTAACAAACTATGAGTTTTTATTGAGTGATAACAACTTTTATTAAAACGTCTCTTTTTGAGTCGTTTTCTATGATTATTGACGGTGATCCGTCAAGTAACACCCCAATTAGCCTTCCGCTGCTATGTTGATCTTTTGGGGGTGTTACAGATTGGCATCAGAGCCAAGGTTATAGAGAACCAAAGTGTTTTTCTTAAAATATTTGGACTATAACTACACTTTTGAAATAGGACTATTTACATCACTACCTTATGCCCTCCGTGACCGCTCCATGACATCGAAATGCATTAGGATTAATGCATCACTAGAAATAAGATCATAAGTAAATTGAGTTCATTTTAGTTAGGCATGAAGATTTGCTTGGCAGATTGTGCATGACTAACTAAAATCTTGTTTATCACATCATTTTGGCATTTTACTTACATTACTATCTTTATGGGTTGTTACATTACCATGTCGTCCGCCTCCCACCCAGTCATACTATCATCTGATTCCGATATGGAAGATGTGATATCATCTACCACCGTACCTATGCCAGGGAGTCATATCCTAGCTTCACCGTCCATTGCTTCCGATGAGACCGAACCCTTTGAGGAGGGAGAGGTCGCACCGACTCCAGTCATCCCAGCTTCGCCTACTCATTCTGGAGAGCATTCTGCTTGTGCTACCATGACCTACGATCAGCTCATGCAGTTGAAATAGTGGTTACCTGCATCAGATGTTGGAGCGGATGATGAGGCATCTGAGTCATCAAAGAGTGTTGCATATGTATCATCAGTCACACCATCCTCATCACCGCTACTGATTCATCGTTGATGAAGAAGGGTTAGAGTTCTGAAGCCTTATGAGCCTGAGCCTTTTGGTGTACCGTACAGACTGCATCCCAGATTTTTGATCTTCAAGCACACCACTCGGAAGTGTTGGGAATAAAGCTAACAGTTACCACTGATAGGCTTGTGGAAGACACTGCTGAAGAATGCACTAGCAGTGGAAACACATTACCACTGCTAGTACATATTATTACCACTGCTATTAGGATAATCGTTATGCAATCGTATATAGATAAGTATAGAAAAGATCTTGTGTATATTCTATATAGTTAGCATTATACTTATCTTGTAAAGGACTCCTTATGCTATAAAAGGAGATCCTAGGTCATTGTTCTTGGTACGTATGCTTCAAGGTGTAACCCTAGTGATAAGCAAGATCACTCGTATTATTCTTAATAATATTGAAGCTTTGTGTTACATTGTTCTCACTTACAATACATCATATAAATCCATATTCTGAGTATTACTAAGTATATTCCGCATACTTATTAATATAAATCAAAGTATCACTAACACAAGGTGTGTGTTTAGATCCATCAAGTGGTATCAGAGCTTTGGTTCTAATACTTTGATTCAGAAGATCCAAGGAATAAGCTTAACCAACTCACTCAAATCAATGGAGATGGAAAACAACCAGTCCAACTCTGCTCCAAGACTTCCTAAGCTCAAACTTAATGAGTTTGAGATGTGGAGGATAATGATTGAGCAATACTTTCTCATACAAGACTATGCTCTATGGGAGATCATCTTAACTGGTGATTCCTTCAAGTCTCAAAAGAAGACTGAGAAAGTTGGTGACACAGAAGTTGTAACAGTTTATGTACCTGAGACTAATGATGAAAGAGCAAAGAAGAAGAATGACCTGTAGGCCAGAAGTTTGTTACTAATGACTCTTCCTAAAGACCAGATCATTGCTTTCAGCAAGTTCAAGACAACAAAAGAACTTTTTGAGAGATTTGCTCAGTGTTTGGTGGCAATGATGCTATAAAGAAGACTCAAAAGACATTGTTGAAGCAAAGTTATGAAAACTTCTCTGCTTCAAGCAATGAATCACTTGACAACATATTCACCAAACTCCAGAAGATTGTCACACAATTGACTGTGTTTGGAATTGAGGTAGATAAGGAAGACCTCAGTCTGAAGTTTCTAAGAAGTTTGCCTGCTGAGTTTCACACTAATGTTACAGTCTGGGAAAATAAACCAGAGATTGAAACTATGAAGCTCAATGACCTTTACAACAACATCAAACTCATTGAACAAAGACTGAAGAAGGCAAGGAAACTTGGTACAAGCTCTAGCAGCTTGGCGTTGTTGTCAACCTCTGTTGACAATGATGATTCTGAAGATGACAATGATGATGATTTTTCCACTGCTGGTTCTACAGTTTCCACTGGTAATGCTATTGTTACCACTGCAGGTTCAAAGAAGAAGGTTGCTGGTATTGGAGATCCTACCTTTTATGCTTTTATCTCCACTCAAGTTAGTGGCTCTATATTAACTCATGAAGACGTAGAGCAAATTGATGAATATGACTTGGAGGAGATGGATATAAAGTGGCAAATAGCTCTTCTTAGCATGAGGGCTAGGAAATTCTACAAGAAGACTGGCAAGCCAATTCACATCAATGGTGGAGAAACTGCAGGGTTTGATAAAAAGAAAGTAAAGTGTGTTGAAACCAAGATCCGGACTCAACTAGGGTATAATAACAATGATTGAATAGATGCACAGCGGATAATAATTAACACAATCAAAGTTACCAACAAGGTTTTTCTTATTAAAACAATGATCCTCTATGGATCTTTTTCACTCTCTCTCAAGAGATGTTTTTCCCTGGAATAATTTTCTCCAGAGGTTTTTCTTTTTGTTCAAGTGTCTGTAATACAAAAGCTACCAGTTCCTTTATACACCAGGAACCCTAAATAAACAATAATATAAAATAAATGCATATCACTACCTAAAATAGCTCATGCAAATCCTAACAAACTAATAAATATACGGAATATCTATATCCGTAGAAACCAACTATACTATAATATAACTTCAGCAGAAGTTCTTCTTCAGCAGAATCCATATACTTCAGCAGATTCCTTCAGCAGAATCCATGTACTTCAGTAGATTCCTTCAGCGTTATTTTCAGCATAATTCATACTTCACAGAATTCCCAACAATCCTCCCCTAAACTGGAATTTGACATGGTTAAGTTCCAGTTTCCTGATAGTACTTTAACGCTTCAGAACTTGAGGATTGTACTCGAACATCAGCAGCAAAGAATCAAAACAAGTACATCTCTATGATGACAAACTTTGAAACTCCAGATCTTTGCAGCAACAAATGACAAAAGATACATCAAAACAGATTAGTTTCATACTATTCTCATCACATCCAGGAGTGTTAACTCCTGTGAGAGGTGAATCATTGAAAATAATGGGTTTGATGTCTCTTTACCAATAGCCATCACTACTGGAATAGCCAAATGTTTCAGTTCGAAAACCATGGTACACTGATAACCATCTGATTTATTAGCAAACCAGCAACCATATAAACGGATTTGAAATGTCTTTACCTGTAGCCGTTTGCTCAGGACTAGCCAATGTTTGATGTGTAAGACCAGGGTACATTGATAACCCTCTGATTTTTAGTAAATCAGCAACTATCAACGGAATTAAGATGTCTTTACCAAAAACCGTTTGCTTTTGGACTAGCCAACTCTTTGATGGAATACCGTCATCATCATGGTGAGTGGATTACCATTTATGGATTTCCGCAGCCTTTACCACAAGCCATAATCCTGTGGGCTAGCCAACTCTTGTGTCAGAAAGACATGGTGAGATGAAAACCATTAGTTGTGTGGTTATTAACCAACACCAAAACCTGCAAGCAAGAAAAAGTAGAAACTGAACACAGACAGGTTAGAGTTTTTTTTTTTTTTTTTTTTTTTTTTTTTTTTTTTTTTTTTAACTAAGAAAAAGAAATAATACGAATTTTTTTTTTTTTTTTTTTTTTTTTTTTTTTTTTTTTTTTTTTTGTTAACTAAATATAAAATAAAGAAAAAAAATAAATAACCAAAACATGGAAAATAAACCATCAAGCATCAATAGAAACCAAAGACAGTTGTAGTGTCAGCAGAAACACTAAGCCTCCCCTTAGGCGTATGAGTATCCAACATCTGCAAAAATGGTTAGAAGACAAATATACAACAATAAGCCTCCCCTTAGGCTTATGCCTCCCCTCAATCAATGCACCTGACAAAGATTATTGTTCTTGGGTACCCAGAATGAACCTGTTCTTTGAGTTTTCCAAGAATAACCTTTTGAGGACTTAACAACATTTCCCACTCTTACTCCACCATGTGCCATATTCATTTGAGATACATAAGGTGTATATGACTGAAAATAAGAACTTTTAGGTCTATAGGGCATAAGTCTAACATTACTGTTCCACCATCCAGTAATAACTGGTGAAGAATATCCTCCACCAGAGGGAACTGGAAAAGGCCTATTAGGCCTGTCAGCAGAAACAGATGCATACACCTTTGGTTTACCAGTAGGAGCTGGTTTACCTGCTCTCACTTGTGCAACTTTGGGAACAAATGGAGGAATACTAGCAACATTAGTCCATGTGGGTCTAGAAGTCTTATGGCCAGAGGAAACACCCATCTTTTTCTCATGATAATCACAGTCTTTAATAAGATGGAGTTTACTACCACACACAAAACAAGATTTCTTCTTAAAAGGCTTATTCTTAACACAACTTTGTTTATTACATTTAAACTTATCAGAAACAGAATTAGAAGCAAAATTGTGTTTAACAGAATAAGTAACTGGCTTTGTTTTGGGCTCAGCAATATTAGGCTCAGCATCAGCTACTTTGGACTTTGGTATGGTCTTGGGTGTGTGCTCAGATAAGTCAGACTTTTCAGTTGAATTACATGAGGCATAGTCAGTGGACTTTAGGTCTGATGACTTGTCACTTTCAGAACAAGAGACAGAGTCATTAGTTTTGATACTAAGGTCTGGCAAGTCACTTGACTTTTTGCCATATAAATGGTGTGATCCATCAAAGTCAACTGTAATGGAAAGGTCAACAGGCATAAATTCTCCTCTAATAGGACCAGGGATAGCATGTAATTCACCTTCTTTTACATAATTAGCTAAGCCTGCTGGTGTAGTTTTACGCCCATCATATTTAGCTTCAGGACCTACATATTTTTGAAAGCCTAGACCTATCCTAGATGTCTCAGATTGACTACCATAGATGTGACTAGCTAACTTGTTTCCATTTAATATCCATTCTTTATGCCTAGCAATTTCCTCATTAAGTTTCTCTTTAAGCTCTAAATTTTCTGACACTACATCTGCTCTTAACTTCTCAGACCACTTTAACTCATTTTTAGCACATTCGAGATCCCTTTCTAATACACCTATCTTTTCATCATAAGCTATTTGATTCTTCTGAAACCAAACCTTTTGTCTTTCTAGTGTTTTTAAAGCCTGTTTATAAGCTTCAACTTCCACATAGCATTCATTATATTTATGTTCCAAAATATCATAAGCTTCTTTGAGTTCATTATAACGCTCACTACAACCAAACAAACAGTTTTGTACCTGAGAGATGCCCATGAATGCAAAGTGTGGACTGGCAAATTCTTCAGCATAACCTGCAACATCAGCTTCCTTGCTCATCTTCTTGAATTCAGCCTTTCCACCATACCTTTCTTTGAGTGCATCCCATATACGACTTGCATCATCCATACAACGAAAATCTGCTACATGATCAGCAGGAATAGATTTAACCAAGGTAGTTCTGGCCTTTGACTCTCTTTGTACAGCAATATGTTCATCTGCAGTCGTTGGAGGAAGATAAAAGAGGTTTCCATCTTGATGACATCCAGTCCTTTTCAAACTGTTGCCATTTTGGATCACCTTCCAGATATTCATATCATTATTTTTGATCCAGTGTTCCATCTTCTTAGCCCAGACCTCGTACTCATCATCCATCAAATAAGGAAACATACCATCATCCCTTTTATTATCAAATTCTGCCATTTTAAAATTGTGGAGAGAAGTAAAGTTGTGTGATAGTAGCAGTCACGAAAATATGTCGAACAGCAAAACCCAGTACACAGTGTGACTATTCCAAGTCTGTATCCACCAGCAAAGTCAAGACTTCAACAGTACTCAACAAAACAAAATGCTGTCTTGAGACCAATATTATGTCATCCAAGCATTTGGAGTACTCAAACAAATAAACAGTCGTAGGCCCCAACAATGAGAATAACCATAAAACAGTATAGATCACGTGAGCTTCAGTAGAAACAAGTTGCAGGATCAATATTAATTATGTTCCACGTGACTATCAATCCAATACCCAATAAACCAAATTTAATACCCAACACGTGATTAACAATTCACAAACTTTATCACGTAAGCCTTCAGCAGTAACCCCGCAACCTCACGTCAACCATGAAAGCAATATCAAACTATATGAATATCTACCTCACGTAGACCTTCAGCAGCAATATATAACCAATTAAATGCTTTAGTCAAACAATGGACCAATGATATGACTGAGACGTGTGAGACCTAACAGTTATGATTCAGATGATAAGCAATCTCACGAGCCAATCACAACACGCTGCAACAATAAAGTGACCCACGTGAAGTCTTCAAATGAAACACAACTCCTGCTGAACAATAAAAACGAGTGGGGACCAACGATTAACAATTAATTACCCTCACGTGACAGCAATACATTACCAATACAATGTGAACTTGGGGGACCACAGAACCAGTAATTATAATAGGTACGAGGAAACAATTACATCACCGAGTGGAGACAAAACAATAAAACCTTTGACCATGTGTAAGTAATAACTGTGGCTGCTGAGATGTGAGTGGGGCAAGAAAAGAGTTGAATTCAAACAGCAATTACTCCGTGGGTCCCGCAACTGATCAAATTTGAATTTGTACAAGAAGAATTTCTCACGTGCGTGTATGAGACCATCATAGAAAACGAGATCCTTTAGTCGAATTTGAACGCCATACAGAAACAATAGACGATATCAAATCAGATCTGCTCTTCTTTATATCAATCGTGATCTGCTGCTTCAATTCTTTTCTACCACTGCTGCAAAAACCCTAATTACATACAAACCTTATAAACCCTAGATCGAGAGCCACCCGCTCTGATACCACTTGTTGAAACCAAGATCCGGACTCAACTAGGGTATAATAACAATGATTGAATAGATGCACAGCGGATAATAATTAACACAATCAAAGTTACCAACAAGGTTTTTCTTATTAAAACAATGATCCTCTATGGATCTTTTTCACTCTCTCTCAAGAGATGTTTTTCCCTGGAATAATTTTCTCCAGAGGTTTTTCTTTTTGTTCAAGTGTCTGTAATACAAAAGCTACCAGTTCCTTTATACACCAGGAACCCTAAATAAACAATAATATAAAATAAATGCATATCACTACCTAAAATAGCTCATGCAAATCCTAACAAACTAATAAATATACGGAATATCTATATCCGTAGAAACCAACTATACTATAATATAACTTCAGCAGAAGTTCTTCTTCAGCAGAATCCATATACTTCAGTAGATTCCTTCAGCAGAATCCATGTACTTCAGTAGATTCCTTCAGCGTTATTTTCAGCATAATTCATACTTCACAGAATTCCCAACAAAGTGTTTCAACTGTCACAAATTGGGGCATTTTGCTAGAGAATGTAGAAGACCAAGGAAGCAGGATAATAGGTCTACTTGGTACAAGCAAAAGAAAGAACCAATTGTGGAGGAACCAAAGGCAATGCTGGCAATTGATGGTGTGAGCTATGATTGGAGTTTCATGGCTGATGGACAAGAGGAACAACCTTCATATGTTGCTCTTGTGTCTACAGAACATGCTCTCATGGCTTTCTCTGACTCTGAGGTACAAAACTTTGAAAGTTGTTCTAAAACATGTAGGGCTTCTAGAGAATGTGAAAGGCTTAACGAAGAATATGATAATCAAAGAACAAAGTTGTTTGCTGCTAATTATACTGTGTCAAACCTTAGAAGAGGCATATCTATATTAGAGAAACAACTAGAGCATTATAGAGAAAATGAGTCAAAATATAATGATGATATGATTGTTCTTAGAAGAGAGTTAGATCATAAGACAGCAGTGAATGAGGCACTAAAAGAAGAGTTTGAAATACTTAAAAAGATAAATGAGAATGTCAATTTAACTGTTGACACCTGTTATTATCAGTCTAAGTTAATTGATAAAATTTGGAATGCTCAAATTACTAGTAAACTTAAGTCTGGTATGGGATAAAATATTGCTCCTCCACCACTAAGGGGTGTTCCATCACCTCCTAGCATAGATTTAGCTCACACAGGTCTAGAAGAATTTCAGGATCTGAATCTTGAATATGATCCTCCCAAATTTATGAAAAGTGGGGAAGAGGTTAAGCATGAATCAGATGTTTTTGAAAGTGCTAGTGACTCATCAGTTGTAGATGAGAATGTTTAAAAGAATTTAGAGGCTTCTATCCCAAAAGTTGTAAATACTATTACAGAGGAACCTAGGAAACAAGCTAATAAACCTAGATCAACTGTAAGGTATGCTGAGATGTATAGAAACAAGTCATCAACTCCTAGGGGTAACCAGAGGAGTTGGAATCATGTCAAATCTCAACAACTAGGTAGTGAGTTTGTGATGTACAATAAAGCATGTTATATCTGTGGTAGCTTTAATCATTTACATGCTAATTATGACTATCATGTCTGGAGAAGGGAAGTTCATGGGAATAAAAGGGTGGAGTCTAACTGGTTTCAAAATAAAATACACCCTAATTCACACAGCAAAATGATCCCAAGAGCAGTTCAACTAAGAAGTGGCCTTAAAACTTTTGCCACTGCTAAAACTGTTAACACTGCTCACCCTAAATCACCTGTGACAAGTGCAAAATCCAAAACAACTTTTGCAAAATCTGCACAAATAGGGAAAAGGTCTTTTTCTGATAAAAGGGTTCAATATAACCAACAGTGGTTACCTAAAACTAAATCAACAGTTACCACTGCTCAATCAAAAGTTCCCACTGCAAGGGTTGTAAACAAGAAAAGGGGTAACATGGGAAATGTTGTGAAGGCCTCAACACGTTGGGAATGGAGACTTAAAGCATTTACCTCAACAACCAATCCCAATGGTGTATCAATGACCTTTGATAGATTTAACTATATTGATACACGAGGCAGATCCAAGTCAATCATGGCTTGGGTCTCCAAAGGAAACTAACTCATTTCTTATATGTGCAGGAACATCCAAGGACAAAGAAATCAGATCAAGGCTACACAGATAGTGGATGTTCAAGGCACATGATTGGCAACAAGTCTTATCTCTCAAATTTTGAACACTATGATGGACAGTTTGTCAGCTTTGGAGGTGGAGTTAATGGAAAAGTTACTGGTAAAGGAGTCATCAAAACTGGTAACTTGGATATTGAACCTGTGTACTATGTAAAAGAGCTTAAGTATAATCTTTTCAGTGTGTCACAAATGTGTGACAAGAAAAACAATGTTCTTTTTACTAAAGATATGTGTTTTGTTCTCTCTAAGGATTTTAAGATGCCTGATGAAAGTCAGATTCTTCTTAAGATTCCTAGAAAAGGCAACTTATATAGCTTTGATATGAACAACTTGTTGCTAAAGATGATTATGCTTGCTTGCTTGCAAAGGCCACAGTGGATGAATCCATATTATGGCATAGAAGACTTGGTCATATTAATTTCAAAACCATAAATAAGATTGTTAAAGATGGTTTGGTAAGAGGCTTGCCTCAGAAAAGATTTGAAAATGATCAAACCTGTGTTGCCTGTCTTAAAGGCACACAACACAGAGCTTCTTGCAGGTCAAAGTTGGTTAACTCTATTGCTCACCCACTTCATATGTTGCATATGGACTTATTTGGTCATACATCTGTGAGCAGCTTAAATCTTAAAAAATATTGTCTTGTTGTGACTGATGATTTTAGCAGGTTTACATGGGTTTTCTTTCTTAGAACTAAGGATGAAACAACTGGCATCCTTAAGACCTTCATTGCAGAAGTAGAAAACCAATATGATATGAAAGTTAAAATCATTAGGTGTGACAATGGGATAGAATTCAAGAATAGATTTATGGATGATTTTTGCAGAAATAAAGGTATCAAAAGAGAATTTAGTGTAGCTAGAACTCCTCAACAAAATGGTGTTGCTGAGAGGAGAAATAGGACACTAATAGAGGCTGCTAGAACCATGTTCGCAGATTCAAAATTTCCAATCACTTTTTGGGCTGAAGCAGTTAACACTACTTGTTATGTACAAAACAGGGTTTTAGTAGCGAAAACAAAGAACAAGACACCTTATGAGTTATTTAGAGGTAGACCCCCTATCCTAGACTTCATGAGACCATTTGGATGTCATGTCACTATTCTCAATACCATAGATTATCTGGGCAAATTTGAAGAAAAAGCTGATGAAGGGTATTTTGTTGGGTATTCCATGGTTAGTAAAGCTTTCAGAGTATTCAACTTAAGAACCCAAAAGATTGAAGAGAATCTGCATGTTGAGTTCCTGGAAAACAAAGTGAATGTCAAAGGAACTGGTCCAGAAAGGCTGTTTGATCTTGATACTCTAACCCATACTATGAACTATGTACCTATCTTTACAGGTACATCTTCTTATGATTTTGCAGGTTTAGAAGAGTTTCTTGATGATGATGAATCTAGCAAGGATAAAGTAGATGATCAAGATGAATTCAGTTTGCCACTTTGGGACTATGCAGATAATGATGATATTCCAAGGACTGGAGATGCTCAACCTTCTAATGATTTTGGAAAAGAAGGAGCTGGTCATATGAACACTGCAAATCACGAAAACAGTGGAAATTCAGATTCCTCTGCTAGGCCAGAAGTTTCCACTGCAACACCAGAAGTGGAAAATTCAAATCCAGTTACAGAGGAAGCTCAAGCCAATGATGTTGAAATCTCAAATATGCCAAATGAGATGGCAGTTCCTCAGACTCCCCATACCTCAATTCATAAATCACATCCTCTTGAAAATGTGATTGTGGATGTCAATTCACTAGTGAAGACTAGAAGACAAACAAAATTTCCTGATATTCATGGATTTATTAGTGAAATCTATGAATCTAAGAATCATGAAGGTAAGAATGATTGTCTTTTCATGTGCTTTCTGTCATAAATGGAGCCAAAGAATGTATACAAGGAACTTAAAGATGAAAGTTGGGTGGAAGCAATGCAAGAAGAGTTGCTCCAGTTCAAGATTCAAAAGGTTTGGGTGCTTTGCGATTTACCTCATGGCAAGAAGGTAATAGGTGCAAAATGGGTGTTCAGACTCAAGAAGGATGAAAGAGGAATTGTTATCAGAAACAAGGCTAGGCTTGTAGCTCAAGGATACACTCAGGAGGAGGGTATTGACTATGAAGAAGTGTTTGCCCCAGTTGCACGAATTGAAGCAATCAGACTGTTCTTAGCCTATGCATCCTTTATGGGCTTTAAAGTCTATCAAATGGATGTAAAGAGCGCTTTTCTATATGGGCAGATTGATGAGGAGGTATATGTTTCACAACCTCCAGGCTTTGAAGACCCTGACTATCCAAACAAAGTGTACACGGTGGTTAAAGCTTTGTATGGCTTGCATCAGGCACCAAGAAAATGGTATGAAACCTTAACTACTTATCTTCTAGATAATGGGTTTCATAGAGGTAGAGTGGATCAGACTTTATTCATCAAAAAAGACAAGAATGATATCTTGCTGGTTCAAGTATATGTTGATGATATCAATTTTGGCTCTACAAAGACAGAGATGTGCAAAGAGTTTGAGAAGCTAATGAAAGATGATACCTATGGGTGAACTCACATTATTTTTGGGACTTCAAGTACAACAAAGGCCAGATGGTATTTTCATCAATCAAGATAAATATATGGATGAGATACTAAGGAAGTTCAAGTTCTCTGATGCAAAGTCTTCTAGCACCCCTGCAGACAAGACTACACATCAACTCTTGAAGAAAAATAGTGGTGAAGCAGTTGATGTGCATATGTACAGATCTATGATTGGTTCTTTGATGTATCTTACATCATCTAGGCCAGACATTATGTTTGCAGTATGTGCTCGTGTAAGGTTTCAGGTCACTCCCAGGTTCGCACACTTGACTGCTGTGAAGAAGATTTTCAGATATCTTAAAGCATTTCCTAATCTGGGATTATGGTACCCTAGAGAATCTCCTCTAGAACTGGTTACTTACTCAGATAGTGATTATGCTGTTGCTAGTTTGGATATAAAATCTACTACAGGTGGATGCCAATTTCTTGGAAATAGATTTGTGTCATGGCAGTGCAAGAAACAAACAATGGTGGCAAATTCATCAACTGAGGCAGAGTATATGGCTGCTGCAAGTTGTTGTGCTCAAGTTCTATGGCTTCAAAATCAACTTTTGGACTATGGGTACAATTTTATGAATACCATCATTTATCTTGACAATAGTAGTGCCATTTGAATAATTAAGATTCCAGTTCAACACACAAAGACTAAACATATTGAAATTAGACACCATTTTATAAGAGATTGTTATGAGAAAAGGCTAATTCAAGTTATCAAAATTCATACTGATGATAACTATGCTGATTTATTAACAAAAGGACTTGATGTGGGTAGATTTCAGTACTTGGTAACAGGTATTGGAATGCTTAATCCATAAATTTTAGTGTTTGCTAATCTTTGGTGTTGAAGGGAGGTTTTTGGTACTAAAATTGTTGTATAAGTTTGTATATGTTTTGTGCTTGTATTTTTGCTTGTTCAATAACTTTTAAGCAGCAAAGCTGGGAGTTGATCATAAAAGGTGTGTAACTGAGACACACAACAAATGGTTATTGATTCACCATGTCTAATCCACATAATAATCAACTAGTCCAGAGCAAACGGCTACTGGTAAAGACTTAACAAATCCGTTTATGGTTGATAGTTTACTAAAAACTATATGGTTATCAACTCACCATATTCTTTATGATTAAGAGTTGGCTAGTCCATAGCAAATGGCTCATGGTAAAGACATATCAAATCCGTTGATAGCTGGTAGTTTGCTAAAAACTATGATAAGAGCAGTCCAATTTTTCAAATGTTTTTCTTACCACTGCTCTTGACAAATATTTGTGAAAAATTACCACTGCTAGTTCACAGTTTCCACTGACAGTGTTATTTTTACCACTGTTGATCTAGCCATTACAACTGTTGTGTCAGTAACAAATTTTTTACTAGCCGTTGAGAGAAATTGATTTCCATATTTATAGGGTAAATTTTTTAGAAGATTATCTACTTTCCAAATTGCAATTTATCCTCTAAAGATAAATCTTTTCCTTGATAATCTTTCTTGCGCAAAACTCTAAAACCCTAACAGTATATATCTTTTCTCTCAATTGGCAAGTTCTTCATACAATTCATAGTAACACAACATATTTTTCATCAAAAGATATTATGGCACCAATCACCTTTGCAGATGAGCACAACCAAGTGGCCTATTTGGAAAAGTCAAACAACAAGAGTGGCCCTGTTTTTAATCAGATTGTGAATTTTCTAAACACTACTCATGTGAGGTATGCTTTACTTCTCAATCCCACAATCTATGTCTCTCAAATCAAACAGTTTTGGACCTCTGTTCAGTCCATCACAATTGAAGATGGAGACACACATGAAACTGTGGATGCTCTTAGAGCCACAGTGGATGAGGTAACTATTGATGTTACTGAGTCATCCTTGAGGAGAATTCTCCAATTGGATGATCTCAATGGTATCATCACATTACCCATGCCAGAAATTCATGAACATCTTTCATCCATGGGGTATGATACCATTGACAAAAACGCTACTTTCAAAAAGAGTGGTTTATGTCCTCATTGGAGATTTTTAATACATACTCTTTTACATTGCCTAAGTCCTAAGAAAACTTCTTATGAACAATTCAGTTCAACAATGGCTTACCCTTTGGTTTGTCTAGCCACTGATAGGATTTTTAATTGGTCTGAATATATTTTTACAAGTATGCAACGCAATGTAAAGAGTTCAACAAAAATTTTGATGTATCCAAGGTTTGTGCAAGCAGTGTTAAATGAATTTCAACTGCAACCCCATACAAGAGTTTATAAAATCCGTTGCCTTAAGCCTAAAGTTTTTCAAAACATGAATAAGGATGGCAATAGGGTTGTTAAACCACTTTTTCCTCAAATGCTTGCAAAGATTTCACAGGTACAGGGTGAAGATGCAACAATCCCAGTAGTATCTCAAACCACACCCACACTCACAGTTCCAAACATTATCTACACTCCACCAGTTACTCACACTTATGAGAGGAGGCAAAAACAGCCAACTCCTCTCATCACAACACAGCATATCCCTGATCCTTTTGGTTTGGGAACAAGCAGTGGTGGTTCCAGGCTTCCAACTAGTCCAACTAGGAGTGAGTCTGAGCCAATGCCCTATGATTCACCTCTCCTTACAGGTCACATAGTTGGAAGTGTTGAGGGCAGTGGGCAACCTATGGAATTGATGGAACTTTGTACCAAGCTAACTAAGCAGGTTAAATCTCTGGAGAAGGACTTGGCACAAGTAAAGGAGCAACATGCCAAGGATGTTACTCAATTGAAAGCAGAGATTCAGAATTTGAAGAAAGAGTTGCAGGGTTGAAACCAAAAAAGAGACCTGCAAAGATTGTGATATCATCTCCATCCTCACCTCATAATGGTGACTCAGAGGGCTTCAGTGAAGATTTTGGGAATTCTCCCAAACAGGGGAGGAAAACAGATGCTGAAACCAAGGGGAGGAAGATTGATTTTGGAGATGAAGGTGATGTTAATTTTGGAGTTACTGAGGAAGCTGATACTCAAGAAGTTCCTCAACAGCAACTAGAGCAAGAAATTTCCACTGCTGCAACCACTGATACCATTTCCACTACAGAGCAAGTTACCACTGCTGGTCAAACTATTACCACTGCAGAAGAAGAAATAAAAAAGAAGAAGAAGGAGAAAGGTAAAGCAGTTGTGCAGAGTAAAGAGCAATCAAAAAGGAAGGTTTCAAAGAAAGAACAAGCTCAAATTGCTCATGATGCAGAAGTTGCTAGAATGCTCACTGAAGAACAAGTTGCAAATAAGAAAAGGTTAGATGAGATAGAGATTGCAGACTTCATGGAGGCTAAAAGGCTGGACAGGATAGAAACCACTGATCCAATGGATGAAAATCCAGTTTCCACTGTTCCACCTACAATTTTTAGAGAAAAGACTCCAGAGTTCAGTTATGTACCTACAGAACAAGAAATTGATTTCTTGATTGCTAATGATCCAGTAGTCAAGAAGAAGGCAATTGACCTAGTTGCAGATAAAACCTTAACTGAAGAATAAAGAACTGCACAACTGAAGGATTTCATTCAAATGAAGAATAGCCAAGCACTTCAAGATGCAATTGATTCAGTCAAAAAGGGTCAAAAGAAACCAAGACAACCAACCAAAGCACAAGTTATTTCAATGATGAAAGATTATTGTTGCAATGTTGGTGGCTGGAAAAAGAATCAGTTCAAAGGGATGACTGATGATCAGGTTGAAGGTATCTACTACAGGGTTAAAAGGCAAGATAGTGATTTTATTCCTATGAATTTTGAAAGGAAGAAAGAAGATATCCTCATCTAAAGAGAAAAGCTAAAGATAGTGAACCTCAGACACTTAAGAAAACAAGATTTGCTAAAGAACAAGAAGTTCAATCTGAGAAATTCACAGAAGAACAGCTGCCTGATATAATTGTGATTGAAGAAGAAGATTTTTATCCTGACCCACTGCAAGTCAGACATCCTATAGTTGATTGGGAAGTGTACACTGCTAGCAATTTTGCTCCAACATGGAAGATTACAAGGCTAGGTGGTGAAACTTCATCATTCATTCTGTTTGAAGACCTTATCAAAGCATGTGACAGACATGATCTGGATACATTGTGTAGATTAGTTCAAGAAAGGTTTGGTGCTGACAAGCTTAAAGATATGAATGAAATGCAGTTATGGGTTGATCTAAGAAGGCTCTATGAACCAGATGCTAATGATGATTTCTGAAAGTTTGCATGTTCATGTCCTGGTACTAAATGGACTTACTATGATTCATGTGAAGTTCGTCATGTTTCTACAAAAGATGGAGTGGATGCATTCATGTTTGCTGAGAAAGAATACCCACTCAGAGCTGGAACTCTCACTGTGATGTTGTGTACAACAATAAGAGTTCACGAAGATACTAAGAAGGTAAGAGCTTTGTTACATAGGCTTCAAGATCAATGTTCACGAGCTATTCAGGATTTAAAACAAAAGTGACGTGTGTGGAAGAATTCCCAAATCCTTAGAGATGATGCAGATTGAAGAAACTTATTGATTTGCAGAGAAATCATAAGTTTAGGGGAGGATTGTTGGGAATAAAGCTAACAGTTACCACTGATAGGCTTGTGGAAGACACTGCTGAAGAATGCACTAGCAGTGGAAACACATTACCACTGCTAGTACATATTATTACCACTGCTATTAGGATAATCGTTATGTAATCGTATATAGATAAGTATAGAAAAGATCTTGTGTATATTCTATATATTTAGCATGTACTTATCTTGTAAAGGACTCCTTATGCTATAAAAGGAGATCCTAGGTCATTGTTCTTGGTACGTATGCTTCAAGGTGTAACCCTAGTGATAAGCAAGATCACTCGTATTATTCTTAATAATATTGAAGCTTTGTGTTACATTGTTCTCACTTACAATACATCATATAAATCCATATTCTGAGTATTACTAAGTATATTCCGCATGCTTATTAATATAAATCAAAGTATCACTAACACAAGGTGTGTGTTTATATCCATCAGGAAGCGTGTGCGAGCACTCACTATGCCTTTTGTATCTTCAACAGATATACCATCTTCATCAGCTCATCCACCATCAGCTCCACTCACCTCACCACCTATGGCTACTTCACCACTACCACCACCAACTACATTCTTTCATTAGACCACTACTGTGCCGTATCATCACCACCACTAGCTTCATCGCCTTTGGATATCTACAGTGAGCCCCTGCTACCACTCAGTGAGAGAAACTATTTTCTCCCATCATCATCAGATCCGGGCATGCAGGCTGTGACTATTGATATTCATCCCGGACCTCAAAAGAAGGTCGATGCCAGGCGTTGGTCTTTTCTGTTATCGGTCATGCGCTGATGGAGATCCGAAGAAGGTACTCCTAGCATTGTTGAGCTCAGTGAAAGCTCGATGACTACTCCAGCAAGAATCCTCCCAGTGACAGGAGAGCCTGTGCATCACTCTATTCCTTTATCATGAGTACTCAGATCATGGAAGCTAGAGAGGTTGTAGCAGACCTGACCTAGAGACTCGAGACTGCTAGGCAGAAGGCCAATGTCCTGAGAGAGACTGCTGCAGGTAGAGAGAGGGCTATGCATCATGATCTTACATTCGTCCATGCCCATGCAGCCACCTTAGAGCAGAGACTCGACGATCTCCAGGCTAGAGAGAGTTAGGGATCAGCAGTTCGAGGAGTTGTCAGCTATGGTCAGCGAGCTGCGATGTTGTATGGGGACACACCGGGCAACTCATAGATCAGAGTCATCTTCTACATAGCTAGTGACATAAAGCCCGCTATCTGTGGCATTAATATGATAGCTTGTATCTTTTGGTTTGTAAAAACTATGGAACAAGATATTAATGTTGTATCGATTGGTTATGACTTATGCTATGTACTGATGTTAATCTATGATATCGTGGTTGTATTCTTATATTCTTGCGTGTTGTGATTTCATCATTCATCGGTTGTATAAACCGAGCCGATCATTATATTCTCATGTATGTTATGATATTGTTTTGATAAATCATGATTGACTTATTCCTGCTTATGACGATACTATTCCATTGATTTAATGTGGTGATCTTGATTATTATGATATTTTTAATATGGTCAAGAAGAAAGCTACCTCATCTGCTACCATAACTCCAACCGCTGTTTTCAAGATAGTCGCGGACAGTGTTAGTGCTGCCATCGCCAAACATGCTACTGAAAATGCTCAAGCTGAAGTCGCACGCATTGCTGAAGCTGAACGTGTTACTCAAGTGGCACGTGAAGCCGAAGCTGCTGCACGAGAAGCTGAAATTGCACGAGAAGCTTAAGTTGCTCGAGAAGCTGAGGCTGCACGTGAAGCTGAGGCTGCATGTGAGGGTAAGGGTGCCTGCATTGCTAAAGTGGCACACGTTGCTAAAGCAGCACGTGTCAATGAGGTTGCAAACTCTAATGAAACCGACAATCAGACCAACCAAAGTGAGTCTCCTGTAGTGCGCAAATGTAGCTACAAAGAATCCATGAACTGCAAGCCTACCTTCTTTAAGGGAACTGAAGGTGCTATTGGTCTTCTTCACAGGTTTGAGAGATCAAAAACTGTATTCCTCCTAAGTGACTGCACGGATGATTGCAAAGTCAAGTTTGCAACTGGAACTTTGCTAGAAGATGCATTGTCATGGTGGAAAGCTCATGCTCAACCTATTGGAATAGAAGAAGCTTTTAAGATTTCCTGGTCTGATATGAAGCAACTGTTGATGAAACAGTATTGTCCAAGAACTGAAATCAAGAAACTAGAGGACGAATTCTATCATCTGACTGCTAAGGGTAATGATCTTAAGACGTACTTCAAAAGATTCCACGAGCCGGGAGCCATGTTTCCTAACATGTTTCCTACAAATGACAAGCTTTTGGAAAGTTTCATCGGGGGTTTACCCCGACGTATTGAAGGATATGTCATTGCTTCTAACCCTAAGACTGTAGAAGAAGTTGTCAATGTTTCCCACCATCTCATGGAACCAATTCTGAAGCTAGGAACCGCACAGAACTCGAATGACAACAAAAGAAAGTTTGATGACCAAAGGAACATGAACCCCAATCCTCATCATCCTAATAACTCATCTCAATTCAACAATAACCATTGAAACAACAACAACCGTAACAACAACAACAACAATCAGTACCATCAGAACAGGAATCACCATTATAATCAGCAAAACAGAAGACAAGAAGCCGCAATGGCTTATGCTGCTACCCCAACTGCAGGTAGGGGATATGCTGGACCTCATCCCCTGTGCAATAAGTGCATGTTGCATCATTCTGGACCATGTACTGTAAAGTGCGAAAAATGCAACAAGGTGGGTCATCAGGCTAGGAATTTCCGAAACCCGGCAAATGAAAACAACATGCCGCTGGCAAATCTAAGCTGTTATGGATGTGGAGAAAAGGGTCATTTCAAGAACCAATGATAGTAATGCCGCTCAAAACAACAATGCGCGTGTAAGGTCATATGTGTTAGGAGATGTAGATGTTCCACTGAACCCTGACATCATAACGGGTACGTTTTCACTTAACAATCATTCTGCAAAAATCTTGTTTGATTCTGGAGCCGATAGGAGTTTTGTATCTGCTACCTTTGCACCTTTACTTGAAATCACCCCAACTACCTTAGACACCACTTATGAAAAAGAACTGGCTGACGGAAAGATAATAGGAACCAACACCATAATCCGCAATTGCCCAATGCTTTTACAAGACCAACCATTCCATATAGATCTTTTGCCGATCAAGCTTGGTAGTTTTGACGCAGTTATTGCATGGACTGGTTATCTAAACACCATGCAAGAATTATATGCGACGAAAGACTGTTCATATTCCAATAATTGGTGAAACCTTGGTGATCCACGGGGATCAAAGTAAGAAGTACTTGAGCATCATATCCTACATCAAGTCTATGAAGTACATAGAAAAAGGATGTCATTGAGAGCACCTGTGTAACGCCCTAGAATTCGGATTAACTTTTTAATTATCTACTTTATATATGCCATAAGTTAAATAAATAAATAGAAATATAAATGTAACATTGGGCTAATTGGTTTTAAAAAAATGTGTTTTGGGCTTAGTTTTCTTATTTAAACCCATATACCCCAAGCCCAACTAGAATTTGATAAACCCATTAAAAATAAAAATAAAAATGCGGTTTATTTCCCCCTCCAAAAAGCGAATTACAGAAAAAAAAGAAAATAAAACCCTAGCCTTGATAATGGTTTGTTATCAAGAACTCAAGATCAAGATTCGTGGTAATCTCGCGAAGGTTTGGTATGATTAATCGCCTATTTTCTTTAACATCTTTTGTTTTTAATTTTTTTCATGTAACTATAATTGATGAATATGATTACGTTTGATTAAAATTCCAGTATTTAAACATGTTTTTTCATTAAAACATAATTATGGATGTGTTAGAGATTTTATCTTGCGTTGATTAGGGTTTAGGTGTTGTTGTTGGATCGGGACAATTTTGTAGTCGAATATGTGTGTGTTATAGATCGAATTTTATAAGTGCAATATTCTGGGTTTTTGTTGGAAAAGATTATTTTATGTCTTAGTTAAGTTTTCCAAGTGGTTTGGTCGAATTTGGAGTTGTCTAAGTCGTATTTCTGAATATTACAAGATCAAGTGTCAAAGCTGAGAAAACGGGTCTGAAACTTGGGTTGGATTCATCTAAGTGTTAACTGATGATACTTGCATATTTTTGAGTGATTCTTGAGCCTAAATTGTAGTACTTTTAAATTTCTTTCTGGAAATGTAAGCCTTGTAGCATTAGAATACCTGGAAGTATGATTTTTACATTTTTTGAGCTAAAGTATTTGAATCTGAATTTCTGAGTTTAAATTTGTGATGTAGTATTTGATTTTTGGTATTAAATCCATGAGGTTCTAAAACTTTTCCTTTGGTGGTTATGATATTTATATACTGTGTGACACCTGTAATTTTTGGTTTGATGTATGGAGTAGGGTGAGTGTGTTTGTCGGGGCTATACTTTTGGTGTGTGTAATTCTGGGTAAGTTCTGGACAGGTCTGGACTTATGATTTTCCATAGGCCAATTGACCAGGAAATAAAATCCCCCAATTTTTGGAGAGTCTCTTAACTCATATGGGAACCCCTGGGAATTTCCTTGATTTTATTTAAGCTAATTAAGTATTTTATAAAAATCGCTAAAGTCTGGTCCAGATTCGAAATACTAAAAGACAGAAATTTATGAACTTGAAACTAAGTATAAATGGAAGATAAGCTAAGCAAGATTTATAAATGGAACACATAAGTGATTTATGATATGCCCTACTGTAGATTTAGTGAAGCGGGGACGTTGAGCTTGCTTGTGTGCCTTACTCTTAAGCACAAACATTTGAGGTACAGATATTCCGTCATTTCAGTAATGACACTTCTTTTCTCTCATGACTCTTGTCCATTTTGATATTCGATTCGTATTCCCCTTGCTTTGATTTGATATGATCCCTTTGATATGACTCGTTTTGGTATGATCCTCTGATTTGATATTTGATTAGTTATTCATTTGATATGTTATCCGTTTGAGATCCTTTATTGATATGATTCCATTATATGACCAGTTTGATATGATATGATTTGTTTTATTTGGTTGCCCGAGCTAACTAGCCATGGAGGTACCATCGCCATATCATTGATGCACCAATGGCATGACACTATCTGGGGCGGTGTGATTAGTCCCTGGCGTTCCCTTTTGATATGATTATGATATGTTTGCACTTGGCCATTATGAATACGCATGTACAGTCTCATACTGGCATATGTATATTTGATTTGTTTTGCAGAGAGCGTATGGATGCATCCTAGGTAATCAGTTCTGTTTTGGTGATGTGGTGCGTGTGTGCAATACACCCCCTCACATTTAGGAGCTAGCTACTCCATTTGGTACTTGAAAGGTCTCCCCTCCTTGTACACTTATGATTTGACGGATTTGATATGATTTGGCAGATATGGGTTATGATATGTGATTTGTTAGATTTGGCTATTGGAGTATCTCCTTTAGTATTAGGTGCTCGTGGCAACATTCTTATTTTGGTTATTATGTGACTATCTGATATTCTGATTCATTCGTTTGCTATGCCTATTCAGTCGTTCAATTGACTACTTATTCACTCAGTATTCTTATGTGATTCGTTTGATTATCGGACTCATGCTCCAGTTCATTTGGTTATTATACTCAGTCTTCAGTTCATTTGATTTACTATGCTTTCACTTTATTTCGGTTGATTGCCACGCTTATACTTCAGATTACCACTTCACCCGTTTACCGAGCTATTATATGATTATCGGATTCAAGTATTGAATATGCTATTATATGATTATTTGGTCCATCTGTTTACCGTGCTGATTATGATTACATGATTTCTCTGTCTACTATGTTAGTATGTGGTTACCTGATTCATATGTTATCATGCTAATATCTGATTATCCGCTTACCATGCTATTATGTGACTATTTGATTCGTCTGGTTGCCATGCTAGTATGTAATCATTTGATTCAACCGTTTATCATGTTATATTTTGTTCAGTTATGTCGAGGGCTATGACTATCATTTAGTAATCTACCTGTTATTTGTGATTTCCATGTTTGTACTTCTGTTTGATGTTTTCTGATGCTTATGTTATCGGTTCAGCATAGTAATGGATATTTACCTGACTTGTTGATCCTCCATGTTTTCACTTCTGTTCATGTTACTTGTTGATAAAGGAATATGGTACAACTTATGTTATCAGTCTAGTTGATTTGTTTAGTTTGCCATGTTGTATTCTGGTTCAGCTACTTCATTTAGTTATGATGTTCGTTCAGTATTTCCTACCTATACTTGTGACTGACATGCTTATACTTCTAGTAGTATCTCAGCTTGTGATGATATTTATTATGTTTATTAATTGTTGATTTTTCTGTGATTGCCATGCTTACATTCTATTCAGTTGATTTCTCTTGATTATATAATCCTGCTTAGCTTATGTATACCTGATTACCTAATTTGTTGTTTTGCCATATTCATGTTTAGTTGATCCGCTTATCGATATGCTTGTACATTGTTTGGTTGCTTGTTTTAATTATGATACTGTTCATCAATTCCTATATGATTATGTTTTGATACTTGTATGTTTGGTTATTTATATGTGCTTATATTTGTTCAATGACTTGCTGCTTTGCTTTGCTTTGGGCTTCTTTGATTTCTGTTCCTTCTGGATATCCATTAATATTATGTTATGCATGTTCCTCATTGTGCTCGTTCGTTACGATTTGTTTATCATCCTCCTTTGATTCGTTTTCGTATTTTTTATTATGTTTAGCTTTTGTTTTGTTATATCTGTTCACTGGGCTTTTTAAGCTCAGCTGCATTTCTTTTCCATGCGGCAGGTACCAAGTGGGATGTTGGGCTTTGATGGGCTGCGAGTAGGAGCTTTTGAGTGAACTGACCCTAGTTTCCCTTATTATTTTGGACTCATTTGGAAGAACATTTGTTTTGATATTTCGTATCTTTTAGACATGTTGGATTATGTATTTTTCCTTTTCTAAGTCATTCGTTTATATGACTTGGTATTTTATTTAATAAGACTTCCGCTTGCATTTTTAATAGTATGTTCTGTTATGACTCCATAATGTGACATTCGGACTTGTACGGTTGGGGTGTTACAATTATGGTATCAGAGCCTAGGTTTTGAGACCCTTAGAGCTTAGGCTAACCTGTGAGGAATTGGGTAGACATTAGGCTTCCGTTTGTTTCGACCTATTCCGTTTGGTTGGACCTTTTCGTTCATATTTGATTTCGATATCCGTTTGTCTCCGCTGATTTGATCTCCATCCTCCCACATTTGATTTTGTCTATTTGTCTTCGCGGATTAGTTTGTTGATCGTTTAGATGGTGACTACTTGTAGAATCGAAGATGGTGATTCGGATCCTGAGTTGCTACAATAGTTTCTGAAATAGAGAGGTTCGTGAAGATGCCACATCCGTTTAGTACAACTGCCACTCCAGTTCAGTTGAAGACAGGATTACTCGTGTCGAGAAGATCGTTGAAGTATTGTGACGCTGCATGAAACATCAAGATGCTGCAGGAGAGAGCTGGACAGGACAACAAGAGGAGCAAAGACGGAGGTAAAATTCAACAAGCAGACACACAGAAGGGGTACGAGCAGAAGAACTATGACCGCCGTATTTCATTAAAAAAAAAAAAAAAAACTTGTTAGGTCACCATCTTATCACAACAATATGTATTTCTAGAGAGAGAAAGTTTTAGAGAGAGAAAGTGGAAGGAACTAATAAATGATTAATGAAAATGATAATTGTAATTAGAACCAACAACCCTCTCCCTTCAAGGGAGGAGGTATTTATAGTGTTTACATAAGTAGGGGTGTTTCCCCTTGGTTCTAGAAGAACCTTCTATCATAGCTCATGGGCTTACTACATGAGCTGTGAAATCAATTACAAACATTTATAAACCATATTTATTAACGACCTATTACAAATGAAATGACCTACACTTGATAATTAAAACATGTTCCTAACAATCTCCCCCTAAGGGTTGGTCATCATTTGTTGTCTTGCTTAGGTCGTTTGACGTCTTGAACTTCTTTGGCGTTCATGGCTTGTGACGTCTTTGATTCTTTGCATCTTTGTTCTTTGTTCTTGTTGTTGTGATCAGTTGTGAAATCTGCCTTTATCAACATCTTTAACTTAACTTTGCAGATTCTTTGACTTTGATGTAGAATCTTTCTAAAATTTTCTTTGCTTTTTGAGAGAACTTTCAATTAGTGTTGATGTTGGTAGAAGCATGTGAAAAGTCTGCACGATCTTTTCTACCCGTGAGCATCCATAAGAAGAAAAACATAAAACATGGGTTAGAAATAATCCAGCGCTTACAAGTTTGAACTTCGAAAGTGTTAACAGCATAGTGTGAAAACACATCTCTAATTCTCACAAAGGCTGTTCCTGAAGTGGAGTCCCACAAGTGAGATAACGCGATGTACCGAAATACACCTACAGTTCAGATGAGTCGCTGAGGTACACCGAAGCATCACCCCACGACTATAGACCGTTTGAGACACACTAAGCGTAACCCACAAGGAGTTACCGAAGTGACCTGCTGTCAGGGCTGTTTGATGTTGACCCTGGCAGGAATTTCCATTCAATCACTAAGGAACACAATTGTGAATCCCCTCATAAATGTTCTGGCAGATTGCTAAGATCTGCGTAGGACTCTGGAAAAATGTCACTTGTGTCCTTATTGTTTGAACAACAAGTGATGAAATATATAAGTGTTCCTAAGAGATCTTTTTGATGAATCTCATGGCTCTAGACTCGATTAGTGCGTTTTGATTTTCCTGAGCGGAGACTAGGGAGAGGGTCTCCTTCTTCAATACCAACAATCTCTAAGAGAAAGTCGATAGATTACGTAGGGTTCCCTGTGAGAATGAAACAAGCTCTTTTGAGAGAACTTGAGTGGCTTAGAAGGTTTAGTGCATTGCGTCAGTGGGTCCATGACAACTTGTCTTCAATACCGGTGTCATCTTGTGACAACCAGTAGCATATGAATTGAACCCGATGTCTGCCCTAAGTTGAATAATTTGGAGGGCTATTTCTTTTCACCCTTTTCTTTAACTTTTCTTTTTAATTCTTCAACTCCTTCTTTCTCCGATTCTCATTTTCTCCTTTTTCAATCATACCTAAGGACTTCTAAATACTAACTATTTGTGGTGTCCTTGGGTAGATCCCTCCGGCTCTGGCGGATCATAGGACGTTTATTCCTAAACTTAGTCACCTTTTAACTCCATGACTATCCTATGTTGCCACAAAACCTTTTCTTGAAAATCTCTCAAGATGTTTATGATGAAAAACCTGTTTTGGTAACACCTTGAGAGTTTTTGGTTTTTCAGAAATACTCCCCCTCTACATGTGCTTATGAGTTTTGACTGAAATCTGCACAGTGAGGGTAGAGCTCGCACTTTTGAATTGATCGACTCTTGATAGACAATTCCCCGCGAGACATGGTTACGTTGTATAGTTAAAGAGTTCCATTATCAGCTTTTAGGTGACAACTAGCTCTAATAACTATCTTGAAGATGTAAACACTCCTTGAAAAGGAGGTTAGACCCGTCAAAGTTCATGTCAATCAAGAGTGTCTCGAATTGGTACATTCTACTAAGACAAGTTTTGTTGGAAACAAGTCTTTTTGATTACTGACATTTCAAAGTTCGTCAATTCATTGGTGATATCTGAGTCGAGCACGTTATGAGATTCCATAACTTCCTGATCAACAATTTTAATCACATTTCTCCCCCTCAAAAATAGCATATGAATGTTGTTTTTGAAAAACATGTTGATTAAAATATGCTTTTTGAGGTGTTTGAAATTCCTTTGGGAAGAAACGGATTTCAAGAACATTTGATTTTGAGGAAAGATTTTCGCAAATACTCCCCCTCAACAAGTGATACGAACTTTTGAAGTTTTGAAAACATAAGGGGAAGTACTTGTTCTGTTGAGCAAAACTTTGAAAAATGAAAGTTTTGATAAGTTTTACTCAACAGTAAGAAGTTTTCGCTCCTTTTATAGGAATGTGGCACTGATGCGTACCACAGGGTCCTTTCATTACAAGTACGGGTTGTTCACTGATATGTGTGCACAAGCCATTTAGGGAAAAAATGTAATAAGTATTAAAAAAATTAATCTCTCCCTAATTGACGATGTTTCAAGATCAGCTCCCCCTTAAACTAACAACCATTTTCCGCAGATTCGAAACTTTGATGTAGTAGACATTTCTTCTAACTTTTGAAGTTTTCAGTATGCAGCGGAATTTGTAGAAGAGCAGAAAACCACACAAGAGAATCTGACTTGTTGCAGAAAGTCCGTTCGAGGGAAACATGCCAGAAATCAACAATGTCTTTGTACGTATGTAGACACATCACACCAAACAAACCACGAAAGGCGAAATGAAATGACTCCCCCCTGATTGTTGCGGTCTATCGGAATACTAATCAACTGTGTATATGCAAATACTCGATAAAATGATCGTGTGTGAGGCATCATAACATCATATTTGGGTAACTTCACACAAGAAAACCCATGAAAGTGAGACAATAACACCAACTTGAGAAATTTTAACCACAAATCATCTCATTTCTTCCCTCTAATTGAAGAAATTCATGAAGGCATTGGGTTTTCGCAAAGAAGCATGTGGAAAAACAAGAAACCAATGATCACCTACACTCTCTCCCCCTCGATGTTTTCAATGAATCGAAACATACACCACGTATGTTGATGATGAAATTGGAGACATCGAAACCATGTATGTTCAATTAATCGAATAGGTGTGAAGTACCAAAAATATCTCGTGAGAATCAACTGCTGATAAAACTTCTCAACTTGTTCATTATGTTGATCATCAGCTGTGTCATTGTTGTTGGAAACAGTTTGATCTACTGTTAGCAGAGATTCGATTGAAGGTGCATCTCCAGCAACGATTATTGTTGTAGATTCAGGGTGTATCTAGAATTAGAATATTATCAAGTTGTGCAGCGGAAACATTAGATACAACTGAAGCACGTCTTTCTAAAGAATCTCCAAACAGTGGAGCAAACAAAGTTTCCAATTCTTGACGATTGAGTACAATAGTGATGCAGCTGATGGATCATTATGTTTTAGACAGTGAGAAACGGGTCCTAAGCTGTTGTACTTAGAAGTCATTGCTGAAGTGCGGGTCCGAAACTGAATTATTCCGAAGCCATTGCTGTTGTACCTGTAAGGAAAATAGGAGGGGCAAGATAGAAAAAATATGGATCCCCAAGGGTAACTGGGTTCCAGATGTTAGAAGCATAAAGATGTAGTGTCAATAATCTTCTTGACACCTGAACATGCCATTTTGGTGATTTCCTTTCCTACCTCAGGGATAGATTTTGTGGGTTTCACACTTGTTTTGATGCAACTACTAAGTATCTTGCCTGTAGGAATCCACCTAAGACCAACAGTGTTGAAAACTCTACCCGTTGGAATCCATCTAAGGTTAGATCTAGGGGATGTTGAAACTTCTTTTGGGAAGAGTCTGCGTCCTATATTGATCCACCTATTAGGTTTCTGAAATTTTACGTTTAGATCAACGGGTTTATTTCTAACTGTTTGTTGATTAAACTTAGGTTTTGGTTTGCTACTACAAGCAGTGTTATGCAACACACTAGAAAGCATCACACTAGGTCGTGAACCTAAGATTCCATCTTTTTGGAGTAGTGCCCTTTTTCTAGCCTTTTCTAGATCATAGTTCTTGTACGCATCATATGAATTTTTAATTTTAATGCTCGGTTTAGACACAGTGTTCGAACTAATCCTAGATGGGCTAGGTGCAACAACTTGTTGAGGTTTAACAGAAACAGATTTAATAGAAACAGGTTTAACAGAAACAGAAGCATTTTTCTTAGGCCAAGAATGTGGAGTGACAGGTTTTGACAAATGATTATTCTCAACAACTTGGGAGGCAAACCGTGGTTTTGAAGATTTTGATCGTTCAGATTTAAAAGCAGTTGATTGTTTAACTACTGATTGGTTTCTGATTGGTTTTAAAGACGATTTCCCCAAGATTGTTTGTTTTGCAAACTTAGTATCCACACTCATGCCAGTTAATCTTCTCAATTTGTTTTGTAAAGCAACATGTGCAAGCCCCTTTGCTTGAATTTGAGCCTTTAAATGCTCATTTTCTTTTACTAAAGTATCCACACGATTACTTTGCATTTTAAGTTCAAGTGATTTGCAATGTGCCTCTAGTTTTGAAAAATCTTTTTGAAATTGAGCAATGGTCTTTTTGAGAAGAATGTTTTCAGATTCAAGAATTTGGTTTGATGATTCAGTTGTATTGTTTGCAAGTACGGGCTCAGACATGAGACAGTTGTCTGGACATTGTGCAACACACTGGTCAACCTCTCCTTCATTTATGAATTCAGGTTGCTCAATTTGTTTCGCAATTGCAGGCAGAGTATGAACAACAGTAGATTGTACCTCAACCATCTGTTCTTTGTCAAATGTCGGCTCTGTGTCATAGATGGGAATGATATCTTCCTCAACCATTTGTTCTTCATCAAAGTTGGGCTTGGTGTCATAGTTTGGTATGATATCTTCCCCAGATCTGCTGCTGTCATCCTGCTTTCCCAATGCTACAACCTCATTGTCCGTATTACTGACATTTGCAGTATTCTCATCATTCTTGACAAGCCTTTGAGCATTCCTTCCTTGTACATCAACTCTTTCACCTTGCATGACTGGTTGATTTCGGGGATCAGATGAAATCTGACTCTTTGAATTCTTAAATTGTGAGAACATCTTAGTCAGTAACATCATTCTTTTGTTTAATTCCACAAATGCATTTGCATCTTCAGAATCATCAGTAGCAAGGTTTGGTGAAGAAGATTTTAAGCAGTAGATGGAAGGTGAGGAGATTTGTGAAACCATTAGAGACATTGATATAGTGAATTTTAATTTTCCCTCCAAAAATAATTATGAAAAATTTTCTCCCCCAAAATTTGAAATTCACTATAGAATGCAATTCTAAGATTGGAAGAAAAATTTGAGGTTTGACAATTTTGACGCCAAATTTGACCCGAAAAATTCGAATTTGGGCCCAAAAATTTGATTTTTTGACCAAAATTTTCACAGTTAAACCAAAATTTGAATTTCGCGTAAAAATTGAACGTTTAGTCACCCCTAGAATTTTTTTTTTTTTTTTTTTTTTTTTTTTTTTTTTTTTTTTTAATTTGTGTTGATGATGTGTTATGGATCTTTAAAGGATAAATTTTAGGTTTATGTAGATTAGTAGTGGAAATCCAAACTTGCAGAAGAAACTCGCAGAAGAAACTCGCAGAAGAAACTTGCAGAAGAAACTCACAGAAGAAACTCACAGAAGAAACTCGCAGAAGAAACTTGCAAAGAGAAACTCGCAGAACTTGAAAAGAAACTCGCAGAAGTTCAAGAAACTCGCCAGAATTCAACAGAAACTCGCTAGAATCCAACAGAAACTCGCCAGAATTCAAGAAACTCGCCAGAATTCAGCAGAAACTCGCCAGATTTCAGCAGAAACTCGCCAGAATTCAACAGAAACTCGCCAGATATCAAGAAACTCGCCAGATTTCAGCAGAAACTCGCCAGAATTCAACAGAAACTCGCCAAAACTAAGCAGAAACTCGCCAAACTAAGAAGAAACTCGCCAAACTTAGCAGAAACTCGCCAAAAAAAGTGCAAACTCGCAGAACTTCAGACAGAAACTCGCCAAAAAACTGCAAACTCGCAGAAATTCAAGAAGAAACTCGCTAAAACTCATGAGAAACTCGCCAAACTTCTTGGCTAACTCGCCAAACTCGCCAAAACTCATGAGAAATGCGCAGAAACTCGCAGAAACACGTATTCAGTCCAAAAAGTCCATAAATTTCAATCTAAAACACGTTTTTAAGTACGGATTTCTATTAAATCTAATCAATATTAACCTAAACTATCCCTTGGCTCTTGATACCACTTGTTAGGTCACCATCTTATCACAACAATATGTATTTCTAGAGAGAGAAAGTTTTAGAGAGAGAAAGTGGAAGGAACTAATGAATGATTAATGAAAATGATAATTGTAATTAGAACCAACAACCCTCTCCCTTCAAGGGAGGAGGTATTTATAGTGTTTACATAAGTAGGGGTGTTTCCCCTTGGTTCTAGAAGAACCTTCTATCACAGCTCATGGGCTTACTACATGAGCTGTGAAATCAATTACAAACATTTATAAACCATATTTAGAGTAAACTGCCAAATACATCCCTGTGGTTTACAACTTTTGAGACTTTACATCCCTGTTAGAAACTATTGGCAGGTTACATCCTTCGTTAGCCAAACGTTATACATCCTACATCCCTCGTCCATAACTGCGTTAGTTTTCACTCTTAACTGACCCCACAAGAGGGTATTCTTGTCTTTTCTTTTGCATAAACATTTACCCCCTTTAAATACTTAAACCCTTATCATATATTACCCACCACCCACTTATCCCCCACAGTAAAAATCCCCAAATCCAACGAACCCTAATAATGGAAGGAAGAAATTGTTTTTGTGGCATACGAGCAATTATTCGCACTTCATGGACACAAGCAAACCCAGGTTGACGTTTTTATTCTTGTTCTAGAACTGTAAGTGTAGAACATTTATTTCCATAAACTGATTTTGTAATTTGTTTAGTTAATGCAAATTCTTGATATTTTAGGTACAAAATTGTGGCTATTTTGGGTGGGCTGAACCACAACTATGTGCAAGAGCTATGGAGATCATTCCTGGACTTTTGAATAACATGAACAACCTTAGAGCTTTAGCAAGGGAAAATGCAAATCAAGCTCGAAGATTGAAGTTCTTATTAGGTTTTAGTTGGTTGATCTTTATTGTGTATGTTATGAATTGAACTATGGGTTAGTATGGTTAGAAGTAAGCTTTTGTGGTTTAGATGTAAGCTTTTGTGGGTTAGGAAGATGGGTCAGAAATGTATGGTTGAAAAAAATGGTCAAAGTAATCTTTTGTGTGCTTCATGAGTTGATCTTGTAATGGAACATGAATGAATGAAAGAATGCTTTTATGTTGGAACATGAATGACTAACTTATCCAAATCACAACACTATGTTACAAAAGATCTGCAACAAATTTAGAGTAAACTGCAACATTCCCATAAAGAGTACATGCATATGAACCAGTTAAAGAACTGCAACAATTTTAGAGTAAACTGCAACTAAATTATCCAAATCACAACACTGTCTTACAAAAGAACCAGTTAAAGAGTACATGCATAAAATCTTGAACATCAAAAGAAACATTAAGAACATTGTTTTTGGACTTGCAGACTAAAACACATAATACTACAGCTTCACACCACTTTTTGTTTTCCCTTGGACTTTGCTTTTGGACTTGCAGCAAACCTTTTTACTCTTGTTTTTGCAGCAGACTGTTGTGATGCCCTTGGTGTTGCAGCAGAGTGTTGTGATGCCATTGGTGTTGCAGCAGACTGTTGTGAACCTCCAACACCATTCTTACAAGACCTTTTGTTATGTCCAGGATTCTTGCAAATATCACAAGTCACTGTCTTGCCAGCCCTTGACAGTTTCCCACCACTAACCATCTTCTGGCTAGACAACTCATCAGCAGATTTCTTCCTTTTTTTGGATGGCCTTCCTATCTGAGTGTGATGCTTTGGTGGAATGAGAGTATTAGGGCAAGGATGTTTCTCCCAAAGGTGTGGGCCATTCAAACAGTTTATCTTGTAACTGTATACCTTCTTCCAAGTAGAAAGCCAATAAGCAGAATGGACCCAACTTTCAGGTATGCCCACATCAGTCTTGGTTCCAGCCCTGTCCCATAATGCTGCAACAGCATGCTTGCAAGGCATGCCAGTTAATTCCCATTTCCTACAACTGCAACTTTTCTCCCTAACATCCACTACACACTGATCATTATATGGTCCCATGACTTGATATTGATTTTCACCATTCCAAAGTACCTTTATAAAAAACAAACAACTGAGCTAATTTGCTATCTAACCTATACAAGAACAGTGAATTCAAATACTTAGGTAAAACAGATTACCGTATACAAACTTGCTTCATCTTTGATGGCTTGAAACAAAACAGTAGCAGCTGGTGTGAGAGGTCCCTTAGACTTGTCAATCACCTTTTGAACAGTCACTATTCTTTTCATTAAGTACTGTCTAATAAACTCTAAGCATGTGATTATTGGAGCATCCCTTCCATCAACCAGTTGTCTATTGAACACTTCACATAGATTGTTCAATAACACATCACAGTTAGCTCTTCCTGCAATTGAAACAACCATAGATTAAGTACAAGCTAAAACATGTTAAAACAAGAGTAAAACATGTTTTAAATACAAGTTAAAAACATGTTAAAACATGTATACCACTAAAGTGAGCTCTTGACCAATGTTGAGGAGGTATTTTTTTGAGCCATTCATAAGCTTTTGAATCTGCCTTTCTTTCATGTCAACATCAACTTCATGCATTGTATGCTCATCATCTATAAAGTCACTATCATTCTCTTCACTATCACTATCATATTCACTACTAACTTCCATATCACTATCATTCTCAACATTTTCCATCTCCACATACTTCTCAACATTTGGTTCACCATAAAAGGGATCAAAATCTTCATCCATTGCCTGCCCTAACATATCACTATAATGCCCAATTGTACTAGCATTGCCTTTATCACTACCCTGACCAACTGCACTAGCATTGCCTTTATCACTACCCTGACCAATTGTACTAGCATTGCCTTTATCACTACCCTGACCAACTGCACTAGCATTGCCTTTATCACTACCCTGACCAACTGCACTAGCATTGCCTATATCATTATCATCCTCACTCTCATCTCCCATAGTAAGTAGCAGTGGTAACCTATTTCTCTTCTTAAGAGTCCTTTTCTTAACTAGGTTTGTGTTTTCTTCATCTGGGAGTTCCTCTATGACTAATGTTCTAGGGGATTTAATATAAGTCTCCAAATCTGTTTTATCATGCTCAATGTAAACATCAAGTACTTTGTACTTTTCTGTATATTTGAGCATGTTTATAACATCTTGATCATTTCCTAGTGCTTGTAACCCAAAATCTAAATTGCTATTTGGTATTTTGTAATGATAGTACATAAGCTTACTCCTTTTATAACCTAACTTTTTAACCATTTCATTTAACTCTATAACTGAAAACAAATCAACATCTACCTGATCAACATAGTTAAACGTGCCATTCGTGTATTCCCTATTGGGAGAAGGACTGAAAAAGCCCCCATGATGAATCTTCAAGCTGAAATAGTTGGGGAAATTACCTGTTACAGAATTAGGGTTTCAAAATTAGGGAAAAACACAATTAATGGTACAAAGATTGAAACAACATTTAAGATTAAAAAGATGTCACTATAATAAAGTTTGGAACTTACGATATGCATTTGCTTCATCAACTTCGTCATCATATGTACGAATGTGCCACTCACAAACGACCATCACAAATAAAATGAAGATTATCAGAGAGTGGTTGGATTGAAGGGATTGAATTGTTTTTTAGAAAGAGAGAGAGAGAGGTTCTTGAATTATTTTTTAGCAGAGACTGATAATGAAAGGAGAGGGAAAGGGGAGAGGGTAGAATGGTAGATGATATGATAATGAAATGACAAAAATACCCATCTATTTATCAACTTAACGTCTGTTAAGAGTGAAAACTAACGCAGTTATGGACGAGGGATGTAGGATGTATAACGTTTGGCTAACGAAGGATGTAACCTGCCAATAGTTTCTGACAGGGATGTAAAGTCTCAAAAGCTGTAAACCACAGGGATGTATTTGGCAGTTTACTCCCATATTTATTAACGACCTATTACAAATGAAATGACCTACACTTGATAATTAAAACATGTTCCTAACAATCTCCCCCTAAGGGTTGGTCATCATTTGTTGTCTTGCTTAGGTCGTTTGACGTCTTGAACTTCTTTGGCGTTCATGGCTTGTGACGTCTTTGATTCTTTGCATCTTTGTTCTTTGTTCTTGTTATTGTGATCAGTTGTGAAATATGCCTTTATCAACATCTTTAACTTTGATCTTTAACCCATAACTTTGCAGATTCTTTGACTTTGATGTAGAGTATTTCTGAAATTTTCTTTGCTTTTTGAGAGAACTTCAATTAGTGTTGATGTTGGTATGAACATTTGAAGAGTCTGCACGATCTTTTCCACCCGTGAGCATCCATAAGAAGAAAACATAAAACATGGGTTAGAAATAATCCAGCGCTTACAAGTTTGAACTTCGAAAGTGTTAACAGCATATTGTGAAAACACATCTCTAATTCTCACAAAGGCTGTTCCTGAACTGGAGTCCCACAAGTGAGATAACGCGATGTACCGAAATACACCTACAGTTCAGATGAGTCGCTGAGGTACACCGAAGCATCACCCCACGACTGTAGACCGTTTGAGACACACTAAGCGTAACCCACAAGGAGTTACCGAAGTGACCTGCTGTCAGGGCTGTTTGATGTTGACCCTGGCAGGAATTTCCATTCAATCACTGAGGATCACAATTGTGAATCCCCTCATAAATGTTCTGGCAGATTGCTAAGATCTGCGTAGGACTCTGAAAAAAATGTCACTTGTGTCCTTATTGTTTGAACAACAAGTGATGAAATATATAAGTGTTCCTAAGAGATCTTTTTGATGAATCTCATGGCTCTAGACTCGATTAGTGCATTTTGATTTTCCTGAGCGGAGACTAGGGAGAGGGTCTCCTTCTTCAATACCAACAATCTCTAAGAGAAAGTCGATAGATTACGTAGGGTTCCCTGTGAGAATGAAACAAGCTCTTTTGAGAGAACTTGAGTGGCTTAGAAGGTTTAGTGCATTGCGTCACTGGGTCCATGACGACTTGTCTTCAATACCGGTGTCATCTTGTGACAACCAGTAGCATATGAATTGAACCCGGTGTCTGCCCTAAATTGAATAATTTGGAGGGCTATTTCTTTTCACCCTTTTCTTTAACTTTTCTTTTTAATTCTTCAACTCCTTCTTTCTCCGATTCTCATTTTCTCCTTTTTCAATCATACCTAAGGACTTCTAAATACTAACTATTTGTGGTGTCCTTGGGTAGATCCCTCCGGCTCTAGCGGATCATAGGACGTTTATTCCTAAACTTAGTCACCTTTTAACTCCATGACTATCCTATGTTGCCACAAAACCTTCTCTTGAAAAATCTCTCAAGATGTTTATGATGAATAACATGTTTTGCTAACACCTTGAGAGTTTTTGGTTTTTCAGAAATACTCCCCCTCCACATGTGCTTATGAATTTTGACTGAAATCTGCACAGAGAGGGTAGAGCTCGCACTTTTGAATTTATCGACTCTTGATAGACAATTCTCCGCGAGACACGGTTACGTTGTATAGTTAAAGAGATCCATTGTCAGCTTTTAGGTGACAACTAGCTCTAATAACTATCTTGAAGATGTAAACACTCCTTGAAAAAAGAAGGTTAGACCCGTCAAAGTTCATGTCAATCAAGAGTGTCTCGGATTGGTACATTCTACTAAGATAAGTCTTGAAAGACAAATCTTTTCGATTACTGACATTCAAAGATCGTCAATTCATTTGTGATATCTGAGTCGAGCACGTTATGAGATTCCATAACTTCCTGATCAACAATTTTAATCACATATCTCCCCCTCAAAAATAGCATATGAATGTTGTTTTTGAAAAACATGTTGATTAAAATATGCTTTTTGAGGCATTGAAAATTCATTTGGGAAGAAATGGATTTCAAGAACATTTGATTTCGAACAAAGATTTGTTGTTGCAAGACAGTTAAGAAGCTTTCGCTCCTTTAATTTGGATTGAAGCACTGAAGCGTACCACTTGTTAGGTCACCATCTTATCACAACATATATGTATTTCTAGAGAGAGAAAGTTTTAGAGAGAGAAAGTGGAAGGAACTAATGAATGATTAATGAAAATGATAATTGTAATTAGAACCAACAACCCTCTTCCTTCAAGGGAGGAGGTATTTATAGTGTTTACATAAGTAGGGGTGTTTCCCCTTGGTTCTAGAAGAACCTTCTATCACAGCTCATGGGCTTACTACATGAGCTGTGAAATCAATTATAAACATTTATAAACCATATTTAGTTTGGGGGGAAGCTGATTCAGAAACTTCGCCAAAAAGAAGTGTATGGAGAAGCTGCTAAAGACATGCAGTATGAATTGGGGGGAAGTTAATCCAATTCATACATATTACATCATTTGCCTACAAGTGATGAAAATGTTCTCAAGCCGAGGTACAAGATGAAGACAAAGAGCGTCAACTACAGACATCCTCAGCATTTGAAGAGCATATGAAGACCTTTCTTTATTTGTATTTGTACTTGTAGGAAATGTTGTAAGTAATCCCATATGTTGCCACATTGGGGGAAGATTGTTAGGAATCATCCTAACACGAAAATGTGACAACATATTCGGTATTACAATAGTTATTTTGTAAGGCACAAACACATGGACTGAAACCGTCATTTATGTAAAGTCATGTGTTTGGTGCACTATATAAGCCCTCCTAGACTTCACTAGGAGGGTGATGCTTTGTGTGTAATCTTCCATTTATCTTATCATTAATAAAACACAAAGTTATCCTTTCTCTTTCTACTTTCTCTCTCTAACCATGGATGTCATTTACTATCATCATCCCCGACCTCCCGAATCACATAATCAACTAATATATAAGATCCAACAATATCTCATATCTCTTTGAGAGATTTCGATTATCATCTATTTTGTTTATGTGATTCGTATCAGCAAGATCAGATTTGTGATATTTAGCACTGTTTGTGCGCCTGAGATTGTTTTAGGTCGTCAGAAATGAGTCATGAGGAACCTTCCCAAGTAAGACGGCCACTTTCCTTTTTTCGTGGATTGGTAAGTTTTCATTTAACCTTCTGAATTTTATTTTTGGAGTTTGGGTTGATGATATGCTTGTCACCTGTATGTGAATCTGCTTTGATTTGGCATTAGTAGATTATTTTTCACGACTCAAAATAGAATATGATGTCAATAAGGGCATGTTCATATGATGCAAGTATTATGACGCCTGATCAATGTGATAATACTGAGATCATATGACTTGAACTTATTGGGATCATACAATGTCTTGAGAAGTGCCTGAGTTTAGTACGTTTGATGAATTAGAATTATATCCGTGATTCGTCAGCTTTGATGATATTCTCGACCGTGCGGTTATCCTATCCATTCAATTTAACATTCTGATACGTTTTTATATTCCCATATGTGCTCAATTGATCTTCAGTACGAATATGTTACCCATCTCTAATTGAAACTCTTGATATGTTTGATAATTCAATATGTGCTTCTCTGATCTTTAGCAAGCTCCTTTG
Organism: Chrysanthemum seticuspe; assembly: GCA_019973895.1. Classification (NCBI taxonomy): domain Eukaryota; kingdom Viridiplantae; phylum Streptophyta; class Magnoliopsida; order Asterales; family Asteraceae; genus Chrysanthemum; species Chrysanthemum seticuspe. The sequence continues at coordinate 248,328,478 of BPTQ01000007.1, forward strand.
TTCGCTCAGAACCTGATTTGATTCGTGACGTTTCTACTGTTTAGCACTACCTTAGTATTTTTCTCGTGTGTATACGTGCTTCATGTATCTCTTTGAGGAATTTCAACTATCATCAGTTACCTATTTGTTTCATATTCGTTGGATCAGATTTATTATGATTTGTGTTCTCTGGAGAGCCTGTGGCTATCCAAATTTGTCGGGATCGAGTCATGAGAAATAAAACTATTCCATTTGTGAAGATCCTTTTGGAAGAACCTCTCCGAGCGTGAGGGTATTTATTGTCATTTCTTTTCGTGAATTGGTGCATCTCCGTCTAACTTTTACGACTTCAATTTCGAGGACGAAAATTTTTTAGAGGGGAATAATTGTAACGCCCTAGAATTCGGATTAACTTTTTAATTATATACTTTATATATGCCATAAGTTAAATAAATAAATAGAAATATAAATGTAAAGTTGGGCCAATTGGTTTAAATAAAATGTGTTTTGGGCTTAGTTTTCTTATTTAAACCCATATACCCCAAGCTCAACTAGAATTTGATAAACCCGTTAAAAATAAAAATAAAAATACGGTTTATTTCCCCCTCCAAAAAGCGAATTACAGAAAAAAAAAAAAAAAAAAAAAAAAAAAAAAAAAAAAAAAAAAAAACCCTAGCCTTCATAATGGTTTGTTATCAAGAACTCAAGATCAAGATTCGTGGTAATCTCGCGAAGGTTTGGTATGATTAATCGCCTATTTTCTTTAACATCTTTTGTTTTTAATTTTTTTCATGTAACTATAATTGATGGATATGATTAGGGTTTATTAAAATTCCAGTATTTAAACATGTTTTGTTATTAAAATATAATTAAGGATGTGTTAGAGGTTTTATCTTCTGTTGATTAGGGTTTAGGTGTTGTTGTTGGATCGGGACAGTTTTGTAGTCGAATTTGTGTGTGTTATAGATCGAATTTTATAAGTGCAATATTCTGGGTTTCTGTTGGAAAAGCTTATTTTATGTCTTAGTTAAGTTTTTCAAGTAGTTTGGTCGAATTTGGAGTTGTCTAAGTTGTATTTTTGAATTTTACAAGGGAAAATGATTGGTGTGACTAAAACTTGTGCCTAAAATCATGCCTAACAATATGATTGCAACACATGACAAATTGAAAGGTTAAGATTAGGAGAGATAAAATGGTAATTACATGTGTCAATTTTTATATGGAGTAGGCATGCTATTAGGCATGTAAATTAGTCATCTCTATCATTGCTCTTTTACAAGATCAAGTGTCAAAGTTGAGAAAACGGGTCTGAAATTTTGGTTCGCTTCATCTAAGTGTTAACTGATGATACTTGCATGTTTTTGAGTGATTCTTGAGCCTAAATTGTAGTACTTTGAAATAGCTTTCTGGAAATGTAAACTTTGTAGCATTTGCATACTTGGAAGTATGATTTTTACATTTTTGGAGTTAAAGTGTTTGAATCTGAATTTCTGAGTTGAAATTTGTGATGTAGTATTTGATTTTTGGTATTAAATCGATGAGGTTCTGGAACTTTTCCTTTGGTGGTTATGATTTTTATATATTTTGTGACACCTGTAATTTTTTGTTTGATGTATGGAGTAGGGTGAGTGTGTTTGTCGGGACTATACTTTTGGTGTGTGTAATTCTGGGTAAGTTCTGGACAGGTCTGGACTTATGATTTTCCATAGGCCAATTGACCTGGAAATAAAATCCCCCAATTTTTTGAGAGTCTCTTAACTTATATGGGAACCCCTGGGAAATCCTTGATTTTATTTGAGCTAATTAAGTATTTTATAAAAATCGCTAAAGTCTGGTCTAGATTCGAAATACTAAAAGACAGAAATTTATGAACTTGAAACTATGTATAAATGGGATATAAGTTAAGCATGATTTATAAATGGAACACATATGTGATTTATGATATGTCCTACTTTAGATTTAGTGAAGCGGGGATGTTGAGCTTGCTTGTGTGCCTTACTCTTACGCACACACATTTGAGGTACAAATATTCCGTCATTTCAGTAATGACACTTCTTTTCTCTCACTTTTTAATAACCTAATAAGAGATCGATTACGTGCATCATCGCAAAATCCTTTTTCTTGGAAGGAATTAGCTAACTAACCTAGCTAACAAGGCATGGCATGAATGGCGGACTCTTGTCCACTTTGATATTCGATTCGTATTCCCCTTGCTTTGATTTGATATGATCCCTTTGATATGACTCGTTTTGGTATGATCCTCTGATTTGATATTTGATTAGTTATTCGTTTGATATGTTATCCGTTTGAGATCCTTTATTGATATGATTCCATTATATGACCAGTTTGATATGATTTGATTTGTTTTATTTGGTTGCCCGAGCTAACTAGCCATGGAGGTACCATGGCCATGTCATTGATGCACCAATGGCATGACACTATATGGGGCGGTGTGATTAGTCCCCGGCATTCCCTTTTGATATGATTATGATATGTGTGCACTTGGCCATTATGAATACGTATGTATAGTCTCGTACTGGCATATGTATATTTTATTTGTTTTGCAAGGAGCGTATGGATGCATCCTAGGTACTCAGTTCAGTTTTGGTGATGTGGTGCGTGTGTGCAATACACCCCCCTCACATTTGGGAGCTAGCTACTCCATTTGGTACTTGAGAGGTCTCCCATCCTTGTACACTTATGATTTGACGGATTTGATATGATTTGGCATATATGGGTTATGATATGTGATTTGTTAGATTTGGCTATTGGAGTATCTCCTTTAGTATTAGGTGCTCGTGGCAACATTCTGATTTTGGTTATTATGTGACTATCTGATATTCTGATTCATTCGTTTGCTATGCCTATTCATGCCAAGCTTATACTTCAGATTACCACTTCACCCGTTTACCGAGCTATTATATGATTATCGGAAAGAAGTATTGAATATGCTATTATATGATTATTTGGTCCATCTGTTTACCATGCTGATTATGATTACATGATTTCTCTGTCTACTTTGTTAGTATGTGGTTACCTGATTCATATGTTATCATGCTAATATCTGATTATCCGCTTACCATGCTATTATGTGACTATTTGATTCGTCTGGTTGCCATGCTAGTATGTAAACATTTGATTCAACCGTTTATCATGTTATATTTTGTTCAGTTATGTCGAGGGCTATGACTATCATTTAGTAATCTACCTGTTATTTGTGATTTCCATGTTTGTACTTCTGTTTGATGTTTTCTGATGCTTATGTTATCGTTTCAGCATAGTAATGGATATTTACCTGACTTGTTGATCCTCCATGTTTTCACTTCTGTTCATGTTACTTGTTGATAAAGGAATATGGTACAACTTATGTTATCAGTCTAGTTGATTTGTTTAGTTTGCCATGTTGTATTCTGGTTCAGCTACTTCATTTAGTTATGATGTTCGTTCAGTATTTCCTACCTATACTTGTGACTGACATGCTTATACTTCTCGTAGTATCTCAGCTTGTGATGATATTTATTATGTTTATTAATTGTTGATTTTTTTGTGATTGCCATGCTTACATTCTATTCAGTTGATTTCGCCTGATTATATAATCCTGCTCAGCTTATGTATATCTGATTACCTAATTTGTTGTTTTGCCATATTCATGTTTAGTTGATCCGCTTATCAATATGCTTGTACATTGTTTGGTTGCTTGTTTTAATTTTGATACTATTCATCAACTCCTATATGATTATGTTTTGATACTTGTATGTTTGGTTATTTATATGTGCTTATATATGTTCAATGATTTGCTGCTTTGCTTTGCTTTGGGCTTCTTTGATTTCTGTTCCTTCTGGATATCTATTAATATTATGTTCTGCAGGTTCCTCATTGACTCATAGACTCATTGTGCTCATTCGTTACGATTTGTTTATCAGCCTCCTTTGATTCGTTTTTGTATTTTTGATTATGTTTAGCTTTTGTTTTGTTATATCTGTTCACTGGGCTTTTTAAGCTCAGCCGCATTTCTTTTCCACGCGGCAGGTACCAAGTGGGATGTTGGGCTTTGATGGGCTGAGAGTAGGAGCTTTTGAGTGAACCGACCCTAGTTTCCCTTATTATTTTGGACTCATTTGGAAGAACATTTGTTTTGATATTTCGTATCTTTTAGACTTGTTGTATTATGTATTTTTCCCTTTGTAAATCATTCGTTTATATGACTTGGTATTTTTTTAATAAGACTTCCGCTTGCATTTTTAATAGTATGTTCTGTTATGACTCCATAATTTGACATTCGGACCCTTGTAGGTTTGTGGTGTTACAATTATGGTATTAGAGCCTAGGTTTTGAGACCCTTAGAGCTTAGGCTGTGACCTGTGAGGAATTGGGTAGACATTAGGCTTCTGTTTGTTTCGACCTATTCCGTTTGGTCAGATCTTTTTGTTCATATTTGATTTTGATATTCGTTTGTCTTCACTGATTTGATCTTCATCCTCCCACATTTGACTTTGTCTATTTGTCTTCGCGGATTAGTTTGTCGATCGTTTAGATGGTGACTACTTGTAGAATCGAAGATGGTGATTCGGATCCTGAGTTGCTACAACAGTTGCTGAAATAGAGAGGTTCGTGAAGATGCCACATCCGTTTAGTACAGCTGCCACTCCAGTTCAGTTGAAGACAGGATTAATCGTGTCGAGAAGATCGTTGAAGTATTGTGACGCTGCATGAAACATCAAGATGCTGCAGGAGAGAGTTGGACATAACAACAAGAGGAGCAAAGACGGAGGTAAAATTCAACAAGCAGGCACACAGAAGGGGTACGAGCAGAAGAACTATGACCGTCGTATTGCAGATAGACGGAGAAACTACTACCAGGAGTTTGGGCGTATAGATGGTCAGCAGTTCAGCAGAACCACTAGAACGTCGTATCAGATAAGAAATACTAAGAAGATTTCATTTGCTCTGTGTGTTTTGTGGGGCATCAGGCCCATGATTATCTTGAGAATGGTGGAAGATAGAACTACCGCGATTTGTCATCCCTCTCATTTGTTTGTCACACGTTTTGAGATAGTTTGATATTTTGTTATGTGATTTTGATCGATATTACATTTCTTTGATTTTTTCAGAACTTGGTTTGAATTGTGAAGTTTTATGATTTGTCATTTTTGGTAATATTTCAGCTTTGTATCATATCTCATATCTCTTTAAGAGATTTCGATTATCATCTATTTTTTTATGTGATTCGTATCCTCAAGATCAGATTTGTGATATTTGGCACTGTTTGTGCACCTGAGATTGTTTTGGATCGTCAGAAATCAGTCATGAGGAACCGTCCCAAGTAAGACGACCACCTTCCTTTTTCCGTGGATTGGTAAGTTTTCATTTAACCTTCTGAATTTTATTTTTGGAGTTTGGGTTGATGATATGCTTGTCACCTGTATGTGAATCTGATTTGATTTGGCATTAGTAGATTATTTTTCACGACTTAAAATAGAATATGACGGCAATAAGGGCATGTTCATATGATGCAAGTATTATGACGCCTGATCAACGTGATAATATTTAGATCATATGACTTGAACTTATTGGGATAATACGATGTCTTGAGAAGTGCCTGAGTTTAGTACGTTTGATGAATTAGAATTAAATCCGTGATTCGTTAGCCTTGAAGATATTCTCGACCGTGCGGGTATCCTATCCATTCAATTTAACATTCTGATACGTTTCGATATTCCCATATGTGCTCAATTGATCGTTAGTACGAATATGTTACCATCCCTGAATGAAACTCTTGATATGTTTGATAATTCAATAGGTGCTTCTCTGATCTTTAGCAAGCTCTTTTGTTCGCTCAGAACCTGATTTGATTCGTGACGTTTCTACCGTTTAGCACTACCTCAGTATTTGTCTCGTGTGTATACGTGCTTCATGTATCTCTTTGAGGAATTTCAACTATCATCTGTCACCTATTTGTTTCGTATTCGTTGGATCAGATTTATTATGATTTGTGTTCTTTGGAGAGCCTGTGGCTATCCAAATTTTTTGGGATCGAGTCATGAGAAATAAAACTATTCCATTTGTGAAGATCCTTTTGGAAGAACCTCTCCAAGCGTTAGGGTATTTATTGTCATTTCTTTTTGTGAATTGGTGCGTCTCCGTCTAACTTTTACGACTTCAATTTCGAGGACGAAATTTTTTTTTAGAGGGGAATAATTGTAACGCCCTAGAATTCGGATTAACTTTTTAATTATCTACTTTATATATGCCATAAGTTAAATAAATAATTAGAAATATAAATGTAACATTGGGCCAAATGGTTTAAAAGAAATGTGTTTTGGGCTTAGTTTTCTTATTTAAACTCATATACCCTAAGCCCAACTAGAATTTGGTAAACCCATTAAAAATAAAAATAAAAATACGGTTAATTTCCCCCTCCAAAAAGCGAATTACATAAAAAAAAAAAAAAAAAAAAAAAAACCCTAGCCTTCATAATGGTTTGTTATCAAGAACTCAAGATCAAGATTCGTGGTAATCTCGCGAAGGTTTGGTATGATTAATTTTTTTAATGTAACTATAATTGATGGATATGATTAGGGTTGATTAAAATTCCAGTATTTAAACATGTTTTGTCATTAAAACATAATTAGGGATGTGTTAGAGGTTTTATCTTGCGTTGATTAGGGTTTAGGTGTTGTTGTTGGATCGGGAATGTTTTGTAGTCGAATTTTTGTGTGTTATAGATCGAATTTTATAAGTGAAATATTCTGGTTTTTAGTTGGAAAAGCTTATTTTATGTCTTATTAAGTTTTCCAAGTGGTTTGGTCGAATTTGGAGTTGTCTAAGTCGTATTTTTGAATTTTACAAGATCAAGTGTCAAAGCTGAGAAAACGGGTCTGAAATTTTGGTTGGATTCATCTAAGTGTTAACTGATGATACTTGCATGTTTTTGAGTGATTCTTGAGCCTAAATTTTAGTACTTTGAAATAGCTTTCTGGAAATGTAAGCCTTGTAGAATTTGCATACCTGGAAGTATGATTTTTACATTTTTGGAGTTAAAGTGTTTGAATCTGAATTTCTGAGTTTAAATTTGTGATGTAGTATTTGATTTTTGGTATTAAATCCATGAGGTTCTCGAACTTTTCCTTTGGTGGTTATGATTTTATTTATATAGTGTGACACCTGTAATTTTTGGTTTGATGTATGGAGTAGGGTGAGTGTGTTTGTCGGGGCTATACTTTTGGTGTGTGTAATTCTAGGTAAGTTCTGGACAGGTCTGGACTTATGATTTTCCATAGGCCAATTGACCTGGAAATAAAATCCCCCAATTTTTTGAGAGTCTCTTAACTCATATGGCAACCCCTGAGAATTTCCTTGATTTTATTTGAGCTAAGTAAGTATTTTATAAAAATCTCTAAAGTCTGGTCCGGATTCGAAATACTAAAAGACGGAAATTTATGAACTTGAAACTAAGTATAAATGGGAGATAAGTTAAGCATGATTTATCAATGGAACACATATGTGATTTATGATATGTCCTACTGTAGATTTAGTGAAGCGGGGACGTTGAGCTTGCTTGTGTGCCTTACTCTTACGCATACACATTTGAGGTACAGATATTCCGTCATTTCAGTAATGACACTTCTTTTCTCTCATTACTCTTGTCCATTTTGATATTCGATTCGTATTCCCCTTGCTTTGATTTGATATGATCCCTTTGATATGATTCGTTTTGGTATGATCCTCTGATTTGATATTTGATTAGTTATTCGTTTGATATGTTATCCGTTTGAGATCCTTTATTGATATGATTCCATAATATGACCAGTTTGATATGATATGATTTGTTTTATTTGGTTGCCTGAGCTAATTAGTGATACGCGTACAACGCGCGTTCGGGGTCAAAGGAACTTCCTTTTCGTTAACCAAGTTTTTCAACACCCTAGGCAGTGAACCTAATCATTGTAGTGTAGTATTAGGGTAAGCCTCGGGAGTTGATATCGTTCTCTAGGGGAATAGGAATGCTAGTGAGAAATTACTACGCTAAGGTTGGGGTTGAGGAAGATTATTTTTTATCCTTTTTATGTTTTTTAGGAAATGGAAAGGTACGAATCTCGGGGTATTGGATTTAGGGGTTGGTATTTCTACCGATTACTCTACTTATCTAATTATCTAATTTATCTAAACTAAGGTGAGTGTAGTCTATGTCTATTGTTGTGTGCTCTTATGATGATTACAAATGTGTTTACTTAGATGTTATTACTCCCTAGTTATTTCCTATTGATGGTTGAATTGTCACGTCCTTATTCTTAACGCATTGTGTTTTCTAAGGTCGTAGGGTATGCGTTTATCCTTAACTCTTTGAAGCTACCTAAAGTTAATGACTACGAAATCTCTAGAATTCATAAACTTAACACTAAGGTTATCTTTGGATATTTAGCCTACGATTCCACTAGTAACTATAAGCTAAGGTTCAACAAAGATTAATCAAGCATTAATAACACAACGGATGACCTATCGCAATACTATGTCAATCACAATTAAGATAAGAGACAACCAATCAATATTCAATACCTAGGTTTCATAGATCTAAGCAAACACACAAAAAATTAGCTGGACATGGAAAACATGCAAGCATACACACAAACAATTGAAAACATAATTGTTTTAATGAAGTAAATCACTTATCTTGTTGTAAAATAGGGTATGGAACCCTAAGATACTGCCCAAGACAGCTTATGTTCGTTTTAGGTTTTACTCCACAAAACTACCCCTCTAAAATACTGAAAATTCGAATTCTATATATAGAGTTACAAGATGCGACGACGTCACTCTTTAATTGTGACGCCGTCGGGATCCAAACCTAGTCCGTCTGAGTTGCGACGCCCTACTCTTTTAAACCTGATGACGTCACTTGTAAAATAGCAATTTGTTCTCTGAGTCGTCTCAAGATATGTCGCGACGGCGTCTCAATTAAGCCGTGACGCCGTCCCCTTCAATTCCAGCAGCTTGAGTGTCTCGATTCTTGACTTTGGCCATTTTCTTCGTATACTCGCGCCTTTTCGTCCGAATAAGTGTCATTCCAGCAATTTGCCTTCAAGAGACCTAAAAAGTTAAAAGGAACGAAATTAAGTAGTAACGGATACAAAAGTGATCAATTAAGGGCTTAAATGACCCCTCAAAAGTATACCTTTTAAATCCTTATCAAATATCCCTGCACTTGGTATTTGCTTGTCCTCAAGCAAATGTGCTTTTAGCCAATTAATTTATAAGTTAGGGGTCATAAAACATTAGTTTAGAACGATTCATAGCACATATAAGCCTCGCAAAAGTCATAACAAGCACGGAAATTACATACTAGCACCTCACAAGTGGTGTTTGGATACTCTCATCTATCGGGTGTATATGAAATATATCAAGTTGGAAATGGAAGATAAACACTCATTAACCGGTCCTAGTACATAGATTACCATAGGCTTGAGACTAGATCAAACCTCCATCGCTTTGGCGTAAGCACCTAGGAGAAACTATCCAAAAGGTCTTTTAAAGGGTTGTAACGTTAGGCTTACGGTAGGGAAACAAAGGGTTTGGTGGGATAGGCGATTTAGTGGTGGCAAGTCAAAAATCTTTATGTTACAAGCATGAGAAGAATGGCGTTGCTAAGCCAAGACTCGACACTCTAAACTCTAGATAAATTGAAACAAACGAACATAAATTTAAAGATAGATGTAGGATGGTAGCCCATATGTTTGTTTTTATTTTTTTTTTATTTTTTTTTCATACACTTTTACTCTACCATCCTCTACGATAACATCAAAATAATAGGGATTTATAGGCACATCCCTACACTTGAGTTTTTACTACTCTAACACTAATTTGACCTGAATTGAAAAGATCAAAACACTTGGAGTACATTATTACGCAAATAAAGGGAATTTGAATTTAACGTTCCCTTCCCGTCATTTCATAAAATTTAACTTTTCCCATGAGACCCAATCGTCCCAAAACTGTGTACAAAGGATATGACTCGACTTAGCAACTTATGCAAGCAACTAGATAATTGAACTAAGGGTTTAGTATGATAACAATAATGCACTAAAAGCGAGTGCATACAAGGTAGGCTAAGGCAATTTGGGTGTACATTTGGGGGTGGATTGTAAACAATGCTCTTCATTGATATTCCGGAAAACCGAAACATCACGAGAACCGCGAAAATGATAGGCTCTGAGGGGTTAACTAGGGGTATCGTGTACTAAAGATTAGTACAACGCAAGGGTGTGGGGGAATTACCCAACCGATGTGAAAGAAGTAATTACATTACGGGTATCAAACAAGGGTTATCCTAATGCCTCTTATCATTTAGTTATTCCTAACTACACAAGTGTAGTCTTACTAGCGATCTCGGAATGCATCACAAAACAAGTTCTAGAATCTATTATACTACCGGTACACACTCGAAGCATTAAAGTGGAATGCTTTAATTCCTACAAATCTATGGGCTATCCTCACATTTTGGGTGGAATTTAAGTTGTTAATACAAATAAGTCGTAAAAACGTTTATTTATATTTTACGATCTTCTAATGTTTTGTCGATAACAAACGTAAAATCATTTTAACGAAACAAATAAAATACGTAAATGGTTTGAGCCAATAGTTTTCTAACACACTTACGCTTTCACATAAAACAGTAAAACAAGTATAAGTGATTTTATGATTTAGTATTACATATGTACAACAACTAGTGTTTACATATTTGGGTAAAATATACACATAACTAGTATGTAGTATATTGGGTAATATAAATAGGTAGAAACTTAAGTATCATAACCCATTGACCAAATACATTGAATGTAGTTGGGTACAACCCAAAGTCCATTACCCATATCCATGGAGCTTGACCCATAACCCATTGCATGACATCATACTTATGTCATATATGGATAATACCCATAACCCATGGTATTGACCCATACCTATTTGACTAGGTGCATTGCACCCTTGAGATACATTGTATATAATAAAAAGACCCATGGATCAACCCATAACCCATGACCCATGACCCATGACCAAAATACCCATGGGTAAAAAGGAGCGTCCCACGGATCCCTCGCTTAACGCTAGACGGATCTCTTGTGGGAGGGATCCGTGGGATCCGAGGAACAGTAGGCATTTTCTCTCTATAAATAGTGAGCCATTTCTTCATTGTTTCTCACCCCTTTCTCACATACTTTCTCCTTGAGTTTAAAACTCTCTAACCCCAGATCCAAGTGATCTATGTTTGTAGTTTTGCTTTTGTGCGATCCTCTAGGTTCCTCTTAAAGGCGAGATCACCACCTTTGAAGTCAAGCAAGCTAAAGTCCATGAGTTGCCATGCTTCCTCATCATCAAGACTACTGAAGTCCTCTTGTTGATGGTTCTTTTCTTTCTTCTAAGAAGTATAGCGTTGAAGACATTAGTGAAAGATGTCTCAAGTGTCAAGACGAAGAAATTAGTGAAAGGTGTCGATCGTCCGTATTGTAGGCATTAGTGAAGGGTGCCTAGAAGTCAAGTCACAACACATTAGTTAAGGGTGTCTTGAAGATCTAGTTAAAGGCATTAGTGAAAGGTACCTAAGATGTACATTCGATATGGTGTGTTTCGATGTACAAGATAGATTAGTATTGGGTCAAAGGACATTGTTATCCTTGTTGACATTATAAGGAGTAGATATCCTTTGGGGTTAGTTAATTTTTGTAGTGTTGGGTAGTAGTTCCTCCATTGTAATGGAACTCGGTACTTAGCCTAGTACCGGATAAAGGGTAGGCGACGTTGTGGTAGGTGTGGTTCACCTTGGTGTGAAAGAACCCGGTGGTTAGCCTAGTACCGGAAAAGGAGTAGGCAACGTTGTGAAGGTTTCTCCACCATAAGGAGTCGGTGTTGTGTAGTGATTACGAACTCTTGAGTAGGTGACTCGGGGAGTGGATTAGAGCAAGGAAGGTGTCCTTGTAGCCGAACCACTATAAATACTCGCGTTGTGGTTTTGTGCTTCTTACTCTTATCTTTTCATTACATACTTATACTTCTATATGTTTGTTTATCAACATCCAAATAGATTGACATAAGTCGATCTAAATAGTTTAAAACGAGTTTTAATTGGCAAAACTATTCAACCCGCCCCCCTTCTAGTTTTCCACATAAGTGGTAAAGGGTTTTTGTGCTAGTCATATAACTTCATATCCATGAGACGCTTTATTAAGACTAATGGCCCACTCCTACATGTCATGAAAAATTTTAAATTTGGTGCCAAAATTACCCTAACCGATATTTCTCATGGTTTATTACACAAATGAAATTGGACAAGGCAAATAGTCAAGGATAAGCATAGTTTCAAAGTTCCCGTTTTATTTTCCCTCCCTACACTTAAACTAAACATTATCCCCAATGTTCCCCAAAAGTATCAAAGTTATGATAATGGAAGGTAATTAAAAACGAAAGAAACTAATACTCCCCTGATTAGCTCGGTAGGATCCGTGTGAAGTAGTGGTTAAATCTTTCTTCAAGAAGAGTGTTTGCGTGAAAAGCTCCTTCCAATCTTATGTATCTTCTTCTTGATAAATAAAACCTTCCCACTTGAAGGAAACAAACGAAACCTTCGTGTAAAATCGGCGGTAACAATATATATATGACTCTACTAAACTAGGATATAATGCTTGTGGAATGGATATTTACAGATTTTCTGGAAAATTAAGACCTGGAAAATTCCAAAAATTTATAAGTAGCTTAGAAAATGAGAAAAAGTAGTAATCAGTTTCTACTCCTCCTGAAGCCGTCAGGTTGTGACCCTGACGCCGTCAGGTTATCCTGACAGAAACTGGTCTGCGATTTTCTGGAAAATTTATATCTTTAGAATCTGGAAAAATTTCCTACAAAACATCCATTATGACTCGATACAAGCATTTGACGTTCTTTTTTTATATCTTTAAAATAATTGTAATTGTCATGTTCACGTTCTTTTTGAAAATGTGTGTAATCCTCCCTACACTTATCCCTTATGTAAAATACCTTTATATGTAATTAAGACGAGGTTAAAGACAAAATAAAGCATTTTTACAAATTTAAACATGAGAATAAACAATCAATCAAAGATATACGACACACAAACAAGCAAACAATTAAGCATGGGTTGCCTCCCACGAAGTGTTTTTCTTTATTTATGAGTCTTGTAGCTAGACTCGAAGTCGTGCCCCTACTTACCGATATAAGTAAGCCTATCCTTTAGAATGTCATAAGGATCAAACTTATCATTTAATTTCCTAGTGGTACGCTTGGTTGGGTATGCCTTTTCAAACTTCTCTCCATCGGGGTCATAGATCGTAATCCTAATATGCCACTATCCATTACCATCACTAGGCGGTCTATCCCAATTCCACTTATGCTTAGGCTTATCGCTCTCAACTTCCACTTATTCATGACAAGGTTGACGGGCAAGCTTCCTAGGAACTCGGTCATCTTCCTAAATACTAAGGCGTCCTCGAACGGGTTCACTTCCATGTCCCTATCCAATTCTTTTTCATGGAAAGTCGCATGACTAGCAAAGGCTTCATCTAGATAGAAAGGTCGTTGGGGCCCTATGAAGTCTTTATTAATCCAAGGTCTATATCTAGATGGTGTTCTATCCAACATAGTCTCATGTGGGATTTCCTCTTCTTTGTAGTAAATATGCTTTTTGACATCGTAAATTGACCTAGCACTCCCTTCTCCTACCACTATTTTGGACATCTTACAATCAATGATGGCACTAGTGGTAGCTAAGAATCCTCTTCCTACAAGAAATGGGCATGTCGGGTCCTTATTCATGTCTAGCACATGGAAACCCGCCAAAAGAGTCAATTCTCCTACGTGCACTACCATGTCTTTTATTATTCCCACCGGATATGCAATACTACCGTCCGCTAGACCTAAGATGGTTTCCGTTGGTTCTATCTTACCTAAGTTAAGGCTTCTATGGAGGGAAAACGGAACAAGATTGATGCATGATCCTAAGTCGGCTAGAGCATCGAGAGGTTTGGAAGTTCCAAGCCTAAACGGAAGAGTGAATAGCCCAGGATCATCTAACTTCTTAGGTAAATTATTTTGCACAAACGCGGACCCATGTTTTCCAAGTTTAAGTTCTTACCCATATTTTTCTTTTAAAGCATTATAATAAGGTGCATGAGCTAAGACTTCAAGAACCGGTTTCTCTTGATGGAGTTCCTTGTACTCCTCCTCTAGATTAGGTTTGGGTTCTTGGTTGACGGGTTTCTCAAGAGTAGGTTTTACCAATGGTGTGGGGCCTTGGTACCTCATTTGGGATCGCTTGGAACCCTTGTTGATAGCGTTTACCGAGTGGACCGTTGGGTGTGAGGGGCATGGATGTGCATTCTCCCATGGTGAATAAGAACATGAAGTCGATGAAATCGAACTCACTTTTGGGTTCTTTATAGTATCACTTGGGAGTGCTGTAATTTCCCGATCGTTGAAGGCTTTTAAGAGGGCTTCAAGCTTGTTTGTCATCTCGTTTTGTCATTGCTTGAAATCGGCTTTAAGCTTAGTCAATCGAGTATCTTGAAATGACATGAATCTAGACGCAATTGCCTCAAGACTAGTAGGGTTCCCGGTGTTTGGAGGGTTGAACCTATTAGGTAGACTAGATGAGCTTTGGGGTAGGTTTGAATTTTGGTTCCACTTAAGGTTAGGGTGATTCCTCCATGAGGGGTTATAGGAGTTTCCTAAGTTGTTTTGTTCGGGCTTGAAAGTGTACCACTTCTCTCCCACTCCATCGGTACACGAGGAGGCGTAGTCCGCAAAAGCTTGTTCGGGGAGTCTTGTGCAATCTCGAGTGTCGTGGGGACCACTACACAATTCACAAGGTAGAGTGATTTTGTTCACTTGTTGTAAAGACTTAGGATTTTCGTAGGAGCTCATTAGGAATTTAACTTTATCTTCAAGCTCGAGCATCCTACGGTCGTAAGATTGTGAGTCAATGGGAGGTAAGGAGATTGCCTTTATGGTTTTGGGTAACTCACGAGGGTCATTCCAACTTTCGTTGTCATAGAGAGCAAGGTCCTCTATTATACCCCATGATTCTTCCCCGGTGAGATCACTAAGTTTTCCACTGGCTGCTTGGTCAATGGATCGCTTAGTAGGGAAGTTGACATGATCATAGAAGAGTTGGACTTGAAGCCAAAGATCAATGCCGTAATGAGGGACTCTATGGATTAAGTCCTTGAATCGAGTCCATGCTTTGTAGAGAGATTCACCTTGACGTTGTTGGAACATCAAGATTTCATTCCTAAGCTTAGTAGTTATCCCCGGTGGGAAAATTTGAGCAAGGAAACGAGAGGTGAGATCATCCCAACTTGAGATGGATCCGGTGGGAAGTCGCTCAAGCCAATTGCTAGCTTGGTCCCGTAGAGAGAATTGGAAGAGACGCAAACACGTGGTCTCCCGAGTAGTAGCATCGAGGTCGATGGAATCGAAAATTTTAAGGAAATCCTTAAGATGCTGATTAGGATCTTCGGAACGAAGTCCATGGAATGCACATCCATTTTGCACCAACCGAATGGTGTCAGATCGAAGGACCGTAGTTTGGGCTTGGTCGGGAAGCTCAATGGTGTTTCTATAGCCTAGGTGGCTTGGTCTTGAGTATTCACCAAGAGTACGGCCTCTTGGCGGGTCATTTGGTGGTGGTTGATTATCACCTTCTAAGATGAAAAGTGATGGGATTACTAACAAAGGTCACAAAGAAGGGGATTAGACTACAAGGAAGCTAAAAATGGGAAAAAAAACTTACTTGATAGGAATCAAGCAATGAAACCTAAACAAGGTGAAAATCTAACTAGCTATTCTATTCCCCGGCAGCGGCGCCAAAAACTTGATACGCGTACAACGCGCGTTCGGGGTCAAAGGAACTTCCTTTTCGTCGAGCAAGTTTTTCAACACCCTAGGCAGTGAACCTAATCGTTGTAGTGTAGTATTAGGGTAAGCCCCGGGAATTGATATCGTTCTCTAGGAGAATAGGAATGCTAGTGAGAAATTACTACGCTAAGGTTGGGGTTGAGGAAGATTATTTTTTATCCTTTTTTATGTTTTTTAGGAAATGGAAAGGTACAAATCTCAGGGTATTGGATTTGGGGGGTTGGTATTTCTACCGATTACTCTACTTATCTAATTATCTAATTTATCTAAACTAAGGTGAGTGTAGTCTATGTCTATTGTTGTGTGCTCTTATGATGATTAAAAATGTGTTTACTTAGATGTTATTACTCCCTAGTTATTACTCCACTATTTGTTTCTTTTTACATATACCATTGATTTTGCCACATATGTTAAGATCTTTGTTAGGCACAAAATTAGGCATACCAATTAGGTATGCCAATCACTACTCTATATATATATATATATATATATATATATATATATATATATATATATATATATATATATATATATATATATATATATATATATAAAATATATATATATATATATATATATATATATATATATATAAAATATATAATAACTTTTTATTTATAGTTTTTTTTACCTTACCGGGCCTCTAGCCCAACCCGACCCAACTCCCTTATTTCTTCCTTGGGCTCGTTCACCCGCCAATCCAACCCAACCCAATTTTACTCTTCTCTTGGGGCTAGCCAACCAGTCCCTTGCCTGGCCCAAACGCACCCTTAATAATGTTTTGTAACACAAATTGCAAGTAATATTTGTACATGGTTTCTCTCGTTTCTGTGACCCCAACAAAACACAAGACAAAACTAAAACACAACACAACTTTGGTCAATGTATCCCTAGCATGTATGTGTGGAACAAAGGAGACAAAACACTACCAAGCCACCCTAAACTCATTTTAATATTGAGCCTAAACACTTTTGACTTCTTTTGACTTCATTATCCAAAGGACCTTGTGTTTCCCATGCTTATTTGAGACTAGACTAAACCAAAACATGCCCTTATTTCCAGCTGCAAACTGAGTGTGCCCAAGACTCTCACACACAAATTTTATCCTTTCTTGGAACCATGTAGAAACACACATAAAATATATGAAGAGCCACACCTTTCCTACACTATAAAACTTACTCAAGACACTAAGTTTGAAACACTAAAAAACTCACACTTAACAAGTTCACTCAAAACATTTCTCACTAACACATAAATCGTTCGCTGTGGAAAAACGAGAGACAAGGTGGAAAGAAAGTCGCAAGGGTTCTAATTATTTGGTTTGGGATCGAGGGGTAACACTTGAGTCATTTGGCACATTCACTTTCCTTCGAATCTCATCACCAACCCTAGGGTGTTGTAAGTTCATTCAACCCTTTTCACATTTCATTCTCGTTACTTTTGTTATCTTCGTTATAATGTCACTCATTAACAATTGTTACCAAACCTAAGTAAGCTTGTAATCGACCACATAAACGTTTTATAAATTTAACACGAGTCTTAAAGACGTTGGAAAACCACCTAAACACGTTTTTATATCGACTAAACTCATAACATGTGACTTGTGTTATGTTATAAACCTTCGTTACACTTTTATCTTAAAACTCATGTCGCGTATAATATTTTTACAACCTCACTCAACACTTGTTCTTTGCGAATGAAACCTAAGCACACTTGAACCAATGTTATCAACCCTAAAAACTACCTAAGAAACCACTAACCCCCCCCCCCATGTCGCGTTCTTGCTTCTAAAACCAAGCGAACCACAATGGGCCTTAAGGCCCAGTTGAGTCAAACTGTGGCCCAATTAACATTTACCCGACCCATTAATGATAAAAATAGGTCCATAAGCAAATTATAAGCTTATGTAAAACTTAAATATGTTAGCTAAGTCAAAACGTATTTTTGAGACTAAATTTGCTAAAGTTATGATTATCGGGCTAAAAATGAACATTATGGAAAGTTAAAGGGGTATATTTATATGTTACACGTATGCATGTAAAATTATGGGGTAGATTCTGTAAATATGGGAAACTAGTGATAAAAGGTAAATAAAAGGTCTTGTTTCAAACGTGTAAACTTTGAAACTTTGAGGATCAAAAGTGAAAATATAACTTTTTGGACTAGTTTTGTAAAAACAAATTTTCTAAGGGACCAAAACTGTAAATTTGGAATATTTTGAGTAAGAAATGTATTTGGGTATAAATTGTCACTTTTACAAAGTATAAGGGTATAAAGTGTAAATTTGAAAACTTGAGGGTAAAAAGGGTAAATTTGGAAAAATGTTTAGAAAACTTGTAAACGTATAACGACTTTATAAAAACAAATATTTTGAATAATCATATACGAGAATTTATACGTCAATAACTAAATAAACTTATATATATATTTATAAGTATATAAATATATGAAAACGTTATTCGATAACGACACAACTTAAAAGTGAATAAACTAAACTCTTGGCAACATCGTTATTTTTACAAATCGAAAACGGGGAAAACTTCACTTATATATAAGTGTGAACTTCTAAAGAATAACAAACCAAGTCGATATAGCACAACTTTTGAACTTCAACTTTAAGCACTATTCACACAAGTAAAATCAACGCTAAAATCGCTCTATTGAATTGTATATTCAATGCTCTATCATTTTAGTCGTGAACCAAACGTTTATTATTATTCTGAGACTTCCCATCTCGTTCCTAGGTTCCGGGTTGGAGCCACTGCTATATCACACTTGATCTCTTTGAGCTTTATCAATATCGCTAAGGTGAGTTCATAGCCTTGCTTTTACTTATATTTACAAACCCTGTGAGGGAGATACATGCTCTAAACTAGAAAACAAGGTTTTTGCAACTGTTCGCTACTTGATTATTGGTATTGCCTAAGTTATTAGCTGAAATACCCCTGCATCATGAACCATTAGTCACTTGCGAGTGAACGCAAATATCGTGAATAGTACTATGGGGAGTAACGACCCCGTCTTGGTTATTGGAAATAACCGGGGCGCACCATATTTGAATTGCATTAGGTAATTGGCTATTACCTCCTTGGGGGTAAACTGTTACGTACACCAGTAATTAGGTGTATGCAGTTGAGTATTGGTTGCATGAGCTTAGCACATAATAATCTGGATTTTCTATGATAAGTTGTTGGTTTACAATTATCATCTTTCTTGTGTTCAACCGATTAACTATAAACCTATGAATTCACTCAACATTGTTGTTGACCTTTTAAGCATGTTATCTCAGGTAATAATTGAAGATCATCTCTATGGCAAGGAGCAGGCATTGCAAGACCTTTATATCGTGGTGTAAACATAAAGTTATCATTTTCTACAAACTTATGATCTATTTTTTGTGTACCATCAAAAACTATTTGGAAGTGTTTTGTAACAAACTATGAGTTTTTCTTGAATGATAACAACTTTTATTAAAACGTCTCTTTTTGAGTCGTTTTCTATGATTGTTGACTGTGATCCGTCAAGTAACACCCCAATTAGCCTTTCGCTGCTATGTTGATCTTTTGGGGGTGTTACAAGTACACGTAAAAGCTAGTGGGAGCACTATGTAGGCTCTTTTAAATCTCATATGTCATAAACATATAGGAAACAACATTCCATCTAAACTAAATTTTAACCCTTAGCTGTGAATAAAGATTCTTTTGTGGGATTTAGAAAACTAATGCATACAACCTTGGACTTGATGTTTATTATGATAGAAATATGCGGTTAATAAGTCTAACACAATATGACATATCGTTAAGCCAGCCTCAAAGTTTTATCTTACCTGATGAGATTGAACACGTGCATGGAAAACTTACTTTTAGCTAAATGATGCATTATGCGTGTTATATTGTGTATTGGACTAGTTATAACATTTGCATGAATGCATGATGTGCTAACAACAAGTATCTAAATGAAAATCATTAAACAACTATTGAAAGAACATGCTAAAAGGCCTCCAAATGACTAAAAGATTGTGCATCGTTTACGGATTTTAGATAAGGAGCATAGTGTTGTTTGTATACACTAATGCTAGATTTGATTAAAATGATGCTTGATCTGGTCTCAGACGGTCAAGTCTAATCACACAAGCTGGCCACTTGTGAATGGCCAACCGTAACAGACTTAAAACAGCCTAAAACCAAATGCAATGAAGATCTGAGGAGTATAGAGTCTCCCCGGGTCGTTATGTCCCAGCGAGCTATGCAATGGATTATCAAACGTTTAGTGATCGCGAGATTTGAACGGGAAAAGGGATTTGTGGATATGATTATAACTAAGGAAAAGCCAACAAATTACAACGGCTTAAATGCAAATTAAAGAAGATTAAAAAGATAAAATCTATTAAATAAACGCTATCACTATATTTAAAATGATGAACGTTTTAAAACTTAAAACTAAAAACTTACGTTTAAATTAAAAACGTAAACGTACAAAATAAAAAGTGAATCTTATACAATATAAATCCTAAAAATATGAAAAATACATTTTTACAAACCTAATGATAAAAGAAAATATTTAGAAAAAGAAAATGATTTTTATGACTAATTAATTAATTATTATAAATTAAAAACTATTTCTAACTAATAAATAATTACCTAAAATACAAGAAATTAGGAAATAAAGCTAGAAAAATATAATTATGAATTAGAAAAGTCTAAAATATCAAAATAGAATTTTCAAAACTATTTTTGTAATTTTCTGATTAATTTTCTATTTTCTATGAATTTAATACTATTTAAATCTAATTTAAATTATGAAAAATACCAAATAAAAGGGGAAAAATAGGGAAAAATATTTTTTATGCTTTTTATATTTATCTTAAACTATTAAAATTGAAAAATTATTTTTTGGAACTTTTTCTCAATTAATTGCAAATTAAAGCTATTAAAAAGTGATTAAAACTACTTTAAAATGAGAAAAATAGCAAAAGTTGACCAAAAATTATGAAATTCTCAGGAAAATTCTAAAATGATAATTTGAATCTATGAAAAATAAGAAACTAGAAGCTTAAGTGTAAGAAATGCAAGCTATAGTGAAACTGTTGTGAAAATAAGCTAGGAAAATAAGCTAACAAGCTAATTAGGCAACCAAACAGCAACTTAAGCTAATGTCTATCAAAATAAGCTAGAAGCAACTAACTAAACCTAATCCTAACAAGCCTAAAGCTCAGATTGATGATTAGAGAAAGCTGCTAGAATAAGCAAATCAGTAAAAAACCCTTGCTGTTTAAGCTTGTTTACAAGCTTATTTAATAAGCTAATCTAAAAACCAGTGGTGCAGTCCTAAAGAACACCTGGCCAGCTACATTTAGACCAAATATGAGCCTCTAACTCCTTGAAATGAACTCAATATTCAAACTGCAAGATCTACTTAAAACTGGTTTATGCATAATTTTGACTTATGAAAACAGATTCTATGTTTGACTTTCTTGAGTTTTAATCCAAAGTAATTAACTGAATTTGATGTTTAAAGGTTAATGATGATTAAGGAAAGCTAGATCTACTTGATTTGAGCCTAGATACAAGTTTTGAGCTACTGATTTTAACAATTGAGGACGCAAGAACAGTTAAGAATGAGAATTGACTATTTGAGAATTTGAGTGCAAAAACAAGACTGATTTGTATTCACTAGACCTAAGTAAACTTATATCACTACAACTAACCTACTGAATCAATCATTAGCTTAACAAACTGATCTAATCCAAACACTGGTTTAAGGGCAGTTAAGCAATCAATTACTAGAAAACCTCAAAACTGAACCATACTAACTATCAAATCAAATCACAATAACACTAAAACACCTAAATGCAGCAGGTTCAAACACAATAACAATCAAACAGTGATTAACTCTACATAAGCAGATTCAACAGTATTGAAACAAATTTGCAAATAAGATGAAGCTTACATAAATCCAGCCACTATGGCTTGCTCATGAGATCATTAGAACAGTAACTTAACCCAAATCTCAACTCATTTTCACCCAGATCCATTACTAATTCAGCTAATCAAACCCACTCCTGCAACTTTGACTTTCGTTGACCAATGACCAAAGTTACTTGAACCTTAAATACAAGCTTGTAAAAAGCTATGAATAGCTTATAGAAGCTTGTTTGAGATGATAATTAGGCTTTTTGAGACTTTAACAACAGAATTTAACTTGGAAAATTTCAACAGTTGAGACAAGATATTAAATGTAAACAAAAGCTTAAATTGAAACTTGATATGAGTTGCAATACACTGGAAAACCTTTCTTGAATACAATGGAGCTTGAAAATATAAATACAAAACTATTTAAGTCTAAGAAAATGAAATTCGACATACATTGTTTTTAAACTAACTAACTACTACACTCTCTTGCCACTTCTGCTTCCTTATATGCTCCAAAGTCTATCTCTCACTTTTCTGAGTGGATCCCAGCATAAATATCAACCGTTGGATGCCTATTGAGCCATCTTGGCCGTTGAGTGGATTTGGCGGGAAATTTGGTTTTGATATTAGAGACAGGGAAAGGCTTTGCATTAAATGCATTGAGAGGTTGGTGAGGAGGGGGGAGACAAAGGGTGTAGTAGAGTGGGTTGATAGGTAGGTTGGTGGCTGGTGGTGGGAGCAGACAGAGTTGTCGGGGAAGACAGGCGGGGGCGGGTTTGTTTATTTTAAACATTGGGTAAGTGGGTTGTCGGGTTGGGTATTTGGACCGGGTAAACAGATTGGGCCAGGGGTGTTTGTTTTGGGCTTGTGTAATAACATAAGGTCCGTTTGGTTTGTGAAAGTATTAATACAAAGGACCAAATGTGTAATTCTTCCAAACTGAGGGACCAAATCTGTACTTTCTGAATTTATGATCCAAGGGTTTGTTTTGACAATCTCCAAAAATCCAAGGACTATTATTGCCAATTGTGAAATTCCAAGGATTAGTTTTGAACATTTTTGGATTTTCAGGGACTAAATTGTAATGTTCTCAAAACTTTTAGATTTTTCACCAAAGGACTAAATATGACAATTTATGATTTCAAAAGAACCTTTGGTGACTTTTCTTTTAAAATAAGTGCTCAGGGACTGTTTTTGACAACTTTTGAAACTTGGGGGACTAAAACTGCATTTTTGCAAATTTGATATGTTTTTCATCTGATTTTGATATTTTTGCATTTAAAACACATAAAACACTGATTTGTGATATTTTGATCATTTTGATGTGTTTCTGAGTGTTTTCAGATGATTTTGCAGTTTATATTGTACAAAAATGATGAGTATTTACACACTCATCAATCCCCCACACTGAGATATTGCTAGTCCCTAGCAATGATTTGAGAAAACATAATGGATTTTAATCTCTTTACCAAAAGCCATTACTTCTGGAGTAGCCAAATGTTTCAGTTCAAGTAAGAACCATGGTACACCGATAACCATGTGATTTTGAGCAAATCACCAGCTTTCAACGGATTTGATTTGTCTTTACCAGAAGCCGTACCCTTCTGGACTAGCCAAATCTTAGATAAATTATCAATATTATCTTTGGTGAGCTGATTACCAATTATGGATTTTCCACTGCCTTTACCACAAGCCATAAACTTGCGGGCTAGCCAACTCTTCACTTTTTAGGATATGGTGAGTTGAATACCATACAATTTTGGGCAAATTGCAAGCCATCAACGGATTTGAGATATCTTTACCAAGAGCCGTTTGCTCCTGGATTAGCCAATCCTTTTGTTTATTAGACAAGGCGGACTGATAACCAAATGAGAAAGTGTAAAACACTTACTTCCAAAAAAAATTTTGGCCAAAAACGGGGGAATTGGTATAATTATATGATAAAATTCGTGAGAATTCCCCCCCACACTTAGAAATGAATATTGCCCTCAATATTCAAAGTACCGGCGGTTATGCCGAAACAAAGAACGTGAAAGGGAAATACTACGGCCTTTATTTAGAAGGATTTTTTTTTTTTTTTTTTTTTTTTTTTTTTTTTGGATAATATATATATGTATATAACATGTGGGGCAACTCCCCCACACTAAGGTGGTACACACGGGTGAAAACCCATGTTAAGCTACTGTTTTTGATTCCCGAGTCGCTAGCTTGACTCGACCCCGAATTCATTGGTTCATGGGGAAGCAAAGTGGAAGAAACAATCTCCATCGGACTTTCATTCAAGATGTTTGGACAAACATTTGAAGCACGTGAAAGTTCCACACCGATGAGATATACATAGAACCGGCTCAAGAATGATAAATGAAAATGCTGGGATCAAAGATAATGTCTTCATTCCCGAAGGAGTGAAGAACAGGAGAAGGGACAGAATATATGAAGAAAAGAAAGAAAATCATGATAGAAATCATGACTAACTCTTCATCCTCAATAGGAGAATTCATAGTTTCATGAATCTCCTCAGTTAAGCTTGCTTGATCAAGACATATTATGGGAGTGTCTAGATCAAAGTAGAAATTATCATACTCCGGCGGAGATATGATATGAGTGAGTTCATCCGAGAACTCCATGAAGGTGAATGAATCATATTCAGAATTGATATGAGTGGGTTAACTGGTGAACTCCTCAAAAGTAAATGATTCATGATCGAGGAGAGAATTATGAGAATGAAAAGTGGTACTGCCACTAATCTTCTCTCCCATATTATCAAAACAGGAGGCTTTCATTTCCGGAATAGAATCATCGGAAAGAATGTCACTATCCTTAATGGGGATAGGAGATGAAATAGGTTTCTCTTTGAAAGCCTCGATTTTAGAAATGAGAAGACTGACATTCAATAATGTTGCTCGAAGAGCTTCATCTTTGATTTCAGTGTCAGTAACTTCATCATTCTCTTCTTCTAAGCTAACAAGCTCAGAAGGTGAATCTTCCACATAAATGATGTCTCCACAAGATAACGAATCATCATCATCAGAATCGGAGAGCATCTCAACATGATCTGTTTGGAAGACAAGAGGAGGAGGGATATCACACACATGATCAAGAATTCCCTGTGACTCTCTTGGGATTGGGACAAGGTTCTCAACACTAGACTTTATGAATTCGTCCGATTCCTTTTCAGGAACAGTGTCGAGATGCTCGTCCCCCATAATAAGAGAGTGAGTGTGAATCTCGGGTGTGATAGCAGTTGTTTGAGATGGAATCTCAACTGCAGGGATATCAACTGACTGAGGGAGTTGAGAAGTATTATCTATAAAAGGATAAAAACTCTCCTCATCATCATCATATAGAGCCGCCTTGAGAAATTGGGAACGTCTTAGGGCTGCATGCTCTAGGATTAATAATTCTTCCCTAGATTTGCGAGCCTCTCGTTCTTCTTGCTCTTCGGCCAGCAATTCTCCTATGGTCTTTTCACCACTCACTTGATTCTTAAAGTTTTGAACCATATCATCAAGTGTTTTCATTATGGTTTCAAAATCCTGGGAGATTTCATGAGACAACGGCTCAGGTGGAGTTTGAACCGTATAGTGCCGTGGAGGTTGGAAATTGTCATGATTGTTACAAGGAACTGGGTTCCCTATTTGACAATCAGAGCTGAAGTGGGGACCTCCACAGTACTCACAACAGTAAAACTGTTGAGTCTGGACTGGTGAATCATATGGATTTTGGTCATAACCAAAGTTCTGAGCATCACTGGAAAACTGTTCATAGACAAACGTGTTTCCGGATTGACACTCAAAACCTTGGTGAGGACCTCCACAAAATTCACAGCAGTAATGTTGGTTATATGAAGACAAGTCGGGCTGTGGTGGGTAATTGAAAAAATTTGAGGGGTCGTTAAATGAGTTCGGATTCGGATTATAATCAAATGAATTACTCGAACCACAAAACAAACAACTCCCGTTATGAATATCATTACCACATTGTACACACGTACACCAACGACAGGGTGAACCAAAGAGAGGCTCACCACAACCGACACAAGGAATAAACGATTGTATTTGAGAGTTATGAAGAGGAATCGGTTTATTCAAAGAATCTTCAAAACCAACATGGTGATCCGAATGACTATCAAGTCTCGAAGAACATTCAGAAAAATCAGGAGGTGGGACAAGTGGTGTGCTCTGAGAGCTAGCAATTTCCACCACTTCCGTTATGGTCTCCGGTTTTGGTTCTTGAGAAACGTGAAGATAAGGCAAGTCATTCTTGCTAGTCACCGGTGTTTGAACGGGTTCATCGTAATCAATTCTAATTCTCGACCTTTTTTCATCGGCTTGAATTTGTTCGATTAGATTACGGGCTCTATCTTCAAAGAAAGTGTCCTCGTAATCCTCGGTGGGTGCTTGAGGTAGCTCCGACGTTTGAACTGGTTTGTCAAGATTAGAATGTATTTCAGGTTGTGGCGGGTGGTCGAAATAACTTTGAAAAGAATTTTTGATGGATAATTCGCACGAATTGCAAAATTCGCTTGAACTAGGCCCTCCACACCGCTCACACACATTTCTGACGATGAAGTCGACATAAGAATTAAACATATAGAGGATTAAGAAGAGAATCAAATGGTTGAGAGGATACGAAGAATAGAATTAAACGGCAAAAGAGGGTAAGAGAAACAGAATCAACGAATAAGAGGATTGAGAAGAATATTTTTGGTATTTTTGGATAAGAAAATATAAACATATACAGATGGATGGTATGAAGAAAGAGTGAATATCCAAATCACTAATCTGCTAGACGTAAGATAATCAGCACAGCTCCCCGGCAGCGGCGCCAAAAATTTGATCTGTGCAAAACCGTCAAGTTTTCTCACGCAAGCTGACCACTTGTGAATGGCCAACTGTAAGAAACTTAAAACAGCTTAAGCACAAATGCAATGAAGATCTGAGGAGTATAGAGTCTCCCCGGGTCGTTATGTCCCAGCGAGCTATGCAATGGATTATCAAACGTTTAGTGATCGCGAGATTTGAACGGGAAAAGGGATTTGTGGATATGATTATAACTAAGGAAAAGCCAACAAATTACAACGGCTTAAATGCAAATTAAAGAAGATTAAAAAGATAAAATCTATTAAATAAACGCTATCACTATATTTAAAATGATGAACGTTTTAAAACTTAAAACTAAAAACTTACGTTTAAATTAAAAACGTAAACGTACAAAATAAAAAGTGAATCTTATACAATATAAATCCTAAAAATATGAAAAATACATTTTTACAAACCTAATGATAAAATAAAATATTTAGAAAAAGAAAATGATTTTTATGACTAATTAATTAATTATTATAAATTAAAAACTATTTCTAACTAATAAATAATTACCTAAAATACAAGAAATTAGGAAATAAAGCTAGAAAAATAGAATTATGAATTAGAAAAGTCTAAAATATCAAAATAGAATTTTCAAAACTATTTTTGTAATTTTCTGATTAATTTTCTATTTTCTATGAATTTAATACTATTTAAATCTAATTTAAATTATGAAAAATACCAAATAAAAGGGGAAAAATAGGGAAAAATATTTTTTATGCTTTTTATATTTATCTTAAACTATTAAAATTGAAAAATTATTTTTTGGAACTTTTTCTCAATTAATTGCAAATTAAAGCTATTAAAAAGTGATTAAAACTACTTTAAAATGAGAAAAATAGCAAAAGTTGACCAAAAATTATGAAATTCTCAGGAAAATTCTAAAATGATAATTTGAATCTATGAAAAATAAGAAACTAGAAGCTTAAGTGTAAGAAATGCAAGCTATAGTGAAACTGTTGTGAAAATAAGCTAGGAAAATAAGCTAACAAGCTAATTAGGCAACCAAACAGCAACTTAAGCTAATGTCTATCAAAATAAGCTAGAAGCAACTAACTAAACCTAATCCTAACAAGCCTAAAGCTCAGATTGATGATTAGAGAAAGCTGCTAGAATAAGCAAATCAGTAAAAAACCCTTGCTGTTTAAGCTTGTTTACAAGCTTATTTAATAAGCTAATCTAAAAACCAGTGGTGCAGTCCTAAAGAACACCTGGCCAGCTACATTTAGACCAAATATGAGCCTCTAACTCCTTGAAATGAACTCAATATTCAAACTGCAAGATCTACTTAAAACTGGTTTATGCATAATTTTGACTTATGAAAACAGATTCTATGTTTGACTTTCTTGAGTTTTAATCCAAAGTAATTAACTGAATTTGATGTTTAAAGGTTAATGATGATTAAGGAAAGCTAGATCTACTTGATTTGAGCCTAGATACAAGTTTTGAGCTACTGATTTTAACAATTGAGGACGCAAGAACAGTTAAGAATGAGAATTGACTATTTGAGAATTTGAGTGCAAAAACAAGACTGATTTGTATTCACTAGACCTAAGTAAACTTATATCACTACAACTAACCTACTGAATCAATCATTAGCTTAACAAACTGATCTAATCCAAACACTGGTTTAAGGGCAGTTAAGCAATCAATTACTAGCAAACCTCAAAACTGAACCATACTAACTATCAAATCAAATCACAATAACACTAAAACACCTAAATGCAGCAGGTTCAAACACAATAACAATCAAACAGTGATTAACTCTACATAAGCAGATTCAACAGTATTGAAACAAATTTGCAAATAAGATGAAGCTTACATAAATCCAGCCACTATGGCTTGCTCATGAGATCATTAGAACAGTAACTTAACCCAAATCTCAACTCATTTTCACCCAGATCCATTACTAATTCAGCTAATCAAACCCACTCCTGCAACTTTGACTTTCGTTGACCAATGACCAAAGTTACTTGAACCTTAAATACAAGCTTGTAAAAAGCTATGAATAGCTTATAGAAGCTTGTTTGAGATGATAATTAGGCTTTTTGAGACTTTAACAACAGAATTTAACTTGGAAAATTTCAACAGTTGAGACAAGATATTAAATGTAAACAAAAGCTTAAATTGAAACTTGATATGAGTTGCAATACACTGGAAAACCTTTCTTGAATACAATGGAGCTTGAAAATATAAATACAAAACTATTTAAGTCTAAGAAAATGAAATTCGACATACATTGTTTTTAAACTAACTAACTACTACACTCTCTTGCCACTTCTGCTTCCTTATATGCTCCAAAGTCTATCTCTCACTTTTCTGAGTGGATCCCAGCATAAATATCAACCGTTGGATGCCTATTGAGCCATCTTGGCCGTTGAGTGGATTTGGCGGGAAATTTGGTTTTGATATTAGAGACAGGGAAAGGCTTTGCATTAAATGCATTGAGAGGTTGGTGAGGAGGGGGAGACAAAGGGTGTAGTAGAGTGGGTTGATAGGTAGGTTGGTGGCTGGTGGTGGGAGCAGACAGAGTTGTCGGGGAAGACAGGCGGGGGCGGGTTTGTTTATTTTAAACATTGGGTAAGTGGGTTGTCGGGTTGGGTATTTGGACCGGGTAAACAGATTGGGCCAGGGGTGTTTGTTTTGGGCTTGTGTAATAACATAAGGTCCGTTTGGTTTGTGAAAGTATTAATACAAAGGACCAAATGTGTAATTCTTCCAAACTGAGGGACCAAATCTGTACTTTCTGAATTTATGATCCAAGGGTTTGTTTTGACAATCTCCAAAAATCCAAGGACTATTATTGCCAATTGTGAAATTCCAAGGATTAGTTTTGAACATTTTTGGATTTTCAGGGACTAAATTGTAATGTTCTCAAAACTTTTAGATTTTTCACCAAAGGACTAAATATGACAATTTATGATTTCAAAAGAACCTTTGGTGACTTTTCTTTTAAAATAAGTGCTCAGGGACTGTTTTTGACAACTTTTGAAACTTGGGGGACTAAAACTGCATTTTTGCAAATTTGATATGTTTTTCATCTGATTTTGATATTTTTGCATTTAAAACACATAAAACACTGATTTGTGATATTTTGATCATTTTGATGTGTTTCTGAGTGTTTTCAGATGATTTTGCAGTTTATATTGTACAAAAATGATGAGTATTTACACACTCATCAATGCTCAACCCAAGTCGTAGTAAGACTTCATCATTCATGATAATAATGTTGACTAAGCATGCTCAACTGAGAGCATTTTTGCACTATTAAAACATCCTGTGAAATGTACTGTGGTGATTCTAGTATTGTTGTACTAGCATTTTAGCTCACATGTACAAAATGACAATCATCACATTATTCAGGGGCTTCACTATTACTCTAGTGAATTTTTGAAATTAGTATTCTCAAAGTTCAACATGATCATAACCTATTTGACATGTTCATAAACACCATATATGTCAATAAGTGCGATTGTCATGCTTAAGAACATAGGTTTTTATCTAGGTAGAAATTAATTGGTCTATTTTTATTATTTGGATAATGGAACATTAAGCAGGTTTATTATATAATGAATTGATATACCTGGTATGATCATCTTCATTTATACTACTATGTTCTATCTTTACATATTTAATATGTGAATAATTTATTTATTCTAAATAGTCAATTGTCGATTGACGATACGCGAGTATCATCGAACCTAAGACAAATGTGAGAGTATTGTTTATATTCATTGAGAATGAATATTAGGTAATGATGCTACCAAAATCGCAGGTTGTTCATTGTGTTGAACACTGGACTGACCCAACCTACGAGAGTTCACTACATGGATCGACGTCAATAGTGAATCTCACAAGTGGTTATGTCTCTCATCCTTAGACTTTAGATGCAAGTAGGTTTTGTATGTGTGGAATGTCAATCTATGATGTGGTTAAAGACTGACCTAAATAAAGATGTTATAAAATCCATTTTTAGGAGTTATGTGAAGCACATGGCAAATATGTGCAGTCAAAATAGTTCCTCCACATGTTTTGGAGTTAGATACTGTTAGGCCCCTTGATGAATTGGACAATTTTTGTATAGCCATACCCAAATGGAATTAATATGATACTTGATTAACTTGTTACTCTAATTCAATATCTACATCGAGAATAGAATCGTTAAACAATTAGAATGACATATGATGCATGTCTAAATTTAAAAATATATCTGTAACAAAGGTATGACTAATTTATAAACCATTTAAAATGAGACGTTTAAGAAATTATCCTCATGTGTTTCTAGGGGCATTGACATGTTGCTAGACACTAACCTTTAATTGTATTATTACATGGTATTATGACGTACACAAGTGGGAGCCGTTGGAGTATTCGCGTGTCATAATATATAATTCTACAACTAGATACATGTGAGCATATGGGGTCACACACTTATACATAGGGGCACCATTAGTTATTATGTAATTATAGTATTTACGTTATAGCAACATCCAAGTAACATGGGATTATGAAACAGGCTGCTCATCACTAAGTTAGACTTAGTGGATCAGCATTGGATTACTAGGGTTTTGTATTTGGTAAATTGGTTTTTTGTTTGCCTCTTTGTGATCAACCAATCATGTTACAAAGGTATAACATGCTTGTAGTTTTATTCGATTAATAGTATGACTAATATGGATCCGTTCTTGGTGATTTATCCGATGCATTTTAAATTTATATTTATGATATTTGTTTGTAAAATCACCGATAGGTGGCCATGAGCGAAGCGGCTGCATGTGAGTGTTGGTATCTAGGTGGATATATTTATTGTATGGAGGTATTCAGATACATTGGTTGTTGAAGATACTGTGTTGGTGCTCCCTAATATGCTTGTTGTTGCACGTGTTGGGTTGGTGCACTGTGATAAGTATTTTGTGAAGGCTATTGCATGTGTTGAGGCACCTGACCTGTGGGTGACTATAAGTTTGTATTTAAAATATATGAGTGTGGTCCTTCCTGATTTCCTTCTTCAATTTCCCACATCATTCGCTTTAGGAAAGCTGCCATTGCAGGTGTGACTTATACGGTGCGTGTTTGTTCATCTTGTGGTAGCCTGAAGGATGAGCGTGCATTAAGTGGAGTTGTAAAATTGTTGACTGGTAGTGTTTGTCTTGAGGAAGTTATGATAACTGATTGAGGGCTTTGAAATTAAAGTTTGCCTGGCTCGCCTACTTTCATTGATGTTGGTTGTGGCATGACGTTGTGTTAGTTTTGAGATTAAGTTTTTCGACCTTCTTTCGTGTGAGTCATATCAACCGTGCTGACGGGACTGGAGACATCAGATGAAGGTGGTGGTGATGGTTGCTGGTTTTTTTGATCTGAAATTCTTGTAAAACAAAGTTTTAACTATGAAGAGAGGATGAGATGAAGTTTTCGTTCGTGTTTGTAACAAAAATAATGAAGTTTTGGAGTTTAGCGATGTCGGAAAAGATAAGACGATGGCTTTATTTACGTCATGGGTTCCATGGATGGCGCCATGTTTATGTATAATACGTAAAGCAAGGATTTTGGTATAAGTGTGATCGTATGTTCAGTTTTCGACGTTCGGTAAGGACCTCGAGTTATGAATGATTATCTTGAACCGGGGTAGCACTCACATATGATCAGGGTTTAGTGTATGTTTTGTGTGTGTTAAATGTGTACATCCAATGGAGGAGATAAGAATGACATATGACGTGACATCCTTGGTTTAGGTTGTTATGCGAATATTCGACAAGATCTGCACGTACTATTAACAAAATACTCGTGGTACTACCTCTACCAAATGAGGTAGCTACACGTGAGGTTAGGGCATAACAACTTTAAGGATAAGTTTCTAGGCCTGTTATGGCCCTGGAATTAGTTTTCCTATCGAGAGCTGCTTGTACTTGGCCAATGTTTGCCTAGGAAGTTGATTGGGCTTTCGACCTCGTTGGCTGTTATGGTCGTATAAGCTTTAGGTATTTGAGCTAAAACTCCTATACGCTATCACTAATCTTAAATGATGATAAAAGGATCAGGTTTTCTCTATGGAGAGACGAATCATTTTACTCAAATATACGGGACATGGTGTCCCCGTGACTGTTACAAACTTTAGACATTTTATAAGAAAATCTGAACGTCTAACCACAAAGTCATTTGAATGTGGTTTTTACAATAGTCCCAAGTATTTGACCAAAACAAATTAGAGTAATATGGAGGTACACAACTCATATAGTCTCGAGTGAAAGAACTTACGGAATATCTAGTCACATTTTGCTATACGCACATTCTTAAAATGATATTTTGTAACTATCATGCGTTTGTGAAGTCTGATCAGCTAGACAATTAGCGATATCGATTATCTAACATATGAATTAGAAAAAAAGGATTGTATGTAGCCATCTATTTTTTTTTTTTTTTGTCATTGTATCCCAAACCTTTTGAATTTGCGTTATTGTATATATCCAGTCAAGCTAAACTTTTCATTATTAGTCCTTTATACTAACAGCCGTTAGTAAATAACTTAAAATTCCGTTTTCTTACGTTTTCGTATGTTTTCTTACGTTTTCATTCATTTTATTACGTGTTCATCCATTTTCTTACGTTTTCATCCGTTTTTATGCTTTTTCTTATGTTTTTACGTTTTTTTACGTTTCCATCCATTTTTATACGTTTTGGTCCGTTTTTATACGTTTTCGTCCGTTTTCTTACATTTTCGTCCTTTTTTGTACGTTTTCGTCTATTTTTATATGTTTTCGCCTGTTTCTTACGTTTTATACGTTTTCATAAATTTTCATCTGTTTTTATACGTTTTCATCCGTTTTCTTACGTTTTTATCCAACTCTATACGTCTTCGTCTACTTTTATATGTTTGTATCCGTTTTACATATTTTCGTCCGTTTTTACAATTTTTCGCTTGTTTTTAAATGTTTTTGTTCGTTTTTATATATTTTTTGTTCGTTTTTACACGTTTTCGTTTGTTTTATGCGTTTTATTACGTTTTCATATGTTTTTATACGCTTCTATCCATTTTATACGTTTTCGTTCATTTTTATACGTTTTCATTCGTTTTTACCAAGGTTTTCAAGATCGGGATCTTACCTACGATCGTTTTCGTCTTTGCAAGATCGTGATCGTAAGATCGGATCGGGATGTTAAGATCCTACTCTAATGTTATTTCTTAATAGTTTTTGTAATATTATACGAATCCACAAATTATTATACATTATGAATACAAAATAGTATGAATGTTTCATAGAAATGTTGTCATAAATTATCATTATGAAATGTTTAAAAAGATTAACATGCTGTTTGTTGAATTCGACAAAAAAACAACCCATAAATTTGTAGTTTTTTACTTTGTAATCCGAGGAAAGTAAGATCGGATCGGATTAGATCTTAAGATCGTATAATCAAGATCGGGATCCTATAAGATCTTAAGCTTGCAAATATCCTATGTAGGATCCGGATCATTTTTGCTTTGCAGTATCGTAAAATCGTAAGATCCTAAGATCAAGATCGGAATCTTGACAACTATGGTTTTTACACTTTTTCGTCCGTTTTTATATGTTTTGTTCGTTTTATACGTATTCGTTTGTTTTTACATGCTATTGTTCGTTTTATACGTTTTCGCCTATTTTCTTATGTTTTCATACGTTTTTGTTCGCTTTTATGCGTTTTCATTTGTTTTTACACGTTTTCGTTCGTTTTTACATGTTTTCGTTCGTTTTTAAGTGTTGTCATTCGTTTTTATACATTTTTGTTCGTTTTTACATGTTTCCGTTCGCTTTTACATTTTTATACATCCTCATATGTTTTTATATGTTTTCGTCTGTTTTATTACATTTTCGTTCATTTTTACATGAACAAAAATGTATGAAAACCTGTAAAAATGGACGAAAACATGTAAAAACGGACGAAAACATGCAAAAACGAACGAAAACGTGTAAAAATTGATAAAAACATATAATAATGGACAAAAGCGTACAAAACAAATGAAAACGTTATGAAACGTATAAAAACGAATGGAAACGTATAAAACGGACAAAAATGTATGAGACGTAAGAAAACAGGCAAAAACATATAAAAACGGACAAAAACGTGTAAAAACGAACGAAAACGTATAAAAACGAAAGAAAACTTATGAAAACATATGAAAACGTAAGAAAATCTATAAACACAAACGAAAACGTGTAAAAATGTACGAAAACATATGAAAACGGACGAAAAAGTATAAAAACAGACGAAAGCGTATAAAAACAGATGAAAACGTAAGAAAACAAGCGAAAACATATAAAAACAGAAGAAAACGTACAAAAACGGACGAAAGCGTAAAAAAACGTATAAAAACAGACGAAAACGTAAAAAATATAAGAAAACGGACGAAAGCGTAAGTAAACGGACGAAAACGTATAAAAACAGCAGAAAACGGATGAAAACATACAAAAACGTATAAAAACTGACGAAAACGTAAGAAAACAGACGAAAACGTATAAAAACGGATGAATGCATAAAAAAATGACGACAACGTAAAAAACGAAATAAAACGTATAAAAAGTAAGAAAAAAGAATTTTAAGTTATTTACTAACGGCCGTTAATATAAAGGACTAACGATGCAACGTTTTGATTGACCGGATACAATAACACAAATTCAAAGGTTTGTGATATAATAACAAAAAAAAGTAGATGGTTACATATAATCACAAAAATAATCATGTTCAATGCATTTTTTTGTTATTATCCCAAAAAAAATATACACTGATTATCTAGTTTTACCAACATAACCGATTCCCTTTTGTATGGTGGTTTACTCTTTTGATTTATGACAGAGATCTATTTTCTCTTACTTCGTATTTCTTTTAGGGTGTGTTTGGTACAAAGAAATGGGGGCAAAGAAATGAAAATTGGTTGATTTCCCATGTTTGGTAGTACAGAGAATTTGAGAAGCGGAGAATTCTGAAATCTCTGGGAAATCATCCCTTTGTATTTTTTTGCAACTTTATTTCCACTCATTTGGTGGAGAATTCGGAGAATTGGTCCATGGCATTTTTTTTCAACTACAATTTTGTTAAATAATGTGTTTTGTTTTAAATACATTATTAAAAAATATTTTTTTTAAATATTTTTAAAAAAAAAAATAAGTTTTTTTTAAATAAATATATTTTCAATCTTTTTTTTTTTTTCTAAAAAGTTTTTTTTTTTTAAAAAGTTTTTTTTTTTTTTTTTTTTTTTTTTTAATACATTTTTAAAAAATAATTAAAAAAAAAAGTTAAAAAATAATTAATTTTTTTTTTAAATAAGTTTTTTTTAAATAAATACATTTTTAAAAAAAATATTTAAAAAAAACAAGTTTTTTTTAAATAAATACATTTTTAAAAAATAATTTTTTTTAAAGAAAGTACATAAATTTTTAAAAAATAAATTTAAAAAAAAAAAGATATTTTTTTTAAAATAATTTAAATAATTGTTTTTTTTTCATTTCTCGGGTCAAGTCTCTATTGTTACCAAACATTAGAATTGAACACAATTCTCTACTGATTTCTATTCTCTGAGATTCTATTCTTTACTTCATTTCTTTTCTCTGAATTTCTCTCTACCAAACGCACCCTTAGTTTTTTCATTAATAATGAGAGAATAGATAATAAGGGCCCGTTTGGTTGGGGGTATCAGGTTAATGTAATTAAGGTAAAAAAAAATTGTTTGGTTACAACTTTAGGATTCGAATAAGGGTTTGACTTCCAAAAAAATGTACTATTTCAAAAGATAGAGGTTAGTGGGGTTTTGATTTAAAAGTGAGCTCATGATCTTGTGTCTATATCTCTTTTAATTTTATATTTAAAAATAGTTTTATTTTTAATTATATTATAAAATTTATTAAATAAGGATAATTCATCTTTTTTTTAAATTACACTAAATTTATATTTATTTAAATATAAATTCAAAATTAAATCTAAATCCTAATTTTAAACCCACCAATATACCAAACCTACCATTAGTCTAAGATTTAAGATTATTTGAGGATAAAACATTGTTTACATAACAAGAGGTCAACCTCAACCCATCATCTTTCCTCAATTTTTATTTGATTTAATGGATGAGATTAATCTCAACAATTTAAAAAACCCACTTTCATCTTTTTTTCAAATATTAATTCAAACCGTTAATCGTTAAGCGAAAAAAAATATACCATTACGACAAGTATTTAATTATCTTTCTATAGATAGGCATTTTGATATACTTTCGACAAAAAATTATTTTTTGTATTTTTCATGATTTTTTTACATTTTTTTTTTCTTTTTTCGTTAAAAAATCACATGTGATATTAGTGTTAAATCACATATGATATTACACTAATATCACATGTGATATTACATATCACATATGAATATCATATATGATTTTACACTAATATTACATGTGATATTAAATATCATATATGATTTAACACTAATATCACATGTGATATTCAAATTATTGTTGAATCACATGTGATTTTTTCATGCAAATCTCATACTCGAACACAAACGAAAAAAAAAAAAAAAAAAAAAAAAAGACGAAAAAACGCGAAACAAATGATTCTTTTTCCGAAAGTATATCAAAGTGCCCGTGTATATAAAGATAATTAAATGCCCGTCGTGATGGTGTTCTTATTTTTGCTTAACGATTAACGGTTTAAAAGATATACAAATTATAAAAAATATGTAAAATTATAATATGTTTTTCTCAACCATTGGTTTTTTTAAAAATACCGAAATTGTGTTTGACTTTACCTACAGAAAAACAAACACATGCGACAAGCACGTGTGTTGAATGAAAAACATAACATATGGAGAGCAAAGGTCTCTTGATATCAACGGATAATTAAGAACCGGTTTATAACGGCACCCTACAGGCCTAATTAATTGTACTTCCACGTAGCATCATTTAATGAACAAAAGAAAGTAGTACTTGTTTTATAATAACAAATAATTATTAAATTTTAAAATGATTTGAGGACAAAACATTATTTATATATTATGTTAAGATTTAGAAAATTTATGCTGAAGTGTCGGCCACCTCAATGTATATTTAGCATATTATCACTCGTAGACGTAATAGTATATTAGTTAGATTATTAGCAGTATAAGTAACACAGGGAAGAAGGACGAGTCTTTACCCGTTGTATGTCTGATCCACAGCCCGAATGAGGGCGTAGCCAATTTGTATAAATAGCCCTCTCCTCACAAGGGAGAGGGTTGGATTTTCATTTGGTAATCTAACCTTTCCTTTTTTTTTTATCTCTCTAGAACATCTCACTTTCTCTCTCTAGAACTCTAAATCATACGCCTATTATTGTGCTTAATTGTGTGTTTATGAAAACCAATATGTTACAAATGGTATCAAGAGCCATGGTTTGATCACCCATCTTTCATGTTCTTAGATTTCTAGTGGTTTTCATAAGGTTTTTGGGTTTGAATGAGTTTAGAGTAGTTTGCATCATTTGGATCATTTCTATTGTTAAAGTTTGGATTTTGATAGTACTTTTGTGTTTAGAATCATTATAAGTGTTTAGGTTTTGAATTGGAAGGCTTGAATCATCGTGGTTGGGTTGTTTTTGGATTGAAAAATTGTGTTTTTAAATATTTCTTGGATGCTATTTGTCTCTCGGAGTGTGTTTCTTCTATGCGATTTGTCCTTAGAAAGAAGCGATTTGTCCATTAAGCGATTTGTCTATTGAGACAAAACGACAAGAAAGGACAAAGTAGTGGAAGTAGTGGGTGTACTTGTGTACTATGCGACTTGTCTGTTTATGCGATTTGAGTATCATGCGATTTGTCAACTAAGCGATTTGTTTGTTTAGCGTTTTGTCAACTTAAGCGAT
The DNA here is from genome assembly GCA_019973895.1 of Chrysanthemum seticuspe. Taxonomy (NCBI): domain Eukaryota; kingdom Viridiplantae; phylum Streptophyta; class Magnoliopsida; order Asterales; family Asteraceae; genus Chrysanthemum; species Chrysanthemum seticuspe. The sequence goes on from BPTQ01000007.1 coordinate 248,367,013, forward strand.
TTGTCGTTTAAGCGATTTGGTAATTAAAGAGCGATTTGTCAGAACTGTGTTTTGTCTAAAAGAGCGATTTGTCTGGGATGCGTTTTGTCAAGAGAGCGACTTGTCTGGACTGCGACTTGTCCTAAGTGCGATTTGTCTGAAGCGATTTGTCATAAGGAGGATTGTTTTAAGCGACTTGTGTTCAACTGTCTGACATTTTATTGAAAATTAAGACTGGTCATCTGATTTTAACACAATGTCTTACACCACTGATCCCTTAATCTCCAATGTGCTCAAACTGTATGATACTGTGGAGAACAAAGAATGTATTTACTACTCAGAAAGTTTAATCATTACTGATTCAGCCAAAGATGATCTAAAATCTTCATACTCTGAGTCCAATGAGAAAGAATTACAACTATTAATGATACAGAATGCCATGCAAAAAGAATGCGGCATTGAGCCCTATCAGCTACTTTACTCTCACCTCATATTGCTTCTACCCATAACAATGGAACGAACATGTATTGCCCTCTTCCGTCAGGACTTATCCACATTAACAGGAACTTTGCTGTTAAACTTAGAACAATTGGACCTACAACTTACCAAAGAAAAGGTTCACAAGGATGGTTCAAGTGTTGCACTTCAAGTAATCCACAAACAATTTCAGCCATTCATCAGTGGGGAATATTCATCAGATTATGATCAACACATGACTGAAATTTCTTTCAAAAAACACACTGGAATGGAAATCCATGAGTTCATTGATACATTTATCCATCTTATGGACCATGTGAAGAAGTACATAGAGAAAGCTACCCAGAACAGTGATTACATGAATGAATATGAGATGCAATCAATGGAGAGGTGTGAGGAGTTGGGTAATCTATCAGGTATTGCTAAAGCCATAATTACAGACACATCAAAAATGAAAGCAACAAGCTGTTCAGAAACTCTTGCCTCACAGAAGAAGGATGCTGAGTGGAAAATGTTGAACGAACAAACATTAGGTACAGAATCTTCATTGAGTGCAAAATCTTCGGTAACTCTTATTGATAATCCATCTATGGTTAATTATGTGCAAACTAATGATCTTACATAACATGTGGCTGATAAATGTCCTGTAACTGAGGCTGAGTCAATGATAAATCATATCATGACTAACAACGTGGTTGAAAAGAAATTTTTCGACGAACTTTCAAACAAATACTCAATTCTTGAAAAACATTGCATTTCTCTGGAAATTGCAATACAACAAAAGGAAGAAAATTTTCTTGCTACAAAATCTTGCATAAATCCGGAATTCCTAGAATTTCGAGAATTTTTTGAAATTAACCAGTTAAAAACTCAGCTTCAAGATAATGACTCAACCATATGTAATCTGAAAAAACAAATCTCAGACTTGCATAAGGAAATTAATACATGTATGAACAATCGTAATATTGAGGTTAATGATACTGTCAAAGCTAGGAATGATGAATTAGCATTATGTGTGGTCAAATTATTAAGGGATAATGAGTCTCTAAGGAAGAAAAAATTAGAACAATGTGTCCCTACTAAAGAGGATCAGACCAAGTCTTTAGATCATACAAGCTCTTTGTTAGCAGACATTGAAGTCCTCAAAGCAAAACTTCAGGATAAGAGCTTCGCCATAGTAGCCTTAAAAAATGAGCTTAGAAAAATTATTGGAAATGTAGTGAACACTAAGTTTGCAAAACCATCAACCTTGGGGAAGCCAGTTTCACAAATTACTAAAGAACGATCTATAATTAGGCAGCCCAATGCATTTAAGTCAAAAAAATTTAAACCCTCAAAATCAAGGTTTGCCTCCCAAGTTGATGAGTATACTGTTTCGTCAAAACTAGTCACTTCACTAATTCATTCCGATAAGATGAATGACAATTCTCAGACTAATGCTCGAAGCTCTAGGATCAGGAATGTAAGTAGATCATCTAGAGTACGTAAGAAGTATCAAATGGCTGACCACTCCCCTAAGAAACAAGTTAACAGCAAAATGTCTAAAATCCAGAATAGGGAAATGGTTACATCTTCTACTGTGACTAAGAGATCTAACTCTACTTGCTCTGGTCTTAAGTGGATGCCTACTGGTAGATTGTCTAAGAACATTAAACCCAATAGGAATCACACTTCTAGCTCCTGTCTTAAGTGGATGCCCACTGGAAAAATCTTTAATAATGTTGGATTTAAGTGGATTTCCATTAGGACACTGACCACTAATGACATTCCAAGGCATGACTGTAAAACTTCCAAAGATCAGGATACAACTGCTACTAACCCATCTATATGCAATACTACATGTGCTATTAGTGCAAATTTTCCTCAGTCTTTTTCAGGTACAATGCTCAATTCAATCATGAACATCATGACATGGTTTCCAACTGAATTGAAGGCTAATCATCAGGGAATTTTATCTTGTCAAAATTGATTTGCATGTACTGTGACACCTGATCGCTTTTGCTCAGGACTCGTACCTTACTCGTTGACGAATAATTTCATTAAAAAAAAAAAAAATCCATAAAATTCCACTCTTAAAATAATAGTTAATTAAAAATTCCGTAAAATCCATAAAAATTTGAAAAATCAGAAAATTACAAAAAAACGTAATCTTAAACATGTTATATGTTATCGATAACATCTACGGTCCTAGAAATGTCATTCAATAATGGCATGGGTCTTTAGATGAAGTTCGAACAAATATTCTACTTGTCTTTTATAACTTTTCCGGTAACACTCACATACCTAAGATGTCTAGGATTCATAGCTAGGGTTTAATTCAATCAATGATCACTCACTTTTATTCGTGTCATTGATTGGGGGAGAATTAATCACCCTACCATTCCTGACTGTCAGTTTGTCTCTGCATGATTACCATTAGATAATTTCTTGTGATATGTGTCATTTATCCTGCTTGATTACTGTGACCTCAGTACCCTGGATAGCCGTTGCATGTTACTTGGAGTGATTTAATTTGCCAAATTATGTTCTAATATGTGCTATGTGGTATGCGGTTTGTCCATGTTATGTTTAGTATGAGACTTGTCAATGTCATGATAAGGATGCGACTTGTCTATTGAATTTAGGTATGCGAATTGTCTAATCTTTACTCTGTATGCGATTTTTCAAGTACAAGGGCTGAAAGTGTCAATTCTGAAAACTTAAAGTTTGGTATAAGTAATGTGATTTGTCAATTAGTCAAACACTTTTAAACTTCTTGGTCAAACTGCACATCGTTTTCTCTCTATTACATTCTAAGAAGCGATTTGGCTTTCTAGAGATCCTGTGGTAGGCTCATTGATCATACTATACATGCTTGTATCAAGAATATTGTTTGTATCATCCTTCTAACTAAAATTTAACCTGCAGATTCCCTCACCCATAATCTTTTCGAATTAAAACTGCATCTAGGTTTGTCTCTTTCTTGTTTCTATGCTAATGATGTAGGTTTTAGATGGGTATGTGTAGGGAGATCTTGGTTTTGTTCTGATGTATTTAATATGCGCGTATAGAGGGATCTATGTGATTTGATGATTTGGTGTGTAGTGGTTTTTAGGATTTTGTTGCAGGACTGTTGTATATAGGTTGTTGTGTCTAATCTATGTGGAATTTGCATGACTGAATTATCTATGTAATTTTTGATAATCGTGTTCTTGGTCTCTCGTTGTATATTCTTGAAAGCGATTTGTCAATGGTTGCTTGAAAGCGATTTGTCTTCATAACTTCTGTATGCGATTTGTCCCATATGATCTTAAAAAGCGATTTGTCATTTTAAAATAATTGATGCGATTTGTCGTATCAATTGCTAAATGCGATTTGTCTCTTTTCACTTCGTATGCATTTTGTCTAATGCTACTTGTTGTATGCGATTTGCTGTATTGTCTCACACGTTTTGACGTGTGCGGTTTGTTGAATGTCTTTGACCAATGCGATTTGTCCATAATGCGTTTTGTCCTCACGAATTTTCAATTTGCTGTATGTGATTTGTCTCACACGTTTTGACGTGTGCGGTTTGTTGAACACACTTGACCTATACGACTTGTGAAATGCGATTTGTCCATATCTTGACCTAAGCGACTTGATGTATGCGATTTGTCCTATATCCTTCATTATAACTTGGTCATTGTATGTTGGTTATATATTTGATATGTCTCTGTGTGCATTTACCCATCGTTCATTGTCAATTCTCTATGATGTTTGTGTATATCCCTCACTTTATATGTCTCTTCCTCATTCATATCTTGTTCACTAATGTATGTATGCTACTTTGTATGCTTAATTCACTAACTTAGTGTCTAAGTTATGGTGATGCAATAAGGTTGATCCATTGATCTTGTCTAACCTAACAAAACTTCCGGATATTGTTGTTGTTTTATGTATGGCCTACAGAATTACAATGGCAGGCACAACTTCTTCTGAGAATCTTGCTACCACCGCTCCACCCTCTGTACCTACCGACGATGAAATTATTCCACATAATGAATGGGTGGACATTGCTAAAAGCAATTGCTTCGTGGATGTTGTCAGAAACCAACCCAACCCAATCTACCGAATCGCCATTGATATTCTGAAGAACACCAATTTCTTTGGTGCCTTAACCAAGCGGTGCACGATTCCCACCATTTACCTACAACAATTCTGGAACACCGTAACATGGGACAAGATCACTGCCACATACTCTTGTAAACTGGATGACAAGTGGTATGAAATCAACACTGACACTATTAGGGAGACCCTTGGAATCATTCCACGAGACCCTACAAATCCATTTGTTACTCCACCTACTGCTGATGAACTAATGGACTTTGTCAAAGAATTGGGATATCCCGTGAATTTAACAAAGGTCTCAGCAATTATCACCAACGATATGTATCAACCATGGAGAGTCATTGCCACCATTCTCAACCTGTGTTTAACTGGTAAAAATTCAGGGTTTGACAGAGTAAGGGCTCCAATTCTACAAATCATGTGGGGGATTGTTAAAAGGGTAAATATCGATTTCACTGAACGCATTTGGGAATAATTCTCTTTGGCTATGGACACATTCATCACTGACAGACAAATTTTTTTGAATCAAGTCAAATGAAGGAAATCCAAAGACAAGAGGGTGATCCCTAACATAAGGTTCTCAAAGCTAATCATCCAACACTTGCAGTAGAAACATCAGTTTACTCCAAGAAGTGAGTCTGTTCTACATGAGGCTGGTGATGAATTTGTGCTTGGTAACCTGAAATTTGTTGCCAAAGGAATAAACAAAGAGGTCTTTGGAATGCCAATTCCTGAAGCTCTTCTCACTGAAAGAATCAAGAAGGCAGATTATTTCAGAAAATACATAAAGAGGGCCTCTGGCACAACCATTGATGACACACCCAAACCTACACCCACACAACCCAAATCCACATCCTCAATGTCTACTTATGCAAGCCTCCCTAAGAAGAGACAAGATAGATCAGTGTCTGTTGATTCTCCAACTCAAAAGCAAAAAAAGGAGAAAGAGAGACGCTGGAAAGGGAAAAGGAAAAGGGTCTGAGGTACCTGAGAAAGTGACGAATTTAATGGACGAAGACGAGGCTGCACTCCAACAAGGCATCCAACATAGCCTGGAAAGTCTTGATGTGTCTCAAAGACAACCATTGAAGGGGGTTATGATACAAGAACCTGATTCAGTACCACGACAAACCACTCCCATCTCTCAAGGAAAATGTAAAGGAATAGCTGGAGAAGAAGCTAAACAAGCGGCTCATATGTTGTTAACCATTTCTAATCCAAATCCAAAAATGACAACGCAATTTGAGCTCAAGAAAAGAAGAGTTGAATCATCCTCAGCTCAAGAACAAATTGGAGTGGAAAAAGATGTGTCTAATACACAGGAGGACACTCTTGCCTCCAGTGACACCCAGTCAGAAAGTCAGGAATCTGTACCCTCTACAGAAACAGTACCAGTACAGGAAACAGAGAATGAACAAATGGACACTGACAGGCAAGACACAGAGGTTGAGGGAAATGATCTGCTGGAAGGTTCATAGGAGACTCTTAAGACATGATCTGAGGAACACGTGCATCTGGATGAAGCAAACGTATCAACGGGATCTCTGTCATCCCTGAAGAATCTTGAGACTGACATAACTTATGGTGACCAATTCCTCAAGGATAGACCCTCAGATGTCGAGTCTGACAAACCAAACGATGAAAAGTAAGAAGTTGAATCTATGTTCTCTGTCACTATCCAGCAAGACACATCAACTATTCCTCCGATGTCGGCACCCGTAGTCACTTCACCAACAACAACTCCATCAACCGCACTTCTACCACCTGTTTCATCCCTCAGATCAACCGCACTTCCACCACCCATCATCACAGACCCTACAACAATGGTTATCACACCTGATGTCATCGCAGTTAATGACCCTGCCACACCACCTGCATCACCACCTCCCAGCAAGACAACTGAACAACTGTTAGAAGAGGCTATGAAACGAATTGCAGCTCTTGAGAAGCATCACCTGCCCGAATCGATTAAACATCTTGACCTTCGTCTATCGAAGCTCGAGATTTTCAACTTTGATACAGAAGTCATAAATGCCATTGAAGCTGAAGTTAAGGATGCGGTGGAATGGGCAATGTTAGGTCACCATATTAGTAACACAAGCATCAATAAGTAGAAATAGAGAAGAGAGGATCGGTTGAACACTAAACCAAACACACGAATGACTAGAGAAAGGTTTATGTAAAGAGTGAAATAGAAAAGTGAACAACCAACCCTCAAGTGAGGGTTATACAAGTGTATTTATAGGAGGGAACTAGGGCAACACTCCAAGTTCCCATCCTTTTACTTATTGGGCTTGGCCTAGGCTTATGGGCTTTCTATATAAGCCTAGCCTTGATTACTAACATAAAAGCCATATTAAGCTAACTATTACATATGAATCACTAACACTTGAAATATAGTTTAGGAGTGATTCCAACAATCTCCCCCTAAGTGTTATTGATGAATGATAGAGTGATAAATGATGTAGGTGCTGATGTAATAGTAGCTTTGACGTCTTCTGACATTCTTCTTTCTTGTGAGAAGAAGTGCCTTGATTTGAACAATCTCCCCAGTGTAGGGATGTTGTAACTTTTGAAGTGTTCTGCTTTGACGTCTTTTGATTTCTTTGTTCTTTAGTTCTTTGTTCTTTGTGATGATAGTGATAGTATGTTGTTGTTGTCTGCATCAGGTCTGCTTCGTTGCTCCAGTGTCTCCACGTCTTTCTCCAACATGCTCACACGCTCTTTAACGTTGGATTATAGTACTGATGAAGTTCTCTTAGTCTTTAAACTTTGTAGATTCTTTGATTTGACGAAGAATCATTCTGACTTTTGTGTTGTCTTTTGAGAGAACTTGCATTAGTGATGATGTTGGTATGAGCATGTAAAGAATCTGCACGATCAGTCCGCTCCAGAGCTTCCATAAGAAGAAAACATACACACGGTTAGTAATAAGCGGATTCTGGCACTTACAAGTTTGAATTTAGAGGGTGTTAACAGCATAGTGTGAAAACACGTCTCTAATTCTCACAAAGGCCGTTCCTGAACTAGAGTCCCACAAGTGAGATAACACGATGTACCGAAATACACCTACAGTTCAGATGAGTCGCTGAGGTACACCGAAGCATCACCTCACGACTGTAGACCGTTTGAGACACACTAAGCGTAATCCACGAGAAGTTACTGAAGTGACCTGTTGTCAGGGCTGTTAGATGTTGACCCTGGTAGGAGTTTCCATTCAATCACTGAGGATCACATATGTGAACCTCTCATAAATGTTCTCGACAGATTGCTAAGATCTGTGAAGGACACGATAATATATCACTTGCGTTCTTATTGTTGAACGACAAGCGATGAATTGTCAAGTGTACCTAAGAGATCTTTTGATGAATCTCGTGGCTCTAGACTCAATAGTGCACTTTGGTTTTCCTGAGCGGAGACTAGGGAGAGGGTCTCCTTCTTCAATACCAGCAATCTCTAAGAGAAAGCCGATAGTTTTCGTAGGGTTCCCTGTGAGAATGAAACAAGCTTCTGTTGGGAGAAACTTGAGTGGCTAAGAAGGTTTAGTGCATGCGTCACTGGGTCCATGACGACTTTTATCTTCAATATCGGTGTCATCTAGTGACGACCAGTAGCATATGAATTGAACCCGGTGTCTGCCCTAAGTTGAATAATATGGAGGGATATTTCTTTTCACCCTTTACTTTTATTTTCTTTTTAATTCTTCAACTCTTTCTTTCTCCAATTCTCATTTTCTCCTTTTTATAATCATACCTAAGGACTTCTAAGTACTAACTATTTGTGATGTCCTTGGGTAGATCCCTCCGACTCTGGCGGATCATAGGACGGTTATTCCTAACCTTAGTCACCTTATAACTCCATGACTAACCTATGTTGCCATAAAACCATTTTCTTGAAAATCTCTCAAAGTGGTTATGATTGAAAAACATTTTGTACCACTGTAAGAGTTTTATCATTTACAGAAATACTCCCCCTCCACACGTGCTTAAGTGTTTTGACAGAAATTTGCACGGTGAGAGAAGAGCGCGCACTTTTGAATTGATCGACTCAAGATAGACAATTCCCCGAGGGACACGGTTACGTTGCATAGTTAAAGAGTTACATTTTCAGTTTTTAGGTGACAACTAGCTCTAATAACTACCTTGAAGGTGTGGACAAACCTCGAAAGGTTGTCAAACCCGTCAAAGTTCATGTCTATCAAGAGTTTCTTGAATAGGTACAATTTACTTGGATAAGTCTTTGGAAGACAAATCTTTTCAATGTATGACTGTTCAGATCCCGTCAATTCATGGGTTAAATCTTTTTCACACGATGATTTAATAGCAAATCAACATATTTCTTATCACAATAATTTTCTCCCCCTCAAAAATGGCATATAAATGTTATTTTTTATAACGTTTTGATATTAAATATGACCATTTCGAGTTTTGTGGGAAGATTATCACGAAGAACAATTTTGTGAACAAAGTTTTTGCAAATACTCCCCCTCAACAAGTAATACTAACTTTTGAGGTTTTGAAAACTTAAGGGGAAGTGCTTGTTCTTTTGAGCAAAACTTTGAGAAAATGAAAGTTTTGATAAGTTTTACTCAAAAGTAAGAAGCTTTCGCTCCTTTTTATAGGATTGTTGCACTGAAGCGTACCACAGGGTCCTTTCATTACAAGAACGGGTTGTACATTGTTATGTATGCACAAGCCATTGTCAAATAATCATACCAACAAAATTACAATCAAGAATGTTAAGAGAGTACCCAATGATTACACATGACCAGCTACTTTCTGAGGACGTTGGTATGTCTGAATCGGGAAGCTTGGTCTTCCTCCCACATAGCTCTCCAACCGTTGCATCTGATCCTGATGAATCAAACATTCATCAATCCTAGTGATAAATCAACGAACATCCTTGCGATCCTTTGAATTCCATCTCTTCGTCTGAATTATACCCAACTCAATGTCCTTCAATCGATATGTCAATCCATCTCGAACCATCTCCAGGGTGGCGTCATAGAACTTAGTGAATTTCATCGAAAGCCATGAAGCAAGTATGATGATTTTCACTTTGGTAGACAAACCCAAACTTTTGTGTATGAACGATTTTGTACTGAGGTTCTTGATTGATTCCGATGAAGTGTAGAATTTAGGTAAGATTCGACCCCGAGGTGGAGAACTTCAACAAGCTCTTTGATTTGAAGCGTATGAAAACAAGGAGTGCAGTAATGTACTTGATCTAAATTTTGGTTGAGGTTCTGGTTGGGGCTCAGGTATGTCGTGATCCTTACCACCAGTGTATGTAAAGTGATCAACGGTTTTCTCCATTGGTGGTGTGGTTTCTGAATCCCTTGGTTGATCAGATGGTGGTGGCTGTGTAGCTTGTTGTGTAGTGGTGATAACCTGCTTAACCATTTGTCGAATCATTGGATGGAGTTGCCTTCTTAACAGATTTTGTTGTTGACATAGGTGTTTCTTATGTTGATGGAGGTGATGATTGAGATGATGATTTGGGTTTGGTGGAAGTGTCAAGAAAGTGGTTCAGAAGACTGTTGAGGTATGTGTGTTGGATTTTCAACTATGTAGTTGTCTGATTCCTTCTTTAACTTTTCCTCTTCAGCTCTGGCAGCTTCTTCAGCTTCTTTTCGCACCATTTCCTCTTCAGCCACCAAATTATCATCATCAGTGACTCTTTCATCCTTATCATGATCGTAATCTCCTTCGTCATATAAATCCACATCTTCACCATGCTTTTCTTCTTGCGGTTGTTTTAGTTGTTGTTGTGGTTGCTTCATTTCAACAGTTGTGGTAACAGTGACACCCTGATCCTTACGGGGTTGATTAACCGGATGGGATGGGGTAAGAGATGTTTGCAATGGATCTTCCATAAGTGGAGGACTACTACTTTACCCTCCTGCCCCACCGGGTTGATTAACCGGAAAGGTTGAAGCATGGTATTCCATCCTTTTCTGCTTTAATGTCTTATGAAATTTTATTTCCTCTTCCATTGAATCATACTCATCATCAGGATGACTTTGTGAGCATGAATTTGAATGGATGTTGCAGAAGGATGTCCACAGCAATTCTGCAAGATGATTATGAGCATATGAAGTTGTTGAAGATGACACGGAGATTGTTCTTGCCAATTGTTTTGTCTTATCCAGCTGGGAATGTGTTTCCCATCAAGAGCTCTGCTGGGGCATTGATGATTGCTTGATTTGCAGCCATTTTGTGATCTGAAAGACATTAGACAAAAAGACAGACATATGGAAACACAATGTGTTTGTTTTAGTCTGATTTATTATCTAATTCCTTGTTTGATGGTAACATGTTTATGTTAGTTACAAGTCCTAAGTCACATTATTCCAATTGATTGAAGTTGATGTGATAAGTTACGTGAACATGTTAATTTTGAAATTTCAAAGTCCAATTTTTCACTTAACACACAACATATTAACTTTTGTAAGCTTATACGAAACATCAGGTATTTGTGACTTATGCGTAACATTTAACAAGAAACATATGCGTAATAGGCCAGAATGTAGTGAACAGTGGGTTATGAGTAACAAGGATCCTTATGCGTAAGAAAGGAGCTTATGCGTAGGAGTAAGCTAAAGCGTAAAACCAAGCTTATGCATAAGAATTTCTTACGCGTAAGACAAGTTCAAAGGCTTTAGGCTTACGCGTAGGAATAAGCAAGATGTTACGCGTAAAGTTTACTCGTAAAAGTAAAGCTTATGCGTAGCAAGCCTTGTTTACGAATATCTTTCCAAGATACGCGTAATCCACTGTAGACCTCTTATGCGTAAGAGTTACGCGTAAGATTTCTCTTAGGCGTTACCTTTACGCATAAAAGTATTCTTTAAGCGTAACGGTTTGAACACCTGAAAATTCTGACTTTACGAATAATTAACCTGTTAACTATAAACATGAAAACTTTATTGCAGTTAATTCCAAACATCTTTTAGATCACAAAACAAGCATAAGAACATATCAAATACACACAGAAAGACTTAGTCATGAGTGTGTAAATACTCATCATTTTTGGTTAAATCTGAACTGCAAAACATTTAAAAACGCCCAGAAATGCATCAAAATACTGAAAATATCTCAAAATTGTATTTTATATGTTTCAGATGCAAAATGTTTAAAATCAGATGAAAAATGAGCTAAGTTTGCATAATTGGCAGTTTCAGTCCCCCAACTTTCAAATCTTGTCAAAAATAGTCCCTGAGCACTTATTTTAAAAAGAAAAGTCACCAAAGGTCCTTTTAAAATCATAAGTTGTCATAATTAGTCCTTTGGTGAAAAATGTCAAAAGTTTTGAGAAATTACAAGTTTGGTCCTTCAAGTTTCAAATTTGGCAAAAATAGTCCTTGGAAGTTTGAAAATGTCTTTTATGGTCCTTGTACTATTGAAACTTGTCATTTTTGGTCCCTTGGAACAACTTTGATAAAATGGCAGTTTTGGTCCTTGTATTAACAAACCAACCCTTTGGACTTGACCCCTTTTTTGAACCTGTGACCCCTGCCAATAACCTTTGGACCCCCTGCCTTAATATTAAACCCCCCAGGTCAAACCAGTCAAACACCCACCCACTGCTTTTCCCTCCAAGTCTTCTTCTCCCACCTGCCTGCCTGCAAAACCCAGACACAACCTCACCTCCAGCTCAACCTTCACCTCCCTTATCACTCCACCTCACCAAACAACAAAAAGCATTAAATGCTTTCCCCCCTTGCACTCAACCCCCCAGTTGCTATATATCCACTTTCCCGCCAAAAATATCATCAATGGCCAGAAATGACTCAAGTAATCCAATGGCCAAGAAAAGAAGTGGGATTTGCTCAGAGGTCAAGTGGAAAGACTTTTGCTATAAAAAGGAGGAAGAAGAGGGAAGGAAAGAGTAGTCTTTAGTTTTTTTCATTTTCATGTATGTCGTTTTTCTTGTTTAAGTCTTAATTAAAGTTTTAAATTGTATTTTCAATCTTCCTTGTATTAAACTCAAGCATTTATATCAGTTTCAACTAATTTTCAGTAGTAATTCAAAGTTTGGTTAAGTTTCTTGTTTTTGAGTTTTCTTTTACTTATGCAGTTTTAAATGTGTTAAAACCAGGCTTCAACTAGCTTGTTTCTTAATCATCTAAGCTTGCTTAAGCTCCTAATAGCTTTTAGCAGGCTTATAGATCAGTTCAAGTAACAATTATACTTGGTCAACAAAAGTCAACTGAAAAGTTCAAAATGGACTTGGTTATGGAATTGGGTTGATGCAGAGCTTGGATTGGGTTGGAATAGCTTAGGTTAGTGTAGTTATGGTTCTGGTTTAAGCTGCAAATAAGCTGGACTTGAGTAAGAGCTATCTATACCTTGTTGTTCATTATTTTGAGCTCAAATCTGTAATATCTAGTTCTTATCAATTATGTGTTAAGTGCTTGTTTAAATCAGTACATTATGCTTCACTTAGGTTAGTTACAGTTAGATTGAGTATTGGTTTGCACTAGCTAAGGAGTTTGTTAGTTAAATTTGCAATTCAGTCACTTGAGCTAGTGTTTGGCATATGACCTTTTGTAGTGATCTAGTGCTTATCAGTAGTTGGATTTGAAAGGTGTAGTTTCATTTAGTCTAGTAAAAGCCATTCTAGTCATAATATTTTGTCTGCACACTCTAATAGTCAAAATCTCAGATAATCTGCTTTAATGTGTATAACAGATAGGTACAAGAGTAAAATAGGCTAGCACTAGGTTTAGACATCATCTCACTAGCTTAATTGAGTCTTAACTTAGCTTATTCCACCACTTAGATCAAATTAGAAGCATTAGAACTTCATTAAAGTCAAACTGCTTTCTGTTATTAAAAGTCAAAATGACTTAAACCAGTTTTTCCAAATCTTTGTTGAGGTCTCATTTGTTAATCCTTGGTCACAAGCCCTTGATATTGTGGATTTAACAAGTTGAGCTGGTCCAGTTTCCATAACTGATTTTTGCAAAATTTTACAAAAGCTTCTTAAGCTCCAAAGCAGCTTGTCAAATGGGCTTAAAGTGCCCTGTGCACTGACTCAGTGTATACTGAGTGTGCACAGGCTTTGTGCAGAGCTTGTCAAAAGCTCATTTGAGCTTCTCTCAGGCTCATTCTTGGTTTTTAAATAGCTAGCCAGGTCTACTTTAGGTTCCAACCTCTGGTTTTCTGATTCAGCTTATTAATAAGCAGTTGCATAAGCTGAAAGTCAGCTCCCCACAATTGATTTTTGCTTGATTGATTTTAAACTCATAAGCTTATAGGTGGTTAGCTTGAGGTTCTGAGTAGCTGGAATTAGTTGCTTTTAGGTAGTTATAGCTTAATTTAGCTTCAGTAACAGTTTGGTAGCTTATTGTGCTCATTTGCTTAATTCAAGTGCTTATTTATAAGCACTCTTGACTGCAGCTTCATATTCTCACACATAAGCTATTGTTTTTATATTTTTCATAGAATCAGAATATTAATTTAGACTTTTCCTGAATTTTTCATATTTTTCCAGCACTGTTTGATATTTTTCCTCATTTAAATCAGTTTTTAGGACTTTTTAATTAGCTTTTATTGCAAATAAATCAGAAAAGTTTCAAAAAAACAAGTTTTCATTTTTCATAGGTTACGATAAATATAAAAAGCAAAAAAAATAATTTTTCCAGATTTTTCTTAGTTAAATTTGTAATTTTTAGCAATTTAAGTAGTTTCAAATAGTTTTTAATTCATAGAAAATAGAAAAATAATCAGAAGAATACAAAATTAGTTTTGAAAATTCTCTTTAGTTATTATAGATTTTTCTAAGTCATAATTTCATTTTTCTAGCTTTATTTCATATTTTCTTATATTTTAGGGTATTATTAAATAGGTAAAAATAGTTTTTAATTAATAATAATTAAATAAATAGTAATAAAAATAATTATCTTTTTCTCAAAATTTTATCTTATCATTAGGTTTGTAAAAATTTCATTTTTATATTTTTAGGATTAATATTGTTTCAATTTCACATTTTCTTTTGTACGTTACGCAGGTTTTAATTTAAATTTGTAAAAGAAAAATCAAAAACATCATTTTAAAAATAGTGATAGCGTTTATTTAATATAATTTAGTTCTTTTATTTTCTTTCATATTTCCTTTGTCATTTAGTATCAATCATAAACCTTTTCCCATTCAAATTCACCCGATCACTATACGTTTGGTGATTCAGTGCACAGCTCGTTGGGACTTAACGACCTGGGGAAACACTATACTCCTCTAGATCTTCATTGCATTGTTTCTGAGCTGTTTGAAGTTTATTACGGTTGACCATTCACAAGTGGTTAGCTTGTGTGATAAAACTTGACGGTTTGGAAGCGATCAAAATTTTGGCGCCGCTGCCGGAGAGCTGTGCTAATTATCTTACGTTTAGCAGATTAGTGATTTGAATATTCACTCCTTGTTTATACCATCTATATCTATATATATTTTCTTATAAAAAATCCAAAAATCCAAAAACATCTTAAAACATATAAAACACAAAAATATTTTTCTTTTGTTTCTACATATGTATAAAACCAATAAAACTCAAAAAGATTCTTCTTTTCCCATTTTCATAATTCCCTTCCTTAACTCTGAGATTCCTTAGAGTTAACTCTAGTGCATGCGCACTCGTTCTTCTAGATCATTGAGTCCCTTGCGTGATCTAGCAGAAATTCCTAGAAGACGTTCTCGTAGACGTGCTGCCCAAATAGTCGAACCCGAGATTCGTACTATTCCAAGCAACAATATGGCAGACGAACGTACTATGGCGGAAATGCTCCAGGCACCCACCGAGGGTTATGGAGATGCCATCATTTTACCAGCAATCAATTCTGATCACTTTGAATTGAAGACACATTTGATCACACTTGTGTCTACAAATCAATTCCACGGGTTTGATCGAGAAGACCCGTATGCACACATCCGTTGGTTTAACAAGTTGACTTCAACTATCAATTTCAAGGATGTGCCACAAAAAGTAATCAAGTTGATGCTATTTCCATTCTCACTTGAGGGGACAGCCCGGATTTGGCTGGAAAAAGAACCCCCTCGATCCATCGAAACTTGGGAGGATCTTGTTCAAAAGTTTGTCAATTATTTCTTTCCTCCATCAAAGACGACTAATCTTAAAAATGAAATTTCTGGATTTCGTCAAAATTTCTATGAAAACTTTGGAGAGGCATGGGAGAGATTCAAAGATCTCCTCAGGAAATGCCCCCATCATGAATTCACGGAGCTTCAACAAGTTAATATCTTTTATAATGGGTTGAACGGTAACGATCAAGATTCTTTAAACGCAGCCGCAGGTGGCAATATCTTGAATCGTAAGCCTAAAGATGTGATTGAGATTTGCGAGCAAAAATCAAAAGTTCCTATTTCTCGCAACAAAGTCAATATTCCGAACACTCCTGCTTCTTCATCCGGTAACTCTTCCGAGTTAGCCGCTCCGTTAGCCGCTCTAACGGACGTCATCCGTTGTATGATGAAAGAGGTAAAGGAAATCAAAAGAGAAATTCATAAGCCAGAACCAATCAAAGCCGTAAACAAGGTGTGTGAAACTTGTAGTGGTCCACACGCGTATTATGATTGTCAAGCAACCGATGCTTCTTTTTACCAAGCTCCCATAGCTTCTGTAAACCACAATCAATACCGACCACAAGCTGATCCTCATTACCGTGCACCTAGCGGTATGACACCACCTGGTTTTCCTCCTGTGCAAAACCATGGCAATCAAAATCGCTTTGTTCCGAATCAAGGACAAAACTTCAATAACTCTCAAAATTTCAATCAGAACCGGAACAATTTCAACCAACCATATCAAGCTCCAAATCAGCAAAGTTATCAACAACCTTCTCAAGCTCCCCTACCAAATGACTTCATGAAAATTACTGAGTCAAGCATACGTTCAATGCAAACTCAAATCAATAACATGAGAGTTGAGCTAAAAAAGGAAATTGATACCACAATGTCTCGGCAGACAAATGAGTTGAAGAATATGATGAGCAGTTTCATGAACATGAATATGAACAAAGCTTCGTCATCTTCTGGAGGACTCCCAAGCAATATAGTTCCAAATCCAAATGCCGAGTTGAAAGCCGTCACCACTCGTAGTGGTAAGACGCACAATGGACCTTCGACTCCAATGCCTCCTCCACCAGGAGCAATGAGTCAAGTTACCAAGGATACAACGGACAAGGTGCATTTCTCAAGCCCACGAAGTACCGCACACGTCCCACCTTCGGTAGTCCAAGCTTTAAGTCCGGAACCCGAATTTCCGAAGACAAATTCTGAGCCAGAAATGACTTCCATCCCGGCTCAAAAGTCTAGCCAGCTTCCTTACCCATCAAGAATGCATGATGAGAAGCTCAAAGACAAAACCAAAGAGCAAATGGAAAAAATTTTCCAAATTTTCAATGAACTACACTTTTATATAAGCTTCGTTGATGCTCTCGTTCTAATGCCCAAATTTGCATCCACGCTTAAAGGCTTACTGAGCAACAAAGATAAGTTATCTGAGATGGCTAAAACCCCTCTCAATGAGCAATGCTCAGCGGTCCTTCTCAAGAAGCTTCCCAAAAAGCTTGAAGACCCCGGCAGATTTTTAATCCCTTGTGATTTCTTGGGGATGGTTCAATGCTCCGCCTTGGCCGATCTTGGTGCAAGCATTAACCTCATGCCACTCTCAGTATGGAAGAAACTGTCTCTTCCTGAACTTACATCCACTTGTATGACACTCAAGCTAGCGGACCGTACCATAACTCGTCCACTTGGGATAGCCGAGGATGTCGTGGTGAAAGTAGGAAAGTTTCACTTTCCTACTGACTTTGTTGTAGTAGACTTTGATGCAGATCCTAGAGTTCCCCTCATCTTAGGGAGAGCTTTCTTGAGAACGAGTCGTGCTCTAATTGATGTATTTGCTGAAGAGTTGACCATACGGGTTGACAACGAAGAACTCACGTTTAATATCAACCAAAACTCCAAGCCTCTATCCAAACAGAGTGTTTCCACAATTGATCAAAAATCTGAAAGAATCAATGCAACACTCTCAAATTTCACGGTTAAGAGGAGTCACCAAAAACGTGCTGAGCTAAAAGCTTTGAAAATCAACCCTGGTTCAAACAAATGGTTTGAAAGTTGTACCAGGGAAGTCAAGAGTGTTCTTGATGATGATGATCTAGAATCGGAGACTTTATCGGAAGTGGTGGAAATTGCTAGCTCTAAGAGCACACCACTTGTCCCACCTCCGGAATCAGTTTATCGTATCGAGTTTGTTAACTCTGTGGATGAAACCAAAATCTCTTCAGTTTCATCCGGATTGGATGATGATATTTGTGACCCAATGGGAGACATTCTTCCCATTGAAGAATTGCTCAAAAATGATCCATCATCTCCTAGTCTTATTATTCCCGACTCTTCCATCCCTTCTCTCACTCCTGATGAGGAAGATGACAACTTTTGGAATGAAGTCGATGCCTTTCTTAGTGATGAGTCAATTCCAACAGGAATTGATAATACTTACTTTGATTCGGAGGGAGACATCCTTTTTCTGGAAAATCTGTTGATTGAAGAACCGTTTCCAACCCTCCCTCCCGGACATCTTATTGACAATCACCATATAAGCTTCAAGTTTAAGCTTAAAAATGTCAAAAATGGTGATTTGCTTCTTACTGATGAGGAATGGACTTGCATTCTCATGCACATCTTTATTCCATTCTTCACAGATGGTGTAGTTGCTCTTTTCCTTTTCTCTTTCGGGAATGAGGACACCATCTTTGACCCCGGTATCATCCTTTATAGTTTCTACTATTAACAATACCGCGGTTGTATCTCGTCGGTGTGGAACTTTCTGATGTTCATATGTTTATTAACACTGTGAACGAAAGTCCGATCGAGATTGGTTTTCCACGTTGCTTTCCCCATGAACCAATGAATGCGGGGATCGAGTCAAGCTAGCGACTCGGGAATCAAAAACAGTAGCACACCATATGGGTTTTCACCCGTATTTCTGACTTCTTTCTATTTTCTACCACCCTAGTGTGGGGGAGTTGCCCCCCGCTGTTGTATATAAGTTTTCTAAAAAAAAATAATAATAAAAAAATAAAAAAAAATAAAATAATGGCCGTAGTATTTCCCTTTTACGTTCTCAGTTTCGGCATAACCGCCGGTACTTTGAATATTGAGGGCAATATTCATTTCTAGTGTGGGGGAATTCTCACGAATTTTATCATGTAATTATACCGCCCAATTCCCCCATTTTTGGCCAAATTGTTTTTTGGAGTAAGTGTTTTGCACTTACTCAGATTATGGTTATCAGTCCGCCATGTCTAATAAAAAAAAGGATTGGCTAATCCAGGAGCAAACGGCTCTTGGTAAAGATATATCAAATCCGTTGACGGCTTGCAATTTGCCCAAAAATTGTATGGTGTTCAGCTCACCATATCTTTAATTAGTGAAGAGTTGGCTAGCCCGCAAGTTTATGGCTTGTGGTAAAGGCAGTTGGAAAACCATAATTGGTAATCAGCTCACCAAAGATATTTTATCTAAGAGTTGGCTAGTCCAGAGGCAAACGGCTTCTGGTAAAGACAAATCAAATCCGTTGGAAGCTGGTGATTTGCTCAAAATCATTTGGTTATCAGTGTACCAAGGTTCTTACTTGAACTGAAACATTTGGCTACTCCAGAAGTAATGGCTTTTGGTAAAGAGATTCAAACCCATTAAGTTTTTCTCAAAAGATTGCTAGGGACTAGCAATAGTTTAGTGTGGGGGATTGATGAGTGTGTAAATACTCATCATTTTTGGTCAAATCTGAACTGCAAAACATTTAAAAATGCTCAGAAATGCATCAAAATACTGAAAATATCTCAAAATTGTATTTTATATGTTTCAGATGCAAAATGTTTAAAATCAGATGAAAAATGAGCTAAGTTTGCATAATTGGCAGTTTCAGTCCCCCAACTTTCAAATCTTGTCAAAAATAGTCCCTGAGCACTTATTTTAAAAAGAAAAGTCACCAAAGGTCCTTTTAAAATCATAAGTTGTCATAATTAGTCCTTTGGTGAAAAATGTCAAAAGTTTTGAGAAATTACAAGTTTGGTCCTTCAAGTTTCAAATTTGGCAAAAATAGTCCTTGGAAGTTTGAAAATGTCTTTTATGGTCCTTGTACTATTGAAACTTGTCATTTTTGGTCCCTTGGAACAACTTTGATAAAATGGCAGTTTTGGTCCTTGTATTAACAAACCAACCCTTTGGACTTGACCCCCTTTTTGAACCTGTGACCCCTGCCAATAACCTTTGGACCCCCTGCCTTAATATTAAACCCCCCAGGTCAAACCAGTCAAACACCCACCCACTGCTTTTCCCTCCAAGTCTTCTTCTCCCACCTGCCTGCCTGCAAAACCCAGACACAACCTCACCTCCAGCTCAACCTTCACCTCCCTTATCACTCCACCTCACCAAACAACAAAAAGCATTAAATGCTTTCCCCCCTTGCACTCAACCCCCCAGTTGCTATATATCCACTTTCCCGCCAAAAATATCATCAATGGCCAGAAATGACTCAAGTAATCCAATGGCCAAGAAAAGAAGTGGGATTTGCTCAGAGGTCAAGTGGAAAGACTTTTGCTATAAAAAGGAGGAAGAAGAGGGAAGGAAAGAGTAGTCTTTAGTTTTTTTCATTTTCATGTATGTCGTTTTTCTTGTTTAAGTCTTAATTAAAGTTTTAAATTGTATTTTCAATCTTCCTTGTATTAAACTCAAGCATTTATATCAGTTTCAACTAATTTTCAGTAGTAATACAAAGTTTGGTTAAGTTTCTTGTTTTTGAGTTTTCTTTTACTTATGCAGTTTTAAATGTGTTAAAACCAGGCTTCAACTAGCTTGTTTCTTAATCATCTAAGCTTGCTTAAGCTCCTAATAGCTTTTAGCAGGCTTATAGATCAGTTCAAGTAACAATTATACTTGGTCAACAAAAGTCAACTGAAAAGTTCAAAATGGACTTGGTTATGGAATTGGGTTGATGCAGAGCTTGGATTGGGTTGGAATAGCTTAGGTTAGTGTAGTTATGGTTCTGGTTTAAGCTGCAAATAAGCTGGACTTGAGTAAGAGCTATCTATACCTTGTTGTTCATTATTTTGAGCTCAAATCTGTAATATCTAGTTCTTATCAATTCTGTGTTAAGTGCTTGTTTAAATCAGTACATTATGCTTCACTTAGGTTAGTTACAGTTAGATTGAGTATTGGTTTGCACTAGCTAAGGAGTTTGTTAGTTAAATTTGCAATTCAGTCACTTGAGCTAGTGTTTGGCATATGACCTTTTGTGGTGATCTAGTGCTTATCAGTAGTTGGATTTGAAAGGTGTAGTTTCATTTAGTCTAGTAAAAGCCATTCTAGTCATAATATTTTGTCTGCACACTCTAATAGTCAAAATCTCAGATAATCTGCTTTAATGTGTATAACAGATAGGTACAAGAGTAAAATAGGCTAGCACTAGGTTTAGACATCATCTCACTAGCTTAATTGAGTCTTAACTTAGCTTATTCCACCACTTAGATCAAATTAGAAGCATTAGAACTTCATTAAAGTCAAACTGCTTTCTGTTATTAAAAGTCAAAAATGACTTAAACTAGTTTTTCCAAATCTTTGTTGAGGTCTCATTTGTTAATCCTTGGTCACAAGCCCTTGATATTGTGGATTTAACAAGTTGAGCTGGTCCAGTTTCCATAACTGATTTTTGCAAAATTTTACAAAAGCTTCTTAAGCTCCAAAGCAGCTTGTCAAATGGGCTTAAAGTGCCCTGTGCACTGACTCAGTGTATACTGAGTGTGCACAGGCTTTGTGCAGAGCTTGTCAAAAGCTCATTTGAGCTTCTCTCAGGCTCATTCTTGGTTTTTAAATAGCTAGCCAGGTCTACTTTAGGTTCCAACCTCTGGTTTTCTGATTCAGCTTATTAATAAGCAGTTGCATAAGCTGAAAGTCAGCTCCTCACAACTGATTTTTGCTTGATTGATTTTAAACTCATAAGCTTATAGGTGGTTAGCTTGAGGTTCTGAGTAGCTGGAATTAGTTGCTTTTAGGTAGTTATAGCTTAATTTAGCTTCAGTAACAGTTTGGTAGCTTATTGTGCTCATTTGCTTAATTCAAGTGCTTATTTATAAGCACTCTTGACTGCAGCTTCATATTCTCACACATAAGCTATTGTTTTTATATTTTTCATAGAATCAGAATATTAATTTAGACTTTTCCTGAATTTTTCATATTTTTCCAGCACTGTTTGATATTTTTCCTCATTTAAATCAGTTTTTAGGACTTTTTAATTAGCTTTTATTGCAAATAAATCAGAAAAGCTTCAAAAAAATAAGTTTTCATTTTTCCTAGGTTAAGATAAATATAAAAAGCAAAAAAATAATTTTTCCAGATTTTTCTTTGTTAAATTTGTAATTTTTAGCAATTTAAGTAGTTTCAAATAGTTTTTAATTCATAGAAAATAGAAAAATAATCAGAAAAATACAAAATTAGTTTTGAAAATTCTCTTTAGTTATTTTAGATTTTTCTAAGTCATAATTTCATTTTTCTAGCTTTATTTCATGTTTTCTTATATTTTAGGGTATTATTAAATAGGTAAAAATAGTTTTTAATTAATAATAATTAAATAAATAGTAATAAAAATAATTCTCTTTTTCTCAAAATTTTCTCTTATCATTAGGTTTGTAAAAATTTCATTTTTATATTTTTAGGATTAATATTGTTTCAATTTCACATTTTCTTTTGTACGTTACGCAGTTTTTAATTTAAATTTGTAAAAGAAAAATCAAAAACATCATTTTAAAAATAGTGATAGCGTTTATTTAATATAATTTAGTTCTTTTATTTTCTTTCATATTTCCTTTGTCATTTAGTATCAATCATAAACCTTTTCCCATTCAAATTCACCCGATCACTATACGTTTGGTGATTCAGTGCACAGCTCGTTGGGACTTAACGACCTGGGGAAACACTATACTCCTCTAGATCTTCATTGCATTGTTTCTGATCTGTTTGAAGTTTATTACGGTTGACCATTCACAAGTGGTTAGCTTGTGTGATAAAACTTGACGGTTTGGAAGCGATCACTTAGGCGTAAAATTACTTAAACCCTAAACCCTTAATCTACGTGTAAGGGATATAGCTACACAAATCAAACAAGAATGTTTCTGGAGTGTCCTAGATGTCATATGAGTGCAATGGAACAAGATATAACACATTTCCACCACAGAATCAGAAGATTCATGGGATATGAACCCTAAAAACCTAAGACTTAAATTCTTACAGTTTAGATGTTTCTGGGCTAATTTAAAGGTTCAAAACATGCATATATACTTATTCTAACACTTTCTTGACCACCTAATAACATATCACAGAATAGAAAAACCCTATATAAGCGCAAGAATCCTAGAATTCAAATTAATGAAATTTAAAGATTCAGGATGGTTTTGGACGATTGAAACAAGTTTAATAGACACTAAGAAAGGTTTTAACATTACTCACTTCAATCCAAACACTTTTATGCATAAACACCCAATTCGTTCGAGCGAACAATTTTCTAAAATCGGTTTAAAGAGTTTTAACCGTTGGATTTGAAAGAATTTTAGAAACCCTTGTTTATCATCTTGATCAAAACAGTTTAGAACTTATAGATTATGAACAGCTTGAACAGATTTAGAAGATTTGATTTGGGCCGTTTGATCTTGGTTGTTTAGGAGTAAATGATTTTGCTAAAATTAATTTGCCAAGTTGACACATTCAGTCCCTCAACCTTAAAGAAGTTCCAACCAAGATCCGTTTAGGTTAGACAAAACACATGTAAGGCAAGAAACTTAACGATACTACCCCTCGACTTTTGAAATAATGAATTTTGAAGACATTTGAGTCCGAGGACAGTATTTGACAAGAAACGTATCCACCATTTTGGAAGAAACAACATATTTTTGAAAACATGGAAGTACAAGGTTTTATGAAACTGAAAAATATTTACTTTCTCCCCCTCAACACTTGTTCGGGAAAAATAGTGAAATATTTGATAGAACAAAGTGTTGACTGAAGATTTGTACTTGCGATGATTGAAAGAATTTAGATAGAAGAATATTTTTGAGATTTTCTGATTTTATATTTTGGTATTTTGATTTTGAAAAATATGTACAAAAGAGGTTTTGGTGTTTGACTGGTTTTATGAATGTTTTAAGAGTTCATCCAGTTCCTCTTGAGTCAAACATCGCATACCAATCCGGTGGACCAACTCATTAAACCTAGCAGGAGCTAAGGCTTTGGTGAGGAGATATGCCAATTGGTATTCTGTACCCACAAAGTATAATTCAGCAGTATCCTATTCCACGTGGTCCTTGATGAAATGATATCGAAGATCGATGTGCTTTGATTTCGAGTGTTGAACTGAGTTGCACGAGATCGCAATAGCACTCCGATTGTCGCAGTACATCAAGATTCTGTCGAATACGTAACCATAGTCTTTGAGTTGTGTTCTCATCCAAATGACTTGAGCACAACACGCCGACATGGCTACATATTCTGCTTCGGTTGAGGACACCGATGTATAATCCTGCTTCTTCGATTGCCATGACACCAGTTTATCACCACGAAATTGTAATGCTCCTAAAGTACTTTTCCGTGAATCTAAGCATCCTGCATGGTCAGCGTCTAAAAAAGCTATTAGTTCAAAACCAGAATCCTTCGGATACCAGATCCCCAAATTAATGGTTCCCTTGATGTATCGGAGGATTCTTTTAGCCTCTGAGAGGTGAGTTTCAGTTGGTCTCGACTGATAACGGGAGCAAAGATATACGGCAAATACAATATCAGGCCTGCTAGCTGTTAGATACATGAGAGACCCAATAATACTACGGTATTTGGTAGGGTCCACCAATTTTCCATGTAAATCAGCGTCTAGCTTCTTGGTATGAGCCATTGGTGTGGCATATGTGTCACAGTTTTGCATTCCAAATTTGTTTAACAATTCAAGGGCATATTTGGACTAACTCAAGAAAATACCACGGGGTGATTGGTGAACTTGCATTCCGAGAAAGAATGTGAGTTTACCCATCATTGACATTTCAAAATGTTTTGTCATTAATTTTTCAAAAGCATTTGAGTATTTTAAGTGTGTTGACCCAAAAATGATGTCATCCACATAAATTTGAACAATTAAGATGTGAGCCCTGTGATATTGTATGAAAAGTGTAGGGTCGACCGAACCTTTGGTGAATTTATTGGCAATGAGGAAGGATGATAACTTATCGTACCACGCCCATGGAGCTTGTTTGAAACCGTACAGAGCTTTGTTCAGTTTGTAGACGTGGTTCGGGAACTCTGGATCAACTAATCCTTCTGGCTGGCTGACATAGACTGTTTCTTTTAGTTGACCATTCAGAAAAGCAGTTTTGACGTCCATCTGAAAGACCGTTATATAAATATGAGCCGCTGATTCGTTGTGAAGTGAGTGGTGAAAAACACAATATCAACGTATATCAAAATAACCGTAAAATTCGACAAATTAACCCTTTAGGAAAAAGGTCAACGTGCCAAACCTCACGGGTGTGATAAAAGTGATACCGGGAAAGTGATTTCCCCGGGTCGTGTCCCAACGAGGTGTGAATGGAAGGATTCGTTGAGTTTCGTGATTTGAACTTGAATTGGTTTTTAATGATTTGGATTTGATTACGTATTCTACAATTTAATTAAAGGGAAAGTAATTAAGGCAAGGGAACCCTAATAAACTAAAAATAAACTATAACTAAGCCTAAGGAATAATAAAACGAAGCTACACTAAGTCCTAGGGTGCTAAAACGTAAAAACGTAAAAACCGGCAAACAACCCGAGCCATAAACGTAAAAATTTTGTAATTTAAGGGCTACGGGTGTGAAATCAATTTTCCTACGTTTTATTTGACTAAAAATGATTTTAGGAAAAAGCGGAATATTTTTTCGACTTTTAAATTAATTACTACGAATTAAAAACTAATTAACACTAATTAAATGATTAAAAATACTAAACTACTTTTGAAAAATCTGAAAAATTACAGAAAACTACTTTGGACAGTGCTTAGTTAGAGAAAAATAAGAAAACGCATGGTTGCTTTGGAAAATAAGCTGGAATAAGCTCAAAATAGCTTATGAGCTAAACTGCCAAGGAAGCCTTTAAATGATTTGTTTGTGCAAGATTCAACGAGACAAGACCCAAGGGCGCAATGGTTGTGATGTTGTGTTGTGAGGTATTCGTTTGGTGACAGTGGAGACCAGGGTTCGAATCCCCTTGGTACCCTTTTTGAAAATTAATTTTTTTTTCAACTTTTTCTTATCAATCCTTAAAGACACAACCAACTTGAACTTTTCTTGTGAAAACTTTTTGTAAATTAGCTTCAGAATAAGCAGTTGGAACTGCTTATTTCCAACAGTACTAAATTAACAAAACAACTCTACTTCCTTTTTTCTTCTTTTTGACAGATTTCAAACCAAACACACTTTTTTTTTGTTGACTTTCTTTTTGAACTTGTTTATAGGATCAAAATAAAGAGATTTTGTAAAAACTTTTTGTGTGAAAAGGTTTAGAATAAGCAGTTAAAACTGCTTATTCCAAACAGTTGGGACAAAAGAGTAAAACAAACACCTTTTTGAACAACAACCAAACACTCCTTTAGTAGATTTACCAAACACTCTTTTAATAGTATTGATCACAAATGAGCATGGGAAAGCAGTTTCAAGGTTAAAATAATCTGACATGAACTAATTCTAACCATAATAAGCTAAGATAAGCATTAAGTAACTCAAAAAAAAAATGGGGGAAACAGATAGCTAAACTGAGCTAATGGAATCCTAAGGCTACTAAATGGGAGTTAAGCATAAAGTGATCAAAATCTATTCTAAGGAGACTCTAATAAGCTGGATACAAGCTAAAGATAAGCAATACTAATGTAAGAGACTAATAAGTTCAACAATTACCTAAGATAAGCTAACTAGAAACACTAATAAGCAAAAGTGGTGACCTGTGTAACTGCAGACTGCAAATAGCCTAGGGGACCTGTTTAAGCTTATTTTTAAGCTGGAAACTGAGCTTCCAAGACCTTGAAAGGCTGCACAAACACAGTTAAGGTGGTGGAGATTCACAAAAAACAGATTTTGATGGTGGAAAATAGCACTAAGACAGTTTAAAATAAGCTCTTATCAGCTTGGTTCAAGGTTGCTGTTTGCTGAGACAGTAAAGTAATGCAATGGACAGTTTTAAACTTCACTTTAAACAAGTTAAAGGCCCTTTTTTAATGCACTAAATTAGAAACAAACTGAGTTAGGACTACAAGCAATCAAGGAAGACAAATTTTTTTGCAAGTTTTGCTGGATAAATAAGCTAGAAAATGGCTCAACAACAGCAGCTATAGCTGCTGTTGCAGTCTGCACATTCAAACAGAACACCCATTTTTTTTGACACTTCAACTTGATTCTTGTAAAAACATTTCAGACAAAGTTGGACATGTAAAAACTGATTTATAGCTTAAATGGAGTTTGACTCAGAAAGTCAAAGTGGTAACAAATGTTCTTGACCCACAACTAAGTTAAATCCAAACACCCCTTCAAGTAAAAGCTAATACTGCAACTTTTTGAAAAACTAACTTGACCCCCTTTTCTTTGAGATTTGCTTGTGCTTAAAAACAATTAGTACTCTTTGAATAACTTTAACAACATAAAACATGAAACTAAAAATTGCTTTTCATTGATATTAAAAATGAAGTTACATTAGAACTTAAAAACAAGGAAACTAAAAAGATTTTAAGATAAAACTAGGGGTGCCCTCAATGTGGCTACAAGCTGTCCTATTTATACTAAACTACTAAGATACTTGGGTCTTCCTCTTCATCTCTTCTTTTGTGCTTTCTTTGTGAGAGCAGTCAAGCAAAAAGACCAAGTTGTGCTTCTTGAAGTTGATCCCATCCTTTGATTTAGTAGGTACCAAATGAGCTTGAATCTGAGCCATCCACTGATCTTTTTGACTTGGATTGATGAGCTGGACATTGGGGGGAAAATGGTAGTGGGTTTGGGATTTGGGTGAAACCGGTTAAAGAAGGTGAAGGTGGTTATGGGGTGTGGTGAGATTGGGTAAAAGAGAGAGGTGGGGGTGGAGTGTTTGGGGAGAAGTAAAAAGAGGGTGTAGGGTTTTGGGTTAGAGAGAAAGGGGAAGATGAGGGTTTCTAGGGTTCTGTTTGCGGTTTGCCTGGGCGGGAAAGAGAAGACAGGGAGATGGGTATTGTTATCCATTGACTGGGTTTGACCGGGTCATGGGTTTGAGTCGTGGGTTGGATTTGGTTGGGCCAAGGGTATAGATATTGATCCATTTAGACTTTAGGGGCCAAAAGTACCAAAACTGAAAATCCAGGGGCCATTCCTGTAACTTCTGAAAAGTAATCCAAGGGCCAAACATGTGAAACTCAAATATGTTAATGACCATTTTTGCAAATTGTGAAACCCCAAGGACTAATCAAGACAATTTTGAAAATTCAAGGATCAAAACTGCAATTTTCCAAAATTTATCGAAGTGACCAAATTTGACAAGTTAGAATTACCAGAGGACTAAAAATGTTTATTTTCCAATTTAAAATTTCCAGGGGTGAATTCTGTTATTTTTTGAAATTCCAGGGACTAAAGTTGCCATTTTTAAAAGTTGGGGGACTGAAACTGCCAATCATGCAAACTTTGTTCGTTTTCATTTGTTTTCGATAATTTTGCATCTGAAACATATAAAACACAATTTTGAGATATTTTCAGTATTTTGATGCATTTCGGAGTGTTTTTAGATGTTTTGCAGTCCAGATTTGACCTAAAATGATGAGTGAATAAGCACTCATCAGCCGCGAACGCGAGAAAGATCCGAACAGCCTCAAGATGAGCAACGGGAGCGAATGATTCTTCAAAGTCAATACCTCTTCCTGTCTATAACCCTTAGCCACCAGACGTGACTTGTTTCTGATTACGTTACCTTCAGCATCCAATTTGTTTTTCCAAATCCATTTGAGACCAATGACGTAAACCCCTGTTGGTCTTTCAACCAGTTCCCATACTTCAAGACGTCTGAATTGGTTGAGTTCTTCTTGCATGGATTCAATCCAGTTGTCTTTTGTCATTGCGTCTTTAATGTTTTTAGGTTCAGATTGGCAGACAGTGAGTGCATAAATGCAATGTTCACCATCTGTGTGAAGACGTTGTCTTGTTACGACTGGTTGATTTGGGTTACCAATAATGTTCTCAAGAGGATGGTCTTTTGTCCAACGATGTGTCGAGGGTTGATGTTGGTATACATTGTGCAGATTTTGAGGATTCAAATGGTTTGTTGATGATTCCGCAACATCAGGTGCAACTGTTTCATTAGCAAACGGGTTAAAGAACGCATTTGGATCAAAATCTGCAGGTGGGGGTACTTCATTAAGAACATCAGCAACTGGTTCAGCCTCGTTGGAAGCAGTTTGTTCAACTGTTGTTGTAGAGTCAACTGGTGGTGCTTCTTCAACAGTAGTTGTTGTAGCAGGTGTATCAGGTATAAGAGTATGATCAGGTTGAGCAGCGGAAACAGCGGATACACCTGGAGCACGTTCATCAATGTCATCACTAAACAACGGAGCAAATAGCGTTTCCATTTGTTGACGAGTAAGCTGGGGGCTTAGTTCAGCTGATGATGGGGTTTGAGGGAAGTTTAAACGGTTGTGACCGGGTTCCAAGCTGTTATGCTCAGAAGCCATCATGAAGAAGTTTCAGAATCAGCTTCCCCCCAAACTGACAACTGTCTTTAGTAGATTTGAAACTTTGATGAAGTCTACATTTCCTCTAACTTTTGAAGGTTTCAGTATGCAGCGGAATTTGTAGATGAGCAGTAAACCACACAAAGAAAATCTGACTAATTGCGGAAAATCCGTTCGAGGGTAACATGCCAGAAATCAACAAGATCTTCTTACGTATGTAGACGCATCACACCAAACAAACCATGAAAGACGAAATGAAACGACTTTCCCCTGAATGTTGTGGTCTTTCAAAATACTAATCACCTGTGAATATGCAATAACTCGATACTAAGACAGTGTGTGAGGCATCATAACATCATATTTGGGTAACTTCACACAAGATCACCCATTAAATTGAGACGATAACACCAAAGTGAGACGTTTGAGCCACAGATCGTCTTATTTCTTCCCCTAATTGAAGAAATTCAAGAAGGCATTGGGTTTTCGCAAAGAAGCATGTAGAAGAACAAGGAAGAAATGACCACCTACACACTCTCTCCCCCTCGATGTTTTCAATGATTCAGAATCATACACCACGTATATTGATGATGAATTGAAGACAGCGAAACCATGTATAAGGAGACAGTGAAACCATGTATGTTCAATTAATCGAACAAGTGTGAAGTACCATAAATATCTCGTGAGAATCAACTGCTGAAAAAAAAAAAAAAAAAAAAAAAAAAAACTTTTCTGTTCATTATGTTGATCATCAGCTGTGTCATTGTTGTTGGAAACAGTTTGATCTTCTGTTATCGAAGATTCGATTGGAGGTACAGTTACAGCAACGGTTGTTGTTGTAGATTCAGGTGTATCTGAAATTAGAGTGTTGTCAGGTTGTGCAGCGGAAACATTCGATACATCTGAAGCACGACTTTGGGCAGAATATTTAACCAGAGGAGCAAGCAATGTTTCCAATTCTTGACGATTAAGTACAATGGTGGAGCAGCTGATGGATCAATAAGTTTTGGATGGTGAGAAACGGGTCCTACGTTGTATTGCAGTAGAAGCCATTGCTGTTGTACCTGTATAGAAAATAGGAGGGGGCAAGATAGAAAGAAACACGGATCCCCAAGTGTAACTGGGTTCCAGATGTTAGAGGCATAAAGATGTAGTGTAAGTTATCTTCTTGACACCTGAACATGCAATTTTAATGATTTCCTTTCCTACCTCAGGGATGGATGTTTTGGGTTTCACATGTTAGGAGTTAGAAAATTCCATAGTGAAGTGTCGGTCACCCCAAATATTATCTAGCATAAGTTAGCTCGTAGATTTGTCGTTAGTTACGTTATTTATTGTTTTATTAGTTAGTTATTAGTCTAGTTTAGTTTAGAGTAACACCGGGGAGGAAGGACGGGTCTTTACCCACTGTATCCCTGATCCACAGGCCGATAGGAGGTCGGGTATGTTTGTAACTATAAATACCCCTTCCATCCATGGAAGGGGTGGTGCTTTCAATCTAATATTCTACAATTTGTGAAGTAACTCTCTACCAAGAAAACACCCAACTCTCTAACTTTCTCTCTCTAATGGCTAACATGTATTTTGATCTCCCAAGACCACCCGAATCATCAACACAAAAAAAAAAATAAAAAAAAAATAACGATCCAACAATTGGTACCAGAGCCAAGGTTGTGTTGGTTTGTTGATTCGAATGGTCTTTTATACGGTTTGTTGTGTGTGGTTTATACGGTCTCTTGATGGTTGGTTGTTTTGATGTGTTTTGATTCGTGGGTTGTTGCAAGTTATAGTGTGGTTCTGATTTTGTTGACTGTTTTAAGAATGTCACACGCTGTTTTTGTCATGAATCTGGTTTATGCAGATTTGGTTTAAACTGTCTTGTTAAACATTTGTTGAATCCATATCAATCGTTATGCAGGTTTTAAAGTTGAAACTGCTTTTACATGGTTCTTGATAGCAACTTATGTTCATGTTTCTTAGTAGCGACTTGGTATTAACATGTCCAGATTCAGTGTTCCAGCAAGCGAGTTATGTAACAGATATGGCTAGCGACTTGTCCATGTTTTCTTACTAGCGAGTTGAGTATGTAATACTATGTAGCGACTTGTTATTTAACAAGTAGCAATTTGTGTAATAGTTAGCGACTTAACTCCATGCTAGCGACCTGATTTCAGTGCTAGCGACTTGGTGAAAAATGGGTAGCGACTTGACTTTGGCTAGCGACTTATATTTATAAGTTAGCGATTTGGGTGTTTTAAAAGGAGGTAGCGAGTTGTTGACTCGGTCAAAAGCGAGTTGGAACTTAAGTGGTAGCGACTATGACTCAACAAGGCTAGCGACTTGCTTATGGAAAACCTAGCGACTTACACAGAATGGAAGAAGAAGTAGACCATGACAACTTGACCACGACTTTATACCAAATACCAACATTACCGACATCAGGCTATTATACCATACCCTCATCTGTCTATAACCTTAATCCATCTCCAAGACATGTTTCAACCTTTACTCATAACAAGAATTATTAACATCAATTAAAGTCGATCTCAGTATTGTTCTAACATTTTCAGAAATCTTTTAAAGATTTTTATTGTTCGAACATCACCATCATAGATCCTTTTGAAGACTAAGCTTCATTTGTATCCGAACAATCAAGAAAGATCAAAAGCTTAAACCTTTATCTTTTCTTCATTCGTTTAGGACATCATAGACTCACTAAATGACTCAAATGACTATAAGGATCTCAGACTATCATTTTTCGTGTGCTACATAAGAACAACATGACTATCAAGAGTCACTTACACGAAGTTGATTTATCATCATTGATCTTAACT
>BPTQ01000007.1:248416430-248643352 GCA_019973895.1 Chrysanthemum seticuspe
TTTTTTTCAGAAAACCTTTATACAATAGCGGGGGGCAACTCCCCCACACTAGGGTGGTAGAAAGTAGAAAGAAATCAGAAATACGGGTGAAAACCCATATAGTGTGCTACTGTTTTTGATTCCCGAGTCGCTAGCTTGACTCGATCCCCGCATTCATTGGTTCATGGGGAAGGTTTGGAGATCCGGGACAACCAAGGATGGTATGTCCCCTCCAAAATAATGTTTCAATCTATGTCCATTCACTTTGAAGTTTGGTCCGTTGGTTTGAGATAACTCGACGGTGCCATATGGAAAAACTTTGGCAATGGTGAATGGACCGGTCCAACGGGTCTTAAGTTTCCCCGAGAAGATTTTCAATCTAGAATTGAAAAGAAGGACTCGGTCACCAACGTTGAAAACGCGGTTCTTAATCTTTGAGTCATGGATCTTCTTTGTCTTATCCTTATAAATCAACGAGTTCTCGTAGGCTTGATCACGGAGTTCATTTAATTCATTGAGTTGAACTTTCCGGTGATCACCCGCGGACTTAAGGTCAAAATTGGCATGCTTCAATGCCCAATAGGCTTTGTGCTCGAGCTCGATCAGGAGATGACACGCCTTTCCATACACAAGCTTGTAAGGAGTACACCCGATGGGTGTTTTGAAAGCGGTACGGAAGGCCCAAAGTGCATCTTCAAGTTTGTCCGACCAAGAGGCACGGTTTTCACCTATGGTCCTCTCCAAGATTCTTTTCAAACCCCGATTCGAAACTTCCACTTGCCCACTAGTTTGGGGGTGATATGCGGTAGAAAGACGGTGAGTGACACCGTACTTAAGCATGACTTTTGCGAATTGGTCGTTGCAAAAGTGCGTACCGCGATCACTAATGATGGCACGGGGAGTTCCGAAACGGGTAAAGAGAGACTTCAGAAATTTCACAACTACTCGGGCGTCGTTGGTGGGGAGTGCTTTCGCTTCCACCCATTTAGACAAGTAATCGACCGCCACGAGTATATATTTGTTCCCTCGAGAAGACGGGAACGGGCCCATAAAGTCAATGCCCCATACGTCAAAGATCTCGCACACTTGAATAGCATTTTGAGGCATTTCATCTCTTTTAGAGATGTTGCTATGACGTTGGTAAGAGTCGCAAGATTTGACGAGGTCATGGGCATCTTTGTAGATCGTGGGCCAATAGAAACCGGAATCAAACACCTTCTTGGCGGTGTAGTTAGGGCCATGATGTCCCCCCGTGGGTCCATGATGACAAGCCTTGAGAATTTCATTGGCTTCTTGGCCGTGAACACACCGTCGGATGACTTGATCCGCACAAACCTTAAACAAGTAGGGGTCGTCCCAGAAATAATGCTTAACATCTTTGAAAAATTTGTTCTTTTGTTGGGACGACATCCCTTTCACAACAAAGTTACCCGCATGATAGTTTGCAAAGTCGGCAAACCATGGGGTACTCGAATTTTCATGATGAGATACCACATTAAGAGTCTCGAGAGGAAACATTTCATTTATTTCCTTTTTCTCGAGCACACCTTGATGTGGATTTTCAAGACGAGAGAGATGATCAGCCGCTAGGTTCTCCGCTCCTTTTTTATCACGGATAATGATATCAAATTCTTGTAGGAGGAGAACCCATCGGAGCAATCTCGGCTTTGCATCTTGCTTAGCAAAGAGATATTTGGGAGCCGAGTGATCCGTATACACTATGCTTTTGGACAAGATTAAGTATGGCCGAAACTTCTCGAAAGCATACACCACGGCTAGTAATTCTTTCTCCGTCGTAGTGTAATGTGCTTGAGCTTCGGTCAAAGTTTTGCTAGCATAATGTATAGGCTGGAAATGTTTTGATTTTCGTTGCCCCAAAATGGCACCTATGGCGAAATCACTTGCATCGCACATAAGCTCAAATGGTAATTCCCAATCGGGGGCAACTAGAATTGGTGCTTCCGTGAGCTTCTTCTTAAGAGTTTGAAAGGCTTCAACGCACTCACTAGAGAAGATGAAAGGAGTGTCCTTTTCAAGAAGTCGGGTCATAGGCCGGGATATCTTCGAAAAATCTTGAATGAAACGACGATAGAAACCGGCATGACCAAGGAAACTTCTAACTCCTTTGACGGTTATGGGAGGAGGTAATTTCGAAATGACATCGATTTTAGCTCTGTCAACCTTAATCCCGCTCTTAGAAATCTTATGGCCAAGGACAATTCCTTCCTTAACCATAAAGTGACATTTCTCCCAATTTAGACTAAGATTAGTGTTTTCACAACGTTCAAGCATCTTGTCCAAATGGGAGAGACATGTTTGAAAAGAATCCCCAAAAACCGAAAAATCATCCATGAAGACTTCCATAGTCTTTTCGATCATGTCATGGAAAATGGCCATCATACACCTTTGGAACGTACCGGGAGCATTACACAAGCCAAAAGGCATGCGTCGGTAAGCAAATGTTCCATAAGGACACGTGAATGTGGTCTTTTCTTGATCTTGTGGATCAATGGGAATTTGGAAGTAACCCGAGAAACCATCGAGAAAACAATAGTATTCATTTCCCGCTAATCTCTCAAGCATTTGATCCATGAAGGGTATTGGAAAGTGGTCTTTACGGGTGGCTTCATTTAACTTTCGATAGTCAATGCAAACACGCCACCCTGTAACCAATCGAGTAGGAATCAACTCGTTTTCATCATTTTCAACAACGGTGATGCCACCTTTTTTGGGCACACAATGAACGGGGCTAACCCAAGGACTATCCGAGATAGGGTAAATCAATCCGGCATCGAGAAGTTTTATGACTTCCGCTTTGATAACCTCATGAATTTTAGGATTCACCCTTCTTTGGTGTTGAACCGCCGGTTTGAAGTCATCTTCCATGAGAATTTTGTGAGTACAAAACCTCGGGTCAATACCCTTGATGTCGGAAAGGTTCCAAGCGATGGCTTGCTTGTGTGACTTCAAAACCTTTATGAGAGCGGATTTTTCATCCTTACTCAAGTCTTTAGCAATGATGACGGGTGATTTATTGTCACCCTCCAAAAATGCATACTCGAGATGAGGTGGTAAGTCCTTAAGTTAGACCTCGGGAGGATCATTAGATTTTTCAATCGTTTTGATTTCCTCTTTATGAAGTTATTGAGGAGGGAGTGATGAAGGATCTTCATTGAGCATCTTCTCGATGAGAAGAATATCTCCCTCAATGTCGATGGGAGCGTGATCAATTTCCCATGGAACAGAATCACTAGCCAAGTATGCTTCAATCTCTTCCAAAATAAAGTCACTTCCCTCAAATGGAGTGAGGGGAGGGGAAGAGAGAGCAACAATAGGATCTACCGAAGTGGGATTGCCACTCGAGAATCCAAGAATTTCTTGAGAATACTCCTCCGACACAATGTCAAGGACATCAATTTTGTTGACGGAATTGTCTTCATAATTGGGGGAGTATTTCGTAACTTGATTGAGATTGAAGGTAACGGCTTCCTTGTTTACCCGCAAAGTGATTTCCCCTTCGTCAACATCGATCAATGCACGACCCGTTTTTAAGAAGCACCTCCCAAGGATGAGGGGTACTCGGGGATCGGCATCAAATTCGACAACAACAAAGTCGGCGGGGAAATGAAACTTGCCTACTTTCACAAATACATCCTCGGCTATACCTAGCGGACGAGAACTAGTACGGTCCGCAAGCTCGAGGATCATACATGTAGGTGTAAGCGGAGGTAATGAAAGCTTTTTCCACATGGAGTGTGGCATCAAGTTAATGCTAGCGCCAAGATCGGCCAAGGCGGAGCATTGAACTATGTCTTGAAAATCACATGGGATGAGAAATTTTCCGGGGTCTCCTAACTTTTCGGGAAGCTTTTTAAGGATAACCGCCGAACAATTTTCGTTCAAAGAAGTTTTAGCCATTTCATAAATCTTTTCTTTGTTATTCAACAAGTTTTTGATTGTTGGACCGAACTTTGGCATTAGAAGAAGAGCGTCCGCGAAACTAATCTCGAAGTGCAAATCTTGAAAGATTTAAATAAGCTTCTCCATTTGTTGACTAGTTTTATCACGGAGTTTTTGGTCATTAAGCCTTGAAGGATAAGGAAGTGAAGGCTTAGGAATGGTCATCGGAACAACGGGTTCCGGAATTGGAGGTAAGACCACCGGAGATTGGACTTGTGCGGTACTTCGTGGGCTTGAGTTATGCACCTTGTCCTTTGATACCTCGGTTTCTCGTTCCACATCCCT
This sequence comes from Chrysanthemum seticuspe, assembly GCA_019973895.1. Taxonomy (NCBI): domain Eukaryota; kingdom Viridiplantae; phylum Streptophyta; class Magnoliopsida; order Asterales; family Asteraceae; genus Chrysanthemum; species Chrysanthemum seticuspe. Next base: position 248,420,655 of record BPTQ01000007.1, read on the forward strand.
CACCGGAGAAGGATTAGGCATCGAGGGTCCCTCATAAGACTTACCACTTCGGGTGGCAATAGCATTCAATTCACCTTTTGGGTTGGGAATGGTATTACTTGGAAGAGCACCCGAAGTTGAAGCTTGATTCTTTTGACTCATGAGACTAGCAATCATGCTTTCAATCTTGCTATGAGATTGATCAATCTTGTTACTAGTAGTTCTAAGCTCGGAAGTGAAATCATTCTTCAAAGTGGTAATTTGATTTTGCATGGACACCATCTTAGCTTCATTGCTTTTGATGTAATTAGCAATGTCAATGGAAGCTTGAGGAGGTTGGGCATGCACATTTTGCTGAGGAGCTTGGAATCGGTTTTGATTGAAATTTCCTTGATTTTGAAAACCTTGATTTTGATTTTGAAAATTCCGATTCTGACTCTGATTTTGATTGAACTGATTATTTCTATTTTGCACATTTTGATTGTTCTGATTTTGATTAAACCCGGGTGGTCCAAGGAAATTGTTAGAACGATAGCTGAGAAGGTTTCGGTCCCCTTGCGGTTGGTAGGAATTACCTCCCGTATTGTAGGAACCAGAAGCGGCATAAACGCTCTCTTGAGTGAAGCCACCGGAGGCTGGACACTCAAAATAAGGGTGTGGACCACCACAAGTTTCACAACTCTTGTTTACGACATTCACTTGTTGATTGTTATTATTGTGACTCAATTTAAGCACGGCAGTGGATATTTCTTCAATCTTTTTGGTTAGAGTCGTGAATTCCGAAGATGGAAGGGTGGTAGATCTCCTTGACCCACTCCTCTCGGCTGAGGAATCCCAATAATTGTGGTGGGCAGTCATGTTTTCAATGAGATCGTAGCACTCTTCGGGTCGCCTTTTCATAAAGGTACCACCGGCAGCAGCATTGATCGTGTCACGATGTCTCAATGTTAACCCGTTGTAGAACGTATCTATTTGGGTGACAAGCAACATGTTGTGGTTCGGACATCGATCAATCGAAAGCTTATAGCGTTCCCATGCCTCAAATAAGGACTCATCGGGATGCTGCCGAAAATTACTGATTTCATTCCGTAGTTTCGTCACCATCGACGGTGGAAAATATTTCGCCAAGAATTTGGAGACCATTTCATCGAAACTATGGATTGAGTTCTTGGGAAGACGATCAAACCATGCGGTGGCATGAAGCGTCAAGGAATATGGAAAGAGGTATAAGCGAAGGGCGTCATCGGTGACCCCATTTTGCTTCATACTTTGGGTGACGGTGAGAAATTTGTCGAGATGCTTGTTGGCATCGTCACCCGGTGATCCGTGAAATTGACAAAAACTTTGGACTTGTTGAATCATGTGATGCTTAAGTCCAAAATCCGTGGCCTCAATGTTGACCGGGGCAATTGGACCGCCCCGTCCATCCATCGTAGGTTGGCAAAGCTCCTCCATCGTTCGGAGATCGGGAGCTTGATTTTGTGGCCCAGGTTGTTGGACTTGAGGTCCGTTCCCTAGGTTATGTGTCATTGTGATTTTTTCTACGGTACGTATCTCGGGTACGTTTGCTTGGTTACGGTTACGTCTACGAGCTTGCGAGCGAGTGCGCATGCACTTCCAAAAACAACACTTTCAATTAAAACAAGACCGAGGCAAAACAACAGTGAACTTAAACCAATAATCCCACGTGAAATGATCACTTCTACAAGTAAAACGCACAAAGGAGCGGAGAGACTTTGTAGGTCAGCGCGAAGCTTATTAAAAACCCGTCTCTTTTCAGCCGCAATTTAATGTCAGGCCGTCCTTATACCCCTCACACAGTTTGTTAAACCGATAGAAATAAACCAAAACACGAGCGACACAAAGGCAAGTTTTAAATCTTTAGTTCGGGAACTTATAATGATAACACCTCAGTTAAGAATGTTATATTGATTGTGTCTTCTATTTATTTAAAACAACAAGGAAAAATCTTTTTGTATTTTTAATCTTTTACATATATGTACAAAGAAAAGAAAAATATTTTTGTATTTTTGTATTTTTATAAAAACAATAACTTCACTAGGAAGGTTCTTCAAGTCACTAATCGCAAAAACTTCACGATATTGTCGCAACACACCTCCCCGGCAGCGGCGCCAAAATTTGATTCGTTGTGAAGTGAGTGGTGAAAAACACAATATCAACGTATATCAAAATAACCGTAAAATTCGACAAATTAACCCTTTAGGAAAAAGGTCAACGTGCCAAACCTCACGGGTGTGATAAAAGTGATACCGGGAAAGTGATTTCCCCGGGTCGTGTCCCAACGAGGTGTGAATGGAAGGATTCGTTGAGTTTCGTGATTTGAACTTGAATTGGTTTTTAATGATTTGGATTTGATTACGTATTCTACAATTTAATTAAAGGGAAAGTAATTAAGGCAAGGGAACCCTAATAAACTAAAAATAAACTATAACTAAGCCTAAGGAATAATAAAACGAAGCTACACTAAGTCCTAGGGTGCTAAAACGTAAAAACGTAAAAACCGGCAAACAACCCGAGCCATAAACGTAAAAATTTTGTAATTTAAGGGCTACGGGTGTGAAATCAATTTTCCTACGTTTTATTTGACTAAAAATGATTTTAGGAAAAAGCGGAATATTTTTTCGACTTTTAAATTAATTACTACGAATTAAAAACTAATTAACACTAATTAAATGATTAAAAATACTAAACTACTTTTGAAAAATCTGAAAAATTACAGAAAACTACTTTGGACAGTGCTTAGTTAGAGAAAAATAAGAAAACGCATGGTTGCTTTGGAAAATAAGCTGGAATAAGCTCAAAATAGCTTATGAGCTAAACTGCCAAGGAAGCCTTTAAATGATTTGTTTGTGCAAGATTCAACGAGACAAGACCCAAGGGCGCAATGGTTGTGATGTTGTGTTGTGAGGTATTCGTTTGGTGACAGTGGAGACCAGGGTTCGAATCCCCTTGGTACCCTTTTTGAAAATTAATTTTTTTTTCAACTTTTTCTTATCAATCCTTAAAGACACAACCAACTTGAACTTTTCTTGTGAAAACTTTTTGTAAATTAGCTTCAGAATAAGCAGTTGGAACTGCTTATTTCCAACAGTACTAAATTAACAAAACAACTCTACTTCCTTTTTTCTTCTTTTTGACAGATTTCAAACCAAACACACTTTTTTTTTGTTGACTTTCTTTTTGAACTTGTTTATAGGATCAAAATAAAGAGATTTTGTAAAAACTTTTTGTGTGAAAAGGTTTAGAATAAGCAGTTAAAACTGCTTATTCCAAACAGTTGGGACAAAAGAGTAAAACAAACACCTTTTTGAACAACAACCAAACACTCCTTTAGCAGATTTACCAAACACTCTTTTAATAGTATTGATCACAAATGAGCATGGGAAAGCAGTTTCAAGGTTAAAATAATCTGACATGAACTAATTCTAACCATAATAAGCTAAGATAAGCATTAAGTAACTCAAAAAAAAAATGGGGGAAACAGATAGCTAAACTGAGCTAATGGAATCCTAAGGCTACTAAATGGGAGTTAAGCATAAAGTGATCAAAATCTATTCTAAGGAGACTCTAATAAGCTGGATACAAGCTAAAGATAAGCAATACTAATGTAAGAGACTAATAAGTTCAACAATTACCTAAGATAAGCTAACTAGAAACACTAATAAGCAAAAGTGGTGACCTGTGTAACTGCAGACTGCAAATAGCCTAGGGGACCTGTTTAAGCTTATTTTTAAGCTGGAAACTGAGCTTCCAAGACCTTGAAAGGCTGCACAAACACAGTTAAGGTGGTGGAGATTCACAAAAAACAGATTTTGATGGTGGAAAATAGCACTAAGACAGTTTAAAATAAGCTCTTATCAGCTTGGTTCAAGGTTGCTGTTTGCTGAGACAGTAAAGTAATGCAATGGACAGTTTTAAACTTCACTTTAAACAAGTTAAAGGCCCTTTTTTAATGCACTAAATTAGAAACAAACTGAGTTAGGACTACAAGCAATCAAGGAAGACAAATTTTTTTGCAAGTTTTGCTGGATAAATAAGCTAGAAAATGGCTCAACAACAGCAGCTATAGCTGCTGTTGCAGTCTGCACATTCAAACAGAACACCCATTTTTTTTGACACTTCAACTTGATTCTTGTAAAAACATTTCAGACAAAGTTGGACATGTAAAAACTGATTTATAGCTTAAATGGAGTTTGACTCAGAAAGTCAAAGTGGTAACAAATGTTCTTGACCCACAACTAAGTTAAATCCAAACACCCCTTCAAGTAAAAGCTAATACTGCAACTTTTTGAAAAACTAACTTGACCCCCTTTTCTTTGAGATTTGCTTGTGCTTAAAAACAATTAGTACTCTTTGAATAACTTTAACAACATAAAACATGAAACTAAAAATTGCTTTTCATTGATATTAAAAATGAAGTTACATTAGAACTTAAAAACAAGGAAACTAAAAAGATTTTAAGATAAAACTAGGGGTGCCCTCAATGTGGCTACAAGCTGTCCTATTTATACTAAACTACTAAGATACTTGGGTCTTCCTCTTCATCTCTTCTTTTGTGCTTTCTTTGTGAGAGCAGTCAAGCAAAAAGACCAAGTTGTGCTTCTTGAAGTTGATCCCATCCTTTGATTTAGTAGGTACCAAATGAGCTTGAATCTGAGCCATCCACTGATCTTTTTGACTTGGATTGATGAGCTGGACATTGGGGGGAAAATGGTAGTGGGTTTGGGATTTGGGTGAAACCGGTTAAAGAAGGTGAAGGTGGTTATGGGGTGTGGTGAGATTGGGTAAAAGAGAGAGGTGGGGGTGGAGTGTTTGGGGAGAAGTAAAAAGAGGGTGTAGGGTTTTGGGTTAGAGAGAAAGGGGAAGATGAGGGTTTCTAGGGTTCTGTTTGCGGTTTGCCTGGGCGGGAAAGAGAAGACAGGGAGATGGGTATTGTTATCCATTGACTGGGTTTGACCGGGTCATGGGTTTGAGTCGTGGGTTGGATTTGGTTGGGCCAAGGGTATAGATATTGATCCATTTAGACTTTAGGGGCCAAAAGTACCAAAACTAAAAATCCAGGGGCCATTCGTGTAACTTCTGAAAAGTAATCCAAGGGCCAAACATGTGAAACTCAAATATGTTAATGACCATTTTTGCAAATTGTGAAACCCCAAGGACTAATCAAGACAATTTTGAAAATTCAAGGATCAAAACTGCAATTTTCCAAAATTTATCGAAGTGACCAAATTTGACAAGTTAGAATTACCAGAGGACTAAAAATGTTTATTTTCCAATTTAAAATGTCCAGGGGTGAATTCTGTTATTTTTTGAAATTCCAGGGACTAAAGTTGCCATTTTTAAAAGTTGGGGGACTGAAACTGCCAATCATGCAAACTTTGTTCGTTTTTCATTTGTTTTCGATAATTTTGCATCTGAAACATATAAAACACAATTTTGAGATATTTTCAGTATTTTGATGCATTTCAGAGTGTTTTTAGATGTTTTGCAGTCCAGATTTGACCTAAAATGATGAGTGAATAAGCACTCATCAGCCGCGAACGCGAGAAAGATCCGAACAGCCTCAAGATGAGCAACGGGAGCGAATGATTCTTCAAAGTCAATACCTCTTCCTGTCTATAACCCTTAGCCACCAGACGTGACTTGTTTCTGATTACGTTACCTTCAGCATCCAATTTGTTTTTCCAAATCCATTTGAGACCAATGACGTAAACCCCTGTTGGTCTTTCAACCAGTTCCCATACTTCAAGACGTCTGAATTGGTTGAGTTCTTCTTGCATGGATTCAATCCAGTTGTCTTTTGTCATTGCGTCTTTAATGTTTTTAGGTTCAGATTGGCAGACAGTGAGTGCATAAATGCAATGTTCACCATCTGTGTGAAGACGTTGTCTTGTTACGACTGGTTGATTTGGGTTACCAATAATGTTCTCAAGAGGATGGTCTTTTGTCCAACGATGTGTCGAGGGTTGATGTTGGTATACATTGTGCAGATTTTGAGGATTCAAATGGTTTGTTGATGATTCCGCAACATCAGGTGCAACTGTTTCATTAGCAAACGGGTTAAAGAACGCATTTGGATCAAAATCTGCAGGTGGGGGTACTTCATTAAGAACATCAGCAACTGGTTCAGCCTCGTTGGAAGCAGTTTGTTCAACTGTTGTTGTAGAGTCAACTGGTGGTGCTTCTTCAACAGTAGTTGTTGTAGCAGGTGTATCAGGTATAAGAGTATGATCAGGTTGAGCAGCGGAAACAGCGGATACACCTGGAGCACGTTCATCAATGTCATCACTAAACAACGGAGCAAATAGCGTTTCCATTTGTTGACGAGTAAGCTGGGGGCTTAGTTCAGCTGATGATGGGGTTTGAGGGAAGTTTAAACGGTTGTGACCGGGTTCCAAGCTGTTATGCTCAGAAGCCATCATGAAGAAGTTTCAGAATCAGCTTCCCCCCAAACTGACAACTGTCTTTAGTAGATTTGAAACTTTGATGAAGTCTACATTTCCTCTAACTTTTGAAGGTTTCAGTATGCAGCGGAATTTGTAGATGAGCAGTAAACCACACAAAGAAAATCTGACTAATTGCGGAAAATCCGTTCGAGGGTAACATGCCAGAAATCAACAAGATCTTCTTACGTATGTAGACGCATCACACCAAACAAACCATGAAAGACGAAATGAAACGACTTTCCCCTGAATGTTGTGGTCTTTCAAAATACTAATCACCTGTGAATATGCAATAACTCGATACTAAGACAGTGTGTGAGGCATCATAACATCATATTTGGGTAACTTCACACAAGATCACCCATTAAATTGAGACGATAACACCAAAGTGAGACGTTTGAGCCACAGATCGTCTTATTTCTTCCCCTAATTGAAGAAATTCAAGAAGGCATTGGGTTTTCGCAAAGAAGCATGTAGAAGAACAAGGAAGAAATGACCACCTACACACTCTCTCCCCCTCGATGTTTTCAATGATTCAGAATCATACACCACGTATATTGATGATGAATTGAAGACAGCGAAACCATGTATAAGGAGACAGTGAAACCATGTATGTTCAATTAATCGAACAAGTGTGAAGTACCATAAATATCTCGTGAGAATCAACTGCTGAAAAAAAAAAAAAAAAAAAAAAAAAAAAACTTTTCTGTTCATTATGTTGATCATCAGCTGTGTCATTGTTGTTGGAAACAGTTTGATCTTCTGTTATCGAAGATTCGATTGGAGGTACAGTTACAGCAACGGTTGTTGTTGTAGATTCAGGTGTATCTGAAATTAGAGTGTTGTCAGGTTGTGCAGCGGAAACATTCGATACATCTGAAGCACGACTTTGGGCAGAATATTTAACCAGAGGAGCAAGCAATGTTTCCAATTCTTGACGATTAAGTACAATGGTGGAGCAGCTGATGGATCAATAAGTTTTGGATGGTGAGAAACGGGTCCTACGTTGTATTGCAGTAGAAGCCATTGCTGTTGTACCTGTATAGAAAATAGGAGGGGGCAAGATAGAAAGAAACACGGATCCCCAAGTGTAACTGGGTTCCAGATGTTAGAGGCATAAAGATGTAGTGTAAGTTATCTTCTTGACACCTGAACATGCAATTTTAATGATTTCCTTTCCTACCTCAGGGATGGATGTTTTGGGTTTCACATGTTAGGAGTTAGAAAATTCCATAGTGAAGTGTCGGTCACCCCAAATATTATCTAGCATAAGTTAGCTCGTAGATTTGTCGTTAGTTACGTTATTTATTGTTTTATTAGTTAGTTATTAGTCTAGTTTAGTTTAGAGTAACACCGGGGAGGAAGGACGGGTCTTTACCCACTGTATCCCTGATCCACAGGCCGATAGGAGGTCGGGTATGTTTGTAACTATAAATACCCCTTCCATCCATGGAAGGGGTGGTGCTTTCAATCTAATATTCTACAATTTGTGAAGTAACTCTCTACCAAGAAAACACCCAACTCTCTAACTTTCTCTCTCTAATGGCTAACATGTATTTTGATCTCCCAAGACCACCCGAATCATCAACACAAAAAAAAAAATAAAAAAAAAATAACGATCCAACAATTGGTACCAGAGCCAAGGTTGTGTTGGTTTGTTGATTCGAATGGTCTTTTATACGGTTTGTTGTGTGTGGTTTATACGGTCTCTTGATGGTTGGTTGTTTTGATGTGTTTTGATTCGTGGGTTGTTGCAAGTTATAGTGTGGTTCTGATTTTGTTGACTGTTTTAAGAATGTCACACGCTGTTTTTGTCATGAATCTGGTTTATGCAGATTTGGTTTAAACTGTCTTGTTAAACATTTGTTGAATCCATATCAATCGTTATGCAGGTTTTAAAGTTGAAACTGCTTTTACATGGTTCTTGATAGCAACTTATGTTCATGTTTCTTAGTAGCGACTTGGTATTAACATGTCCAGATTCAGTGTTCCAGCAAGCGAGTTATGTAACAGATATGGCTAGCGACTTGTCCATGTTTTCTTACTAGCGAGTTGAGTATGTAATACTATGTAGCGACTTGTTATTTAACAAGTAGCAATTTGTGTAATAGTTAGCGACTTAACTCCATGCTAGCGACCTGATTTCAGTGCTAGCGACTTGGTGAAAAATGGGTAGCGACTTGACTTTGGCTAGCGACTTATATTTATAAGTTAGCGATTTGGGTGTTTTAAAAGGAGGTAGCGAGTTGTTGACTCGGTCAAAAGCGAGTTGGAACTTAAGTGGTAGCGACTATGACTCAACAAGGCTAGCGACTTGCTTATGGAAAACCTAGCGACTTACACAGAATGGAAGAAGAAGTAGACCATGACAACTTGACCACGACTTTATACCAAATACCAACATTACCGACATCAGGCTATTATACCATACCCTCATCTGTCTATAACCTTAATCCATCTCCAAGACATGTTTCAACCTTTACTCATAACAAGAATTATTAACATCAATTAAAGTCGATCTCAGTATTGTTCTAACATTTTCAGAAATCTTTTAAAGATTTTTATTGTTCGAACATCACCATCATAGATCCTTTTGAAGACTAAGCTTCATTTGTATCCGAACAATCAAGAAAGATCAAAAGCTTAAACCTTTATCTTTTCTTCATTCGTTTAGGACATCATAGACTCACTAAATGACTCAAACAACTTATATGAAAATCAGATAAAATGAATGATCTCAGTTTTGTTATTATTCGTGGTACTCAATGAATTATCTAACCCTTGAAAGGTCAATCTCACGAAATAATAAACATTCTTCATCGATCTAATTACTGTTTGAAGCTTAAGACTTCTATTCATATCCGAATATAAAGAAAGACTTATAACAATCTTGCTATAGTCTTTTCTTTGATTCGTTCACTGTCCAAAACTCAAATCAATAACAAAAACGAAAACAACATCACACATACTAAAACCTACCTTGGTCGATATCTCGTTGCCATCTCTAAGTGCATCAAAACCATCCCTGTGGCATTTGTGCAAAAGCTCGAGCCAACCCTGTGGCGAGCTAGAAGTTCCTTTATTTATTCGGTTGGTTTTGGAGTTTGGAGTCAAGAGGATTTATTTGGATGATCTAAGTAGCAGACTTTGGATGGGGAAGGAGATAATTATTTGTGGATGTCTGAAATGTGTTTTTGAGGTAGAAGAATATTTGGGGGCGGATTTTTTTATGATGATTTTTAGGGTTTGATGGATATGTATGTGAGAAAGGGGCGTGGAATATGTGAGAAGTATTAGGGTTGTTATGTGAGTTTAATGGCCTTTTATTCTAACCGAATTTTTAGGTTTTGAGTGCTTTAGCAATGGATCAGTTGGTGTAATGGGCTTCAACAGTTTTAACGAGCTGTGTATATGATCCAGCATATACTTTAAATATTGGACTAAGCTTGTTTACTCACATTAATGGGATTACATGTAAGTTACTCAACTGAGCCGTGTGTGCTGGACTGGATGGGATTAAATTTCATGAATCGGGGTAAACTTATGATGCATGGGCTTTGGATAGATCATATATGGGCTATTATATAATATTGAATGTGAATGTGTGATATGAGATGATTTGGATCGGGTCTAAATTCTTATGAGATTTGGATGTTATGAGTTTTGATGACGAGATCCGATGATATGATTTGGTATGATGATGATTGATGTTGTGGTTTGAGGGTTGATACTTTGGTTTATGCATTTTCACAAAGAATATTTTGTCTCAGCTTGAATTTCAATTGGAACAAAGTTGATTACGGGGTTGTTTGGACGGTATTTCTTATTTGGTTTTGAAGTGAGGTTTTCTGGGCGCGTTTACTTATTTCGTCTTCTTTCTTTCTACCATTCCGTGAAGATGAATTGTTTGGGCTTTTAAAGAGTGTGATAAAGACTTGGCTATTTAGTTACTTTTGTGATTCTTTCTCGAGCCAAATTGTTACTATCACTTCAGTGTCTCACACAGTAGAGGATACGTCAAGAGGTTTTGTACTTTGGGTACACCGTTTCTTCTTCTCAAGGATTAGTACAAGTTTAAGTAACAAATCTGGAAAATTCTACTTCATGATCAAGTTTGGCATATCAGGTTTACTTCTCCATGTGGTCATTACTATAGCCGACAGATTGCGTGATTGATGTGTTTTCCAAAGTGTTGATTGGATGGTTGATGATGTTGATGATGTTGGTTAATGATCCGTTGATGAACCACTGCATGTTCCCCTAAAACAGATATTCACAGAAACCAAAATTGCCATAACACATTCAAGCTGACATTGTTTACGGTTTTGTCTTGATTTTGTAAAATCCCGCGAAAGAAACTATTTCTCGGTTTAAACCATAGAGTTGTAAAATCCCGTAATGATGGAACCATCTTAGAGAAAGGAAAGTGTATTTCGAGATCTCTTTTGATGTTGGTGCTACGCTTTCTGTTTCGAAGAAGGGAAAAAAGGGTGTACTTCATGAATTGGATGTGTGTTTGAATATTTGTCATGGCAGTTTGGTTATTACATGGTTTTACGGGGTTATGTGCTATTAATCATGGTCGGGATGAAACCATTATCAAAGTTCATTTAAATGTCAAAGAAGGCTAGATGTGAGCAGTTCAGAAGATGTGACAACGGCGTTAATTCAGTATTATTTATTTGAGGTTGAAGTGAATTATCACGGGCGAGTGTACTTAGTATCTGAAGGTATCGGGGATGGATGGATGAAGATTCTTCATGATCCTTGTTCGAGCTTATCATCAAAAACGAAGACTTGGAAATCTAGTTATTGTTGGGTGACTTTACCTCTTCTTTTACCACTTGGGGGAATTGGGCTCTTATCACCTCAAAATAACTATCACTTAAAGGAGTTACGTTGTAGTGCTCAGTGTCACATTCAATTGTGGATTTTCAAGAGGTAATGTACGTCTATTATTTGATGGTTGGTTGGTTGAAGAGTATAGATTCAAAGGGGCATGAATTCTCGACACCGCTCTTTGTTACATATGTGCAAGTTTAAGTCACGAGTTCGGGTTAGTTTACTTCAGGGTCAAAGTCATCATATTAGGTTTTCTCCATCAGCTGTCACTACAAAAAGCCTACTGAATGATAATGGGTTGATTACATGTTTTGCTAAGAGAGCAGAAAAGAGAGAGATAATGACGTCTGTTCACTTCAGTTCAGGCCTCGTACTCCAAAGAAAAGAAATGTGTACGTTTCAGTGCGCATTATCTTCCGAAGAAGAGAAATCTTCTTATGACGTTTGAACACTACAGTTCAAGCCTCGTTCCTTTAAAGAAAAGAAAAGTGTACGTGTCAGTGCGCTTTATCTTCTGAAGAAGAGAAATCTTCTTTCTAATGACCATTCTCATCAACATGCTTCATACTTTTTCCATGCGCTTCAGTCATCAAGTGAACCGGGCTACTGTTGATTGTTTTCTAATTCCACTTTCTCAACTATAATGACGATGGCGACATCCTGTGCTGATTTTACGGGGGAGAAGTGTGAATAGACTACATTTGGATAATGTTCACTTGCTTAATCAAGAATGGCATCTCCGTATGCAATTCTTGAGGGGGAGAAGAAGTTTGAATTTTTTGCATTGTTCATTGATATTAGAGAATACAAATGGTCATACGGCTCTAAACTTATGTAAGAACCGAGCTTCTTCTTATCGGGTAATCTTCACATGGAGTTTCTTCTTAAGAGCCGTTAGTTGACATCTTCACAAGCTGATATGAGTTTATTGACAAAGTGCTTCCGGTTAATGCTTCACGTGCACATCAACATGATGATTCCGAACAACCTTCTGTTCTTGTTTGATGTGATGGTTTGCTTGGTGTTACCATTTCGTGTGTTCGTTGCGGCCTGATTGTTGATTTCCTTGATGAACATCTTTCTGTTCTTGTTTGATTGGGAGGGATTCTAGTTAAGGGGATGTGCAAGATGTAAGTTGATTGGGATGCTTTTTGCTGATGTTCTTGTTTTTGGTGAGTTGAAGATGTTGACTTTCTATTCCCCAACTGGACAATCTTGAAGAAGGTCGAGTCTACGGTCGATTCTACATTTTCTGCTACATGTTAGAAGACTAGAAGACGAGTTGCATTTAACAATCTAAAGACTTCTTCTTTATCTGGGCATTTATCAAACAGATTGTCGGTTTAGGGGGGAGCACTAATTGGGAGTGTGTTATAAGTCAGATTCAATCCCCAATTAGACTTGCTCATATTCGTTAGCAGTGACTCCTCGAGACGTTGTTATTGACTATTTCGTTTTGGACATTTGACTCAAGTTGATTATTTCGGAGTTAATCATTTATCACTTATTTGAGATTGAAGTTGACTTTCACAAAGGCGTGTTCTTATTCGATAACTTGCTCGGGCTTAAGAATTTGAGTTGAAGACTTGGTTTATCTAGTTACCAGCAGTCGAGGTAGATGGTTGAAGACCTGGTTAACTATCACAATTAGGAGTTACTTTGTTTTACTCAGTGTCACATGCATATGACGGTGTGGATAATCGCAAGAGGTGTTAATGTCTCATACTTTGTTTGGGTAGTGAGTACTTAGAGATTTGCTTGAAGCATAAATTCTCTACACCGTTCTTCCATCATTAGGTGCAAGCTTAAGATACAAATGTGGGGAAGTTGACTTCAGTTTCAAGTATGGTATAGCGGGTTTTCTTCTTCAGTGGTCACTTCAAATTGTCCACAGAAGGGTTGATATAAATAGTCAGAGAGAGTCTTCAGCAAGTTGATTCTCACAAGAGTTCAAGAGTTCTTCTAAAATTTCTAGTATACGGGCTTATTATGTATTGCTGATTCTGAATCATCAAAACCAGAAACGGGGAAGGAGACTCACATCTAAACACAAAGCGAGTAAACTTGATGAACTTAATTCTTCTAAGTGATTGAAGATATCCCGGGAAGACAAATGTTATTACCGCAGAGAAACTCAAGGTTTGACTCATGGCGAGTAAACTTGATGAACTTAACTCTTCTAAGTGATTGAAGATATCCCGGGAAGACATTTGTCATGACCGCAGAGAATCTCAAGGTTTTACTCATCGAGGCTTTTGGTGTTATTATTCCAACTACATGAGGAAGTGATGTAATAGAAAGTTTCTGAAGATAAAAGAGGTACACAAGTGTGTGATGATAGAGATTGTGTACATTGGGGATGCTCAGTTGTCTCACTTGAGGGCTTAATATGTGATTCAGAGATATAATCACTTATTCCAGAGTGGACATCCGTAGAGATTGTCATCCGCAGAGATAATCAGTGATTCGGCCTGCTTCTTCAATGTTATCGGTTGTTCTCTCTTTGGGCATTCGGGTACTTCGGGTTCTTGAGCTTCATGCACTTTCTTCAGGAAGAGAGAAAAGTATACATCGGGGTTATTCTTTAGCTATTGGACTTAATCTGCTACTTCGATGGTATAAGTTTCTTTGTCTTAGGGTTTGTGTGTTCGGGTTCGTGAGCTCTAGTCTAAGAAACTGACTGCATCAATTCAACTACGTGGGGGAAGTGGTCTCTTGACACCTTTTTTGGAATGGATTGCTTCAGACTTCAGTGCTTATGAAATTTGAGAAGATTATTTTATGTGTGAGATGATACGTTGCTGTTCTTCTATTGGATGATATAACCTCAAACGGAGAATCTCGATCATCGGTCTTAAATGGAGCAGCGGGATTTATGATTATGGTGTGCATCTCTGTGCACCTGGCTAAGGCAAGCTTGAAATATAGCTTCGAATCTGCTCAACATAAGGATTTTCGGTTTGGGGGGAAGCTGCCAAAGTCTCACTTTCAGACGGTTCAATTTCTTTCTTCAATGCAAGAGCCTCGAAAGCTTTGGTGGTGAAAGTTTTAGGGATGATGACTTCTATCTTCTACAACGGGGCTGCTTGATATCCTTATCTCGGTACTCGTATCATCATCTTCTTAAACTATATCATCTACTCTATCCTTGTAAATATTTATTCGAAAAACAAAATACAAAAATATAAAACCAACAAAAAGAAAATAGAAAAATATAAAACCAACAAAAATCCATAAAAATCAGAAAAATTTGAAAAATACCAAAAATATGTTTTTCTATGACATGTCATCTGGTATCGATAACATCTATGGTCTTAGAAATGTCATTCAATAATGGCACGGGACCATAGATGAAGTTCGAGCAGGAGGTGTAAATATTCTTTTCTAAACATGTCTCAAAATATGGCTTACAGTTATTTCAGACTGTAACCCGGGCTTCAAATGATGGCTTGCAGTTATCTCAGACTGTGACCCGCGCTTAAACCATGGCTTGCTATTATTTCTGATAGCAACCCGCTCTTATAGAAAGGAAAGTGCTACGCTAAACATTTTTCAAATACTTCGTGCACTTTTCCTAAAACAAATTGAGGAAAGTATGTCGTACGACTGCTGTTCCTACACAAATGTTTTTCCGTCTAAAATTCTTCAGAAAAATATTTGGTGTTTTCTAAATCGGTGGAAAATGAGTTGCTTGAAAATCAATCAGTTTCAGAGTTTTTATAAAAATTGAAATCTCAATCAATGACTTCAGTGCTTTTAAACTTTTTTAGAAAATGAGCCATTGATTGAGGGGGAAAATGTTTTCAAATCTACATCATCTAACGGGCTTTCTTAATTATCCTAATATGCTTAATTAAAAATGATGTTAACCTATGTTGAAGGACTAGGTGCCTAGGATATGATTGCTAGGATTAGATGATTAGAGTTTGATGTACACATTATTCCCATACATTTATATGATCTGATTGATATGTTGCATTGACTTTTATTAGTCGATTGTTGTTTGGGTGATGTCGACCACCATATATTTGTATGTGTGTTCACTAACGTATGCAGGTATATTGGTATAAAAGAATGTTCCCGATCCGGATCCCACAATTGATGATTGGATGCCGAAAGGAAAGGGTAACTATATCTTGGGTTGACAAATGAAGAAACGGAGCTTAATTGGACTTCAATGGAGAGTTGGCATAAATGCAACGTAAGAGGTCTCACTGCATCAACAAATGGTTTTTCTTCTAAGTGATTGAAGAAACGGAGCTTAATTTGACCTCAGTTGGCATTCAAAATGCAACGTAAGAAGAAGTCTCACTGCATCTGCAGACGGTTTTCTTCCAAGCCCTACAACAACAACGGAAGCTTCTCAACCACCTAACGTATCTTTGTGCTGGATACCATTTTTAAACAATTTTGAATAATTTGATTAAATTGTTTTGAAAATGGAAAATATTGTTTTGAAAATATATTGGACTAATTTTTGAAAATCACCAGACTTCATGTTATCAAAACCTAAGTCACTCAATTATTGACTTCTGTCATGGATTGAGGGGGAGAGTGATTTAAAATAAAATATTTTCAAACTATGTTTCTTCACAAAAGTTCCGTCTTGTACTATAATAAGTGGTGATCTAAAGATTTAATGTTATGTCATGGTATGATTTTTTCTTTAGAATCAAGGTCTTTCAAAATGAAATTTTTTCTGTTCTTGTTTGATTGTGAAATTTTTTTGTTTTACTTAAAAGATCTCTTAAAAACTATCATACCTGACACTAGCAATCTTTAATGTCTTAAAATGGTCCTTGTCTGTCATCTTTCAAAATTGAATCCTGCCACGTCTTTCCCCAAATTTTTATAAATGATTTAAATCAGTTGGGATCACAAATCTCAAATGGTTTGATATTTCTGATCGGGGTAGAGATCGTGATTTAAATCTCAAATCTGTTTAAATAGAATTGGTTTTAGTCCTTTAAAGGCACTCCTGCCTCCATGTGCCAAACGATTTCATACACAATGCACATGTTGAGGAGGAGGATTTATCCAAAAACATGATGAGTATTTAAACCAGGCCACATATTCTCCCATGTTTTATAAACCATATTAAATCACTTGGGATCCAAAATCTCAAAGGGTTTGATATTTTTGATCGGGGGAGAATTTGTGATTTAATAATGAAATTTGATAAAAGGTGATCGTTTGGATTCAATTGTGCAGGCTGCGCTCTCGTATGTGCTAAACGCTTTCGAATCTCGAAGCACATATTGAGGGGGAGCAAAACCATCGAGGTACAAAAGTTTTTTAAAAGAGATTATAAAGTACCTTGATTGTGTTTTCAAATGGTTTTCTTAATGGATCTTGTGATTGTGGATGTGCTTCAAATTAACTCTTGCCTCTATGTGATAAAATGATTTCAAATATCCTATGCACATATTGAGGGGGAGAATTTACCAAAGAAAATCAAATGGCTTTTTCGTATGAAAATTGTGATCAAAGAAAATATTTCAAAGTCCTCTTGCCTCCTTGTGCTAAACAATTTCTAAATCATACGCACATGTTGAGGGTGAGGTTTTCTATATGATCAAAACTATTAGGGTACAAAATGCTTTGATCTCGTATCCCAAGTACCTTGATTGTTTTTCCAAATGATTTTTCAATTGGTTTCACGGAAGAATGAACTGTACCAAAAGACCGACCATTTTACTTTATGCATGGTGTTATAAGGATGGTTTGGTTAGGTATTCGTTCCCACGATCCCGCCAGAGCCGGAGGGATCTACCCAGGGACAATCCACTAGATAGTGTAGAGTCCTTAGGTATGATGAAAAAAGGAGAAAAATGAGAATATGGGAAGAGTGCGGACTGAGACAGAGCTAGTACTGGAATAAACCCAACAAGGTTCTAGTTATGAAGTCTCGGTAAGCACTGAAGGGGTTGAAGAATGAAAAAGAATTGAATATGAAAAGGGTGAAAAGAAATAGCCCTCCAATAATTCAACCTTAGGGCAGTAACCGGGTTCAATACATATGCTACTGGTTGTTACCAAGGTAACACTGGTATTGAAGACAAGACGTCATGGACCCAGTGACGCACTGCACTAAAACTTCCCAAACTACTCAAGTTCCTCTTAAAAGGGCTTGTTTCATTCTCACGGGGAACCGACATTATCTATCGACTTTCTCTTAGAGATTGTTGATATTGAAGAAGGAGACCCTCTCCCTAGTCTCCGGCACAGGAACCAAAAATGCACTATTGAGTCTAGAGCCAAGAGATCATCCACAATATCTCGTTAGGACACTAAATTCTTGAAGACTTGCTTTTTCACACAATGTGGAAAGTAAGTATATATTAAGAGTCCTACGCATTATCCTTGTGGTATTGCCAGAACATCCGAGTGATATGTAAAAATATTCACAATGAAGATGGAAATCCTTCTAGAGCCAACATCTAACAAGCTCTTGGTGGGTGACATGTGAAATCTTGCAAAAGATCAAGCTTGTGACAACTGGATAGAAACGATGGGGAGATTCATTCTTGAATCAACCTTGGTCCAGGAATGGAATTGACGAATACTTTTGGAAAAACCGTTCGATGTGCAAACCTTCTTTTCTCTAGCATGTCGAATGTGTACTTATGTTTTCAAATTCAAAAAGTATCTCTGATTGAAAAAATACTTTTAGAAAAACCGTTCGATGTGCGAATCTCTTCTTTTCGCTAGCACGTCGATTGTGTACTATTTTCAAATACAAAAAGTGTTTTTATTGAAAATTGATCTTTCTCATAAAACCTTCGTCGTATTGCAAAACTCTTTATTCTAAGCAATACGCGATTGTTTTCAAATCAATTTTTCATCAATCAGTGAATCTCAATTCGCTGGTTCACTCACTCTGTGTTGTCTTCTTTGAGACGTTCCGGTTTGAGAACAGCTAGAACAGCTGCGAAACCCTGTCAAGGAGATTCTTAGGAATCATACCTGATCACAGGCAGTACTTGTACTGATCAACGGGGAACCGTGGGCCGTGTACCTCAATTCAACGAAAGTGATCAAAGACACTTTCGTGCGCTTTATTGCTAACTGTCGTATGCAGGTACACCCCGACGATTGCAGCTGATCAGAATTGAGGAGTCAATCCAAAGCCGCATGCTCACAGCATCCACACTTAATTGAAGAAATCATGACTGGTGCATATCTACAGAACCTGGCTCTGATATTTCTATACTATGCTTCTGCTACGCTGCTGCAAATATCATGAACCAGTAACGCTTCCGCTACTCTGATGGAAAGATGTCATGATTCAAAAGTGTGAGCATGTCGGTCCGAAAGTCACAACTTCACATGATGGCAACACAATAAAGGGTGATCCAGAGATTTACTGTGGCTGATGATCGTAATGAAAGCTCGAAGATCATCAAAGATGTGGATCAGTTAAAGGCCTCCACTAAAAGTACAAATCTATGCGGACTTTGAAGAATCGCTGCTAAAGCACAAAAATTGCGGAAATGAAGAATTCAAGTCTACGAGCTCAAGACTGAAGTTAGAATAGAATGCTAGGATTCGAAATGTAAAACATGGGGTGACCTCCCTTAGGGGGAGATTGTTAGGAATTTGAAAATTCCATAGTGAAGTGTCGGTCACCCCAAATATTATCTAGCATAAGTTAGCTCGTAGATTTGTCGTTAGTTACGTTATTTATTGTTTTATTAGTTAGTTATTAGTCTAGTTTAGTTTAGAGTAACACCGTGGAGGAAGGACGGGTCTTTACCCACTGTACCCCTGATCCACAGGCCGATAGGAGGTCGGGTATGTTTGTAACTATAAATACCCCTTCCATCCATGGAAGGGGTGGTGCTTTCAATCTAATATTCTACAATTTGTGAAGTAACTCTCTACCAAGAAAACACCCAACTCTCTAACTTTCTCTCTCTAATGGCTAACATGTATTTTGATCTCCCAAGACCACCAGAATCATCAACACAAAAAAAATAAATAAATAAAAAATAAAATAACGATCCAACATCACACTTGTTTTGATGCAACTACTTAGTATCTTGCCTGTAGGAATCCACCTAAGATAAATAGTTTTGAAAACTCTACCCGTTGGTATCCATCTAAGGTTAGATCTAAGGGATGTTGAAACTTCTTTAGGGAAGAGTCTGCGTCCTATATTGATCCACCTATTAGGTTTCTGAAATGTTACGTTTAGATCAACGGGTTTATTTCTAACTGTTTGTTGATTAAACTTAGGATTTTGTTTGCTACTACAAGCAGTGTTCAGTAGTACACGAGAAGGTGATACACTAGGTCGTGAACCTAAGATTCCATCCTTTTGGAGTGGTGCCCTTTTCCTAGCCTTTTCTAGATCATAGTTCTTGTATGCGTCATGTGAATCATATGAATTTTTAATTTTAAAGCTCGGTTTAGACACGGTGTTCGAACTAATCCTAGACGGGCCAGGTGCAACTACTTGTTGAGGTTTAACATAAACAGGTATAACAGAAACAGGTTTAACAGAAACAGAAGAATTAATCTTTGGCCCGAAATGTGGAGTGACTGGTTTTGACAAATGATTATTCTCAACAACTTGGGAGGCAAACCGTGGTTTTGAATATTTTGAACGTTCAGATTTAAAATCAGTTGGTTGTTTAACTACTGATTGGTTTCTGATTGGTTTTAGAGACGATTTCCCCAAGATTGTTGGTTTTGCAAAATTAGTATCCACACTTTGGTCAGTTAATCTTCTCAGTTTGTTTTGTAAAGCAACATGTGCAAGCCCATTTGCTTGAAGTTGAGCCTTTAAATGCTCATTTTCTTTTACTAATGTATCCACATGATTACTTTGTTCAATCAAAGATTTACCATTTTGCTCAGAGTTTAAAATTTTGTTTTGCATTTTAATTTCAAGAGAGATGCAATGAGCCTCAAGTTTTGAAAAATCTTTTTGAAACTGAGCAATGGTCTTTTTGAGAAGAGTGTTTTCAGATTCAAGAGTTTGATTTGATGTTTCAGTTGAATTGTTAACAAGTAAGGGCTCAGAAATGAGATAGTTGTCTGGACATTGTGCAACACACTGGTCAACCTCTCCTCCATTTCTAAATTCAGGTTGATCAGTATGTTGTGTCACATTTGCAGTCAGAATATGATCAACAGTACATAGTACCTCAACCATTTGTTCTTTGTCAAAGTTCGGCTCGGTGTCATAGATGGGTAAGATATCTTCCTCAACCATTTGTTCTTCGTCAAAGTTAGGCTCGGTGTCATAGTTAAGTATGATATCTTCTCTAGATCTGCTGTTGTCATCCTGCTTTTCCAATGCTACAA
Source organism: Chrysanthemum seticuspe (assembly GCA_019973895.1). NCBI lineage: Eukaryota > Viridiplantae > Streptophyta > Magnoliopsida > Asterales > Asteraceae > Chrysanthemum > Chrysanthemum seticuspe. Next base: position 248,441,252 of record BPTQ01000007.1, read on the forward strand.
CCTCAGTGTCCACATTACTGACAGATGCAGTAATCACAACATTCTCAACATCCCTTTGAGCAAACCTTCCATGTTCATCAACTCTTTCACCTTGCACGACTGCTGGATTTCGGGATGAAGTCTGCCTCTTGAAATTGATAAATTCTGATTATTTTTCAGACAGAACCATCCATCCTTCGATCAATTCCTCAAAAGCTTTTGCATCTTCATAATCATCAGTAGAAAGGTTTGATGGAAGGTGAGGAGATTTGTGAAGTCATCATACTTGAAAGGTCGATTTAGTGATTTTCAAAATTTCCCTCCAAAAATAAATTTGAAAAATTTTGTCTCCCAAAATTTGAAATTCACTATAAAATTCAATTCTAAGGTTGAAAGAAAAATTTGAGTTATGACAATTTTGACGCTAAATTTGACCCGAAAAATTCGAATTTGGGCACAAAAATTTGAATTTTTGACCAAAATTTTCACAGTTAAACCAAAATTTGAATCTCGCGTAAAAATTGAACGTTTAGTCTCCCCTAAAAATTAAATTTTACTCAAATTTACCCGCCAAAAATTTGAATTTTTTTTTTTTGATAACTTGTGTTGATGGATCTTTGTAGTCGAATGAAACTTGTTGTTTGTTGAAGAAGTGCTTAGGCGTAGAAAACCAGCTTATGCGTAGAGGAAACCTTATGCGTAAAAGATAACTTACGCGTAAGAATAGAGCTTACGCGTAAGAATTGAGAAACACTAAGATTAGGCATAAACTGAAAGTTAGACGTAGAAAACTTATGCGTAAGACAAGGCTTAGGCGTAAGAAAAAGCTTATGCGTAAAGAGTTCTACACGTATGTTTAAGCTTATGCGTAAAATTAGGGTTTTAACCCAAAAATCCTTTACACTATCACAGTGTAAAAGATATCCAAAGTCGAAGTGTTTTCATGCTTATCCAAGCAAGAAAAACACTGAGTAAGCCAAGAAACTGAAGATCAAGCCAAGGAAATCTTATGCGTAAGTTTAGGGTTTCCTTACGAGTAGAAAATACAAAAAACCGATTTTATGCCCAAAAGTGTTTAGAAACTTGATTTTTGTGATGAAATAGCTTCAATGTCACCAAAATAACAAGAAAGTTTAAAAACTTGATGATCCAAAACACTTTTTCACCTTTCGCGTAGAAGGAAGTACACGATTCAAAACAAGCTTAAAAACAGTGAAATACACGAAAAGTTTCAAACTTTTTACCAAAAACTTAAACTTTAACACCAAATAACTTTTAAAGTACAAGAATCTTGAATTTTAATGTGTAAAAATGAAAGCTTTTAAGCGTAACAAAGTATGAAACTGTTTTTTACGCGTAAACCACAAAACTTCTAAAACAAAATATGTTCACGCAACTATTTGGCGAATGATACCACTGTTAGGTCACCATATTAGTAACACAAGCATCAATAAATAGAAATAGAGAAGAGAGGATCGGTTGAACACTAAACCAAACACACGAATGACTAGAGAAAGGTTTATGCAAAGAGTGAAATAGAAAAGTGAACAACCAACCCTCAAGTGAGGGTTATACAAGAGTATTTATAGGAGGGAACTAGGGCAACACTCCAAGTTCCCATCCTTTTACTTATTGGGCTTGGCCTAGGCTTATGGTCTTTCTACATAAGCCTAGCCTTGATTACTAACATAAAAGCCATATTAAGCTAACTATTACATATGAATCACTAACACTTGAAATATAGTTTAGGAGTGATTCCAACAGGCAATGAAGGCTCCGATGCATCAGAGATTTAAGGATTTACCCACTTCTGATATGAGATCAGTTCTCTCCGACAGAATGTTTGACACGGATGAGCATAAAGACGAAGTACACAAGAAGCTGTATGAAGCTCTCCAGGAATCCATCAAGCACGATAATCATTTGCAATTCCTGGAAGACATTCGTGAAAGGGAGGGAAAAAAGAAGAGAAGAGTGGTTATGCTGGAATCTATGTCTGGAGTTCCTAAACAGCCACCACCTCCTCCGCCTCCAACTGGTGGAGCTGGATCATCTGGAATTGGTGGATCTTCTGGTGCTGTTGAAACTCATAAGACAAATCCACCAACACCACCACCAAAACCTTCTAATCAATCTGGCTCATCTGGTGGTCAAGGGTCTCAAAAGACATCGGTAGCTTGGACCACAACCGACTCCCGATTCACACCTACCATCTCCAAAATTCCTGAAGAACAGACAATGAACGAGGAGTCCTATGTTGTTCAAGAATCTGATTCAGAGGATGATGATGCCTCCACGAAACACATTCCCAAGCCTTCGGACAATGAACATTGGTGGAATGCTTACATTGAAGGAAAACACATCAAATCCTCTAGGCCTAAACCCTCTAAAGAAATGACTCAAAGCTGGTGGCCCGAAGAACAAGCTGAATCCAATGAACCAACATGGGCCATTCCTGAGTCCGATGTGACTGTCCCTGATAAAAACTGGGCAACCACCATTGTTGCCAACCATGAAGATCATTCTGAAGAATCACTCTTGCACATCACTGGTGACATGGGATGCTTCATTAAATGGTTTTGTGACAAGCAGGGAATCACTTCACTCACACCAAAGGATCTTGAAGGGCCAGCTTACGAAATTGTTAAAGATTTTCATTCTAACGCTGCTCATCTGCAATTCCAAATGGAAGAATGTCACAAGTTGTTGACAGATCAAGTTGGTGATGATATCGGTCAATTCAATATCAATAACCCTCTTCCTCTTGGTGGTGAACCCGGACAGAAGAATATTCAATTAGAATTCTTCTTCAACAAAGATCTGGAGTATCTACGTGCTGGAACACAAGGAAGAAGACCAGCCTTATCTATTTCCAAGATAAACGCTGCAACTTACTTAGATCCAGGTCTTGAGCAGATGGTACCCGAACAGTTCTGGACTGACAAAGAATATGAATATGATATTGCTGCTTCATACGGAATCTCTCATTGGTGGTTCAAAAAGAAGAAATTCTACATTGAAAGACATGGTGCAGAAAAGAAGCGCATAGCTGTTCGATCCAAGCTGTGAATTCTAAGTGTAGTCAGCGTGGAAATCTTCCCAATTTATGACTATGATTATCTGAAAAAGATTGTTCTTAGAAGAGCTGACTTGAAAGACCATGTAATTGAAGAAAATGACTTCAAGCACTTGTTTCCAAGTGACTTTAAAGATCTGTACCTTTTGAACCTTCAAGGGCATCTTGACCATCTGCTAGTTCGTGAAAAAAAGTCCCTCGCTGCTGCTGTCAATCTATGGATAAGGGGGTTAGTGATTCGACAAAGAGTAGGTGATTTTCAGCTTGGAATGGAAAGCTACCAGACTCAGGTCAATCTCACTAGACCTCAATGGGAAGCCACAAGGCATGAATTCAAACGCGACTACTCAGTGATTGATTCTCCAAGAGCAGTTGTCTTTACAGACAAATATGGTTCAAGAATGCTTCTGAGATTGTGTGAGCTATACAAGTTCAGTGATGGTATGCTGAAGATGGTTGAAGAAGAATTAGATTCAAATGTCAAGGAGTTTAAGCTTAAGATGAGGTCGGGGAACAACACGAGGTTCTGGACGGAAAAAGATGTGAAATGGTTTGAAGATTTCGTTGCAGCTATTGGATGAAGACTTAAGACAAGAAAGATTTTCCGCAACCTTGAAAGTTTTGTGGGTGGAAGAGTACGTGAAGGATACTACAAGCTACTCTAAAGAACAAAATGATGATATCTTCTTTTAGTAGCTATTTTGTCTTAACTCTAATGTGTAATATGGTGACTGTACTATGAACAACAATAACTATAATGTATATAGTAGGGATAGGTTATGGCTTGTAGTTTCCCTCTTGTTCTAAAGAGGGAACATAGTAGTGTTTCGTTTCAGATCTAATAAAACTGGACACATTTTTCTCCAACAAGGTTCTACATATTTAAATCACTTGAGATCCAAAATCTCAAAGGATTTGAAATTTTTTATCCAGGGAGAAAATGTGATATAAATATGCAATCTGATAAAATGTGATCTTCAAGACTCAATAAATTGGGCATCTCTCCCCATATATGCTAAACCTTTTCGTATATCGAAGCACATATTGAAGGGGAGCATTTTGAGAAGTTAACAAAACTATCAAGGTACTAAAATTTAATATTCTTTTCACAAGAGTACCTTGATTGCAACTTTAAATGGTTTCATTGGTTACTATGATCGTTAATTTTGCTTCATATTCCCCTTGTAAACTCTAAGATGTATTAAAAATTCTTCACATCGAGGGGGAGCAATCTTTTGAAAACCGCATCCTTTCCCAAAACATCTTCAACAAAGTATTTAAAATCCTAAATTTGATCGGGAAAGTGTTGTTGATAATTTTAGAAAATGTTGATCAAAGAATTGAGTCTTTCATTCTTAATCCAAGATTTCTAAGTCCTCTTGCCTCCATGTGCTAAAACGATTTCAAATATTTGATGCACATGTTGAGGGGGAGCTTTTTCTAAAATAACAAAACAATTCAGGTACAAAATGCTTTGATCTTGTATCACAAGTACCTGGATTGATTTTCAAACGGTTTTCAATTGGTTTCTATGGCAGAAGAACAATACCAAAAGACCGACCAAATTTACTTCATGCACGGAGATATAAGGATGGTTAGGTTAGATATTCATTCCCATGATCCAGCCAGAGCCGGAGGGATCTACCCAGGGACAATCCACTAGATAGTGTAGAAGTCCTTAGGTATGATGAAAAAGGAGAAAAGTGAGAAATAGGAAGAGTGCGGACTGAGACTGAGCTAGTACTGGAATAAACCCAACAAGGTTATAGTAATGAAGTCTCGGTAAGCACTGAAGGGGTTGAAGAATGAAAAAGAAATGAATGAGAAAAGGGCGAAAAGAAATAGCCCTCCAAAAATTCAACCTTAGGGCAGAAACCGTGTTCAATTCATATGCTACTGGTTGTTACCAAGGTAACACCGGTATTGAAGACAAGACGTCATGGACCCAGTGACGCACTTCACTACAACTTCCCAAGCTACTCAAGTTCCTCTTAAAAGGGCTTGTTTCATTCTCACGGGAACCTAAATAATCTATCGACTCTCTCTTAGAGATTGTTGATATTGAAGAAGGAGACCTTCTCCCTAGTCTCCGGCATAGGAACCAAATGTGCACTATTGAGTCTAGAGCCAAGAGATCATCAATAAATCTCAATTAGGACACACTATTCTTGAAGACTTGTTGTTTCACACAATGTGGAAAGTAAGAATACATTTAAGAGTCCTACGCATTATCCTCGTGGTATTGCCAGAACATCTGAGTGATGTGTTATCACATTCACAATGAAGATGGAAAACCTTCTAGAGCAAACATCAAACAAGCTCTTAGTGGGTGGCATGTGAGATCTATTAAATAGATCAATCATGTGACAACTGGACAGAAACGATGGAGCGATTCACATTATGAATCAATCCTAGTTCAGGAAATGGATTGACGGATACCTTTGAAAAATCAGTCGTTGTGCTAAAAAATTATTTTCTATAGCACATCGACTGTGTATTATATTTTCAAAATCAAAAGGTATTTATGATTGAAAATTGATTTCTCTTATAAAACTTTCGTTGTATTGCAAAAATTCTTTCTATTAAGCAATACATGATTGTTTTTTTCAAATCATTTTTTTTATCAATCAGTAAATCTCAATTTGTTGGTTCACTCATTCCGTGTTGTCTTCTTTGAGACGTTCCAGTTTGAGGACGGCTAGAGCAGCTGCGAAACCCTGTCAAGGAGATTCTTCAGAGTTTTTCCTGATCACAGGCAGTACTTGTACTGATTAACGGGGAACCGTGGGCCGTGTACCTCAATTCAACAAAAGTGATCAAAGACACTATCGTGCGCTTTTATTGCTAATTGTTGTCTGCAGGAACACCCGACAGTTGCAGCTGATCAGAATTGAGGTGTCAATCCATATCGGCATGCTCACACATCACGTTCATCTGAAGAAATCATGACAAGAGCATATCTTCATCAAGTGACTCTGATATTTTCACTCCATGCTTCTGCTACGCTACTGCAAATGTTATGAATCAACAAACGCTTCAACAACTCTGATGAGAAAGATATCATGATCCAGAATGTGAGCATGTCGGTCCAAAAGTCACAACTTCACATGTTGGCAATCCTACATCGGATAATTTAGAGATTATGTGTTGCTGATGATCTCAAAGAAAGCTCCTAATCACATATCAAAGAATCACTCAAAGCCATGGAATCATTACTATTACACGTTGTTAAACTTTTTGATACTACAAAGCCTACGAGCTCGAGCATCAAAGATTATAGATTAATTGCTAGGACGTTTTCAGTGTAATTATTGGGGTGACCTCCCTTAGGGGGAGATTGTTAGGATTTAGAAAATCCATGCTGAAGTGTCGGTCACCCCAATGTATAGCATATTATAGCTCGTAGACGTAATAGTATATTAGTTAGATTATTAGCAGTATAAGTAACACAGTGAAAGAAGGACGGGTCTTTACTCATTGTATGCCTGATCCACAGCCCGAAGGAGGGCGTAGTCAATTTGTATAAATAGCCCTCTCACCAATAGGGAGAGGGTTGGATGTTCATTTGGTAATCTAACATTTTCTTTGTTTTATCTTTTTAGAACATCTCACTTTCTCTCTCTATAACTCTAAATCATACGCCCATTATTGTGTTTAATTGTGTGTTTATGAAAACCAATATGTTACATATTAAGAGATCAATTTTTATTTTTTATTTTTATTTGATCTAATGAATGAGATTAATTCTAATAATTTAAAAAATCCACTTCCATCATTTTCTTTTCAAATCTATATTTTTCAAACCGTTAATCGTTAAACGAAAAAATGTGTATATCATTACGACAAGATTTTAATTATCTTTCTATAAATAGGCACTTTGATATACTTTCGACCAAAAATATCGTGTTTTTAAGATTTTTTTTTTTTTTTTTTTTTTTTTTTTTTTTTTTTACATTTTTTTTCCTTTTTTTTCGTTACTGAAATTTGCATAAAAAAATCACATGTGATTAAACACTAATTTGAATATTACTGTGATATTAGTGTTAAATTACATATCATATATATGTGATTTAACATTAATATCACATGTGATAGTACATATCATATGTGATTTAACACTAATATCACATGTGATATTCAATATAAATGTTTAATTACATGTGATTTTTCAATCTCAGATTCGAAAAAAATGAATAAAAGACAAAAAAAAATAATTTTTTTTTTCATTTTTCGAAAGTATATCAAAGTGCTCGTCTATAGAAAGATAATTAAATGCTCGTCGCGATAGTATAATTATTTTCGATTAACGATTAACGGTTTAAGAGATATTTAAGTTATAAAAAATATGTGAAATAATAAAATGTTTTTAATCTCAACCATTGATTTCTTTTTAGATGCAAGGTGGGGATGAGTCATTTGGTATGTGAGAAAAGTTTGGTTTGTAAAATAGCTCTCCCCTAATTATAATTGTAAAATTGTGATTTTTGTTTGACTTTTGATGTAAAATATATGAATGGATTGGATTTTATATATATTTTCATGAGAAAAGTTTATTTGCTTACTCTTATGTTGGTAATTACTTTTTCTTACTCTTATTTTGGTACTTACTTAGGAAAAATCCCCACCACCCATCAAATGGTGGATTTAATATATAAACCTAAGTTCGTGTTTTTTTTCTTATTTTTTGTCTTTTTTTTCTTTTTTTTTTGTCTTTTTTTCTTTTTCTTTTTCGTTTTTTAATTCACGTTGTTTTTTCTTAATTTACGTTTTTTTAATTCACGTAATTCATATTTTTTAATTCGAATTTTTTTTTCTTCGTTTTCATACGTTTTCGTCTGTTTTCATACATTTTCTTCCGTTTTCATCTGTTTTCGCCCGTTTTCATACGTTTTCGTCCGTTTTGATATGTTTTCATACGTTTTAGTCCATTATTCATACGTTTTCATCTGTTTTCAAATGTTTTCGTCCGTTTTCATACGTGTTTTTACGCTTTCATATGTTTTCGTCCGTTTTCATACACATTCGTCCGTTTTCTTATATTTTCATCCGTTTTGGTCCGTTTTTAAATGTTTTCAGACGTTTTCATACATTTCTAAATATCACAAGTGGTATTTGAAATATCAAAAGTGATATTCTGAATATCACAAGTTATATTCAACTAAGGTTTTGTAACATGAAAATCACAAGTGATAATCAGAATATCATAAGTGATATTCAGAATTTCACAAAGTGATATCCAAAAAATCAAAAAGTGATATTTTTAATATCACAAAGTGATATTTCAAAAAATTACAAAGTGATATTCAGAAACGTATGAAAACGGGCGAAAATGTAAGAAAATGGACAAATACGTATGAAAACGGACGAAAACATCTGAAAGCGTAAAAACACGTCTGAATATGGACAAAAACGCATGAAAATGAACGAAATGGACGAAAAAGCATGAAAACAGACGAAAACGTATGAAAATGGGTGAAAACAGACGAAAATGTATGAAAACGGATGAAAACATATGAAAAAGTATGAAAACGGATGAATATGTATGAAAACAAAAGAAAACTTGAGAAAGCGAAGAAAAAAAAGACGTTAATTAAAAAACGCGAATTTAAAAAAAACTTGAATAAAATAAAAAACGTAAATTAAAAAATATATATATATATATATATATGTGTGTGTGTGTGTGTGTGTGTGTGTGTGTGTGTGTGTGTGTGTGTGTGTGTGTGTGAATAAAAAAGAAAGAAAAAAAAAACAAGAAAAAAAAACATAGACTTGGGTTTATCTTTTAAATCTTAGGTTAATCCTCACTGTTAATACAAATAAACCATAAAAACGTTTGTTTATATTTTACGATCTTCTAATGTTTTGTCGATAACAAACGTAAAATCATTTAAAAGAAATAAATAAAATACGTAAAAGCTTTGAGCCAATAGTTTACTAAAACACTTTTACTAAACATATTAAAACCATCAAAACATGTTTAGTAAATAAGTTATATAAAACCAAAAATATTTTTATAAAATACTAACAAGTAATATTGTTTGTTTACATCTTATAGAAATGTATATGTACTTTGTATATGTTGTAATGGGTAAGTAATGGGTAAAAACAAAAGTCCATAACCCATGACCTATGATCCATTGACTAGGTACAATGAATCTTGTTGGGTAAGAACCAAAAGTCCATATCCCATACCCATGGAGCATGATCCATAACCCATGACTCATTGTATGACATCATGCATGAAGTTATGTTGGATATTATCCATGATCCATGATCCATGACCCAAGATCCATAACCCAATGACTAGGTACATTACATCTTGTTGGGTATCCATGATCAAATACCCATGACCCATGGTCCATAACCCATAACCCATAACCAGAACTCAATATCCGGACTAAACTGACCCAGTAGCCGGATCCCAGGATTTGCACTAGCCGGATCCATCTGGTGAGGGATCCGCCGGAACCGTCGGAAAGTAGGCATTTTGCATATAAATAGTGAGTCATTTCTCTCTTTCTTACTACCACTCTTAGATATACTTTCTCTCAGTATTCTAACCTAACTAACCACACATTCAAAGGATCATTCTATGTAGTTTTATCTTTGTGTGATTCTCTAGGTTCCTCTTACAAGCGAGATCACCACCTCTTAAACACGTGCAAGATCAAGGTCATGAGTTGCTAAGCTTCGTCAATATCAACCCACTGAAGTGCATCTTGTTGGTAGTTCTTTCCTCCCTCCATAGAAGTATCTTGTTGAAGGCATTAGTGAATGGTGTCGAATGTGTACAATCGATATGGTGCGTCGATGTGCAAGTTGTGTAGTTTGGGTTAAAGGATGTTGATATCCTTTCTAGTGTTGTAAAAAGGAGTGTGTCTCCTGTGGGTAGTTGTGTTGTGGTGTAGTGTTGGGTAGTAGTTCCTCCTTTGTAATGGAACTCGGTATCTGGCCTTGTACTGGATAAAGTGTAGGCGGCGTTGTGATAGGTTTGGTTCTACCTCGTGGAAGAACTCGGTGTCTAGCCTTGTACCGTGAAGGCTTTTCCGCCACATTAAGGAGCTTGTGTTGTGTAATGGTTAGAAACTCTCGAGTAGGGTACTCGGGGAGTGGAGTAGGGCAACGAAGGTGTCCTTGTAGCCGAACCACTAAAAATACTCGTGTCGTGGTTTTGTGTTCTTTTACTCTTTATCTTTTGCATTACTTACTTATATGCTCATCTATCAATATCCAACACACAATCTAAATGGATTGACATAAGTTGATCTAAATACTTTAAAACGAAGTTTTAATCGGCAAAACTATTCAACCCCCTTCTAGTTTTCCACAATTGGTATCAGAGCTTCTTTATCAAGTTTCGTAGAGTATATTGTACTTTAAAAACTTGATACGATCCGTGTATGTTTGAAAACTACAAAGAAATAAATTTCTTAAAACAAACATTCATGTTTTAGAAATTTTTATATTATAATAAAATGTTGAATAATGATAAAGCATTCTAACATTTTCTTTTGAGAAATCTTGATGCTAGGATTCTCTCAATGAAATCAACATCCAAATAAGAACCTGGAAGTAATCACAACTTACTTTCACAAAAACGCTCATGAGGTACTTTGTAGCAACTCGTAAATTTTCATAAGGCAAAATGACTAAATTTCCCTTTGACTCTGACTTTTGACTATTTGACTTTTACCATAACGTAAAAGAAAATATGATAGCCGGTAATAACTGGTAATCTTTCAAGTTAAATAATTCACTTTGGTTCGAATTATTACACTCTGAACATTTTTGTTCACCTATGGCTATAAATAATTATTCAAAGTTGTGACTTTAATAATTACGAAAGTTTAATCGTGTAAACTTTCTTCGCGCTCAACACAAGACTACGATAAGCCTATGTGTTCAAAATACTATATTTTTACCAATAGTCATATTTTATATGAACTATTGCCACATTATTATTTTTACGTAGACATGTTACTTTTTACGTAAGACGCGTACTCGAACCTACTTTATTAGGTTTTAACAACATAAACACACCCTATTAGACTTATCACACTTTTAATATACCTAGTTGGAGTATATTGATAAGTTTTAATATTTTTGTAAGTATTATATTTTTATGTTGCCCGATTTTAAGTTTCGTCACTTAAGGGCTTAACGTTTGTAATTACCGGGACCAAACTACAGCCCATAAGTTAATAATCATCAAAAGACTACACACTCACCGCCTCATATGAGAGGTGGCGTGCATTTGACCAACATAAATCCATGTGGCTAAGTATTAGTCACTTAGTTATGCAAGTGTAACACATGGAAAGTTAGATCATATATAAACCTTTACATAAAACTTCACCTCTAAGATATACATACAATCTACTTAATGTATCTTGGTCTTTCCTCTCCTCTCCTTCCGTACATCAACTCATCACCATCATCATTATAGTTTGGTTTTTGACTTCAAGTTGTACTAAGAAGATGAAGACCTTGATGACCTCTACTTAGTTCAAGAGTTATTTTGAAGATTCCTTGGTTGAAACAAGAGTTACACAAGGGTTAGGAGCTGAAGTTAGGAGTATTCTTGGGTTCTTAGAACAAGGTCAATAAAGGTTTGAATCAAGTGGTGAAAAGATTCAAGACAAGGGTGAAGATTAGAAAGGGTTTAGGATTGATTATTCTGGTAACTTTTCTTCCTATCCTTTGTAAGGTTTGAGTTTATTTTCATATTCATTCAATATGGTTGTAATAATATTTATTGGATGTAATTTGATATAAGTAGTATATTTAATATGGCATGATTGATGTTGTACATGAACTTTGTAACATGAAAAGTAGCTAAAACAAGCCTTAGGTGGGTTTTGTAAGTTGAAATCTGGAATAGGCCCAAAGATTTATTAAAATGATCATCTCAGTAAACTTTGAGGTTAATTCAATAAAATAGGCTTGTAGAGCTACGTCCTATGGTTGTTTCGCCGGATGGCGCACCTCATAACTCATCCCGATGAGTAAATGAGAGCCAAAATGGCAAAACATGTCAAAATCTGCACACCAGATTTCATTTGGGAAAAGCCCATGGTTCTATTCATTTCTGGAAATCAACTCAGTTTTATGAAATGTAGCCAAGACCAAAACTTGAAGTTTGGTGAAAGCCGCGTGTCAAACCAAGTTGTAGAACTCAACTTATGGTTGTTTTAGCAGGACTAAATGTGCAGCCAAACTTTCTGCAATGAAATATAAGTATATACTTGTAATTAGACTATTGATATAAGTAAACTTTGGACTTTGGACTTGATTAAGCTTGAGAAGCTGTTATAGGAAGTAAAAACTAAAACTTGAGATTTTGAATCACTTAAAAAGGACTTGTGGTTAAAAAGTTATGGCCAAATGAAGATGACTAGAGGTGAATATGTTGTTGAAACAAAAAGTTGCTGATACGATTTTAAAACAAGGTTTTGACCCTTTTCGGGTCCGATTCAGCAAAAGTGTAAAGCACGAAAGTTGCTCAGAATGACTTTTTCTACAAAAATTCAGGAGCACATAAGCTGAAAGTGAACGACAAAGCCTAAAAACTACAAAAACTAATCGGACATGTTGTATACCGGAAAACAACCTTAGTTGAGAAACTTTAAGTGATATCTTGATTCTTGAGGCCAAAACAAAGCCAAGGTTAAGTTAAGGTGTTGTTTCAAGATATTTTAACTTAGATAAATCCTCAAGAATGTCCTTGATTATTGTTTGACTTAGCCGCACGGCTAATATAAGTTTAATGACCCGAAACTTGTTTTTAAAACTTGGTTCATTGGATTAGACTTTGCTAGACTTTGACAAACTAAGTAAATGACCATATGACAAGTTAAACTACTCCACGACACACAACTTATATCATCATGTCGTCAGACAAGTCAATCAATAGTCTTTGACGAAACATGACACATATTTTATATAACATTTGTCTCGTCAAATACTTTACTTATAAATGACAAGTACAATAATAGTCAGGAATTTCATTATCATAAGAGGCCTCTTCGGGGTGTCGTATCGACGAGTTGTGGATTTACGATTTAAAGTGTCCTGGCTCCTCGTGCGATTACTACACGACCTCTTGATTTTGATAGCCCGAACGGTGGTACGAGGTCATTTATAAAAAGGCTGTAAGCTAAACAAACACTTAAGGGATATCTTAACTTAATATCCATGTACAACATCATAAGCCAACATACTACATATACTTGTACACTTATATCGTACACTATACCTAAACGCGAATACTATGCTTTCGTAGGTGATCGTTAAAGATCATGGTCTTGCCATACTCTATTGTTGACATACAATATATCGTTACACTCCGATGCTGATCATTACAGTGAGTTTCATAGCCCCAGGTTTTGTTTAACTTTTTTATAAACTCTTTTGGGGGAGATACATGCTACTGCTTTTACTACATGCTAAAATGCTTTATTATGGACAATTACTTGCAAACTGAATGCCTTGACTGTATTATTGCAAGCCTAAGTTGTTTTTGCCAAAAGTCCCCAACATCATGGACCACTAATCACTGGGAGTGAGCGCAAATATTGTGGATAGGCCTATCAGAATTGACGAACCCGTCTATGTTATCGGAAATAACAAGGCGCACTATATTTGAGATTATCTAGGTATAGGGCAAAATACCTACCCGGGGCAAGTTATTTATATATATATATCGTCCGGTGATATATATACAACAGTCAAATGTGAGTGCCATGAGCTTAGAGTAATAATAACTATCAAGAAGATAATTGTACACATTGCAATTATACTACAAACTATATTGTCCACTACTGTTTTCAAACCTATGCGGTTTCTATCGTTTGTATTGACCGGTTAGGCAATCAAATGCACTATGGGCGTATAACAACGTAGCCCACTACTTTCATAAACTTGATATCATGTGATCAACTGTTTTGCTTACAAACCTATGAACTCACTCAACCTTTGTGTTGACACTTTTTAGCATGTTATCTTAGGTTCGAAAGGAATTAGCTGACATGGCATGTGAAGGCGCACGGAAAAACATTTTGAAGACAATGCATATATTATCATTCGAAAAACAATACAACTTTTATGTTGTACTTTTTATGATTGTACAAACTTGTGGGACTGTTGGGAATTAAGGAAAACTACTGATTCTGCCGAAGCATAAACTACTGATTCTGCTGAAGCTTCAGTCGAAGAGATTCTGCCGAAGAAGAAAGGATTCTGCCGAAGTTATACTTCAGCAGAAGTGTTAAAACAGACAGTGTGTTGCTGCTGAAAGTGGGAACCACGTAGGAGAGATAAGCTCAATTTAGAGTAAAAGTCAGCGCCGTATGTATAGGTTGGCGCCGTATTATGTAGAGCTTACTCAGAATAAACACGATGATTAACAAAACAATATGATTAGTTGCATGCTTGTCTAGATGCATGCTTAGTCTAGTTTAGTAGTAGAAGCGTAAATTGTCAACGCTCCTTTAGGGTTTCTTGCCTATATAAGAAACCATGTTAGTTTGTAATAGATAAGGTTTTTCTAAAGTTTCTCAAGTCTTGTATTCTATCCGAAACATAGAGTTTCTATAATCAAAGATCCATAGAGGATCAAAAGTGTTCTTAGTTATTATAACTTGTATTTATTTTCCGCTACAATCTCAAGTTGTAGAGATCTTCTATTAGTTTGCTTGTGATTACATAGGCAACACTAACGATCTCCGAGTGCTTAAGATCTATCAAGGTCTCTGTGTATGTTTCTAACAAGTGGTATCAAGGTCTCTGTGTATGCTTAACGATCTCCGCTGACTTTTACTCTTAATTGAGCTTATCTCTCCTACGTGGTTCCCACTTTCAGCAGCAACACACTGTCTGTTTTAACACTTCTGCTGAAGTATAACTTCGGCAGAATCCTTTCTTCTTCGGCAGAATCTCTTCGACTGAAGCTTCGGCAGAATCAGTAGTTTATGCTTCGGCAGAATCAGTAGTTTTCCTTAATTCCCAACAATCCTCCCCTAAACTGGAATTTGACGAGGTTAAGTTCCAGTTTCCTTGATAGATCGATAAGGTTGTTGAGGATTGTACCAGTTTAAGAATAATTTCCAAGCAAGATCCTTCCCATATCTTAAACACTTCAGAGCTATGGAAGGCCAGAATCTTGAGGATCAGCAGCAAAGATTCAGAAGAAGAACATCTCTATGATGAATTAATCTGTAGAGCACCAGGTCTTTGCAGCAACATATGACATCATGTACATCAAAACGGATAAGTTCAATACTATTCTCATCACTTCCAGGTGTGTTAACTCCTGTGAGAGGTGAATCATTGAAATTAATGGATTTGATGTCTCTTTACCAATAGCCATTACTACTGGAGTAGCCATATGTTTGAGTTCGAAAACTATGGTACATTGATAACCATCTGATTTATTGGCAAACCAGCAACCATATTAACGGATTTGTTTTGTCTTTACCTGTAGCCGTTTGCTCAGGACTAGTCAATCTTTAGAATTGGTGAATTGAGCACCAAATATGGATTCAGTTGCCTTTACCACATGCCATATACATGTGGGCTAGCCAATTCTTGGATTCCAAAAAGGAATGGACCATGGTGAATTGATGACCATACAACCCTCAGCAGTTAAGCATGGGTGGTTGTAGACCCTATGATTTTGAGCAAACCATTACAGCTATCAACAGATTTGTTGTGTCTTTACCAAAGCTGTACCCTTTGGACTAGTCAACTCTTTGACATACACAAGGTACATCTGGTGAGTTAAAGACCATCAGAATTGGACAACAAATAAACCTGCATAAGAGTTAGTTTTTTTTTTTTTTTTTTTTTTTTTTTTTTTTTTTTTAACTAAAAACAGGTTTATAACACTGAAAAAGCTTAAAAAAAATTAAAGACCTAATTTTTATTAAATAAACGCTATCACTATTTTTAAGATGATGTTTTTGTGAGTTTTCTTTTTATGAAAATCTTTTACTTCAAAATAAATTTAGACAAAAATAGACAAATAACATAAATAATGAAAACTAAAATGAACAAAACAAAATAGTGCAGAGAGTACCAAGTGTCCTGATATGGATGAGGAAGAGGCCTATTGCATTTGTTGAAGTTGAGTTTTGATCAATCCCACCAGTGCTAAAGCAGAGTGCCTTTCATTTCCCACTGGATTTGGAGGAATTTCCAATTTTTGGCTCAGCATCTTTTCCATAAGTCTTTTAGGCAGAGGGTACTTTCTTTCAGACAACATGCACACAGTGATTCCACCCTTAGTCTCAAGGACATGCACCCGAGGGAGAGGATAGAATCTCCAGGATATGAGCTTCCACCGATGTGAGTTTTCCCAAATGGAAGATGCTTTGCTGTTGGGAATGTGGGAGTTCAACAGAACCTGAAGATCTCCTGGTAAAAACATCCCAGAACCTTGAGGTTCTTTGTTGCAATAATGGGTGGAAACTTGAGTGAACAGAGAGATTAAGTCTGCCCTGTCGATCAAGTGTAGAATTTCCTTTAGAAAGGTGAATTCCATTGAAGTGGAGTTCCTTCGAAGAAGAACATTCATCTCATCATCCTTTAATTTCCACTATATCACCCCATCTGAGTTTCCATCAGGAAAATCAGCAGCAGACCCTTCTACAATGAAAGTAGAGTCATCAGCTTCAAGATCCAAAGGAGATATTTTAGCCATTCTCTTCTGCCTCCTCCCAGGCTGATAGATATCCCTAGAGGGAGCATTTTCATCTTCTGCATTGGTAGTAGGACTTGTATCAGTAGATGGAGATTTGGTTGAAGCGCGAAATGCTTTCATCCTGTGGAATATCCTTATTGCTTTTTCTGTTTTGGTTTCTGCGAGATCAGCTTCCTTAACTTTAGAATCTTCCAGTGTAACATCAAGTGTTACTGAGGGAGAGGGAGCTGATGCTTCAGGTGCTTCAGGAGGAATGGAAGATGGTTCAGCAGATTGACCCTTGGCAGTAGAGGAGGCAACTTCAGACGTTGCTTCAGCAGGAATGACTGGAGAGGATTCCTTGGTTGGAGCATCATCAGCCTTGAGTCTTTTGGCTTCTGAAGCAGCTTCATTCTCTGAAATCCTCTTTAGGTTGAGAGATTTTGCTAAAGATAATGATCGTTCCTCCATAATTTGGTTATATTTGCGATACAGGACATGATCAGGAAAAGCCTTGACTTGTTTCATTGTTAGGCCAGAGTTGGACAGTGAGTATTGGTTTTTCACCACCCTTCTTATTTCATCTTTAGTGGGAGGTTTGTTTTTGGCCTTCTGAGCTTGGATGGCCCTCTTTTGTGCAATTGCTTCTTGCCTCCTTTGTCTTCCCTGAGCCATCATTCGCTCCACATAATTGTCACTGAGGAAATCTTCACCTAATATACTTTGAGCTAGAGAAGGTCTTGAAATGACTTGCTGAGTGAGAATATCCTAGTGTTCAGCAGGCATCTGAACCCTCAGTGCATCTAGTTCTTTTCTTCTCTCAGGAGTTAAAGATGAGAATTCCTCTGTTTCAAGTTGTTTAGCCAATGCTACACTTTCCTTTGACATCTCAAACTCTGCCAATCTACTTGCTTGACCCAGTCTTTCCTCCTCACTCACCAGGTTAGGACCAAGCTCATCTTCAGTGATGACATTTTTCCCTTTATTATCAGGCTGCTTAACACACTCTTCTTCAGTTAGATCAACCAAAGGAATTTCTACTGGAGTACCTAGATCAACATGTTGATGAAGATTATCAACTGGAGTGGTCAAGACAACAACATCAGGAAGATCTGCTGAAGTTGAAGGGCCTGATGGTTCTTGAACAGATGAAGATTGTCCAAGATCTGGAGATGCATCCTCCATTTGCATATCAGCAGATGCAGCCTTATCACCCCTAGGTTCCTCTGAAGCTTCAGAAGAATCCTTATGAAGATCAGATCTCTTTCTTCTTGTGTACTGAACAGGTTTCTTCTTCTTTGATGAAGTGGCAGCTACTGATGAAGGGTCATTGAGAGACACTTCAGCCAACATTTCTAGAGATCCAAAGGAAGGAACTTCTTGCTCTTCATCAGAGGAAACCACCAGTTTCCTTTTGGAAGACCCTTTTAGTTTGTGCTCTAAGACCTTAACCTGATTCTGCAGCTCTTCAATTTTACCCCCAAGAGACAATTTGGTCTCTGCAAGTTCCTTTTTCAGATCATTAACCTCTGCAGCATACCTGTTGACAAGAGCATACACAGATGAGAGTGTAATGGAGTCCTCAGCTCCACCAGCAGATTGCTCTGTGGTAAGGGGAGCCTCATTGGACCTTTCAGAAGTAACCTGGTCATGCTCAATGTGGGGAAGATCTTCATCAAGAGGATCCCTCACAGGACTTGGTGTGGGTGGTCTATTAAGATCTGACTCAACATGAGTATCAAGTGTGGGTGGAGGACTGGGACAGAGTGGCTGGTCTGGAGCAACATGAGTTGCTTCAATAGTAGAAGATGGGCCCTCATCAATGTTAACCGATGGATTACCATCAGTAGCAACAGGTGAGGTAGGAGGATTATGAGTCACATTCTCCTCATTAGCAGCCTCATTACCTTGGGGCAACATGGCAGCTAGCAAGGGATGATGTTCCCCCTGAAAGTGGGTTCTCATGGTTGCAAACAATTTAGCAGTCAAAGAACCTATAGGATAAAAAGCTTGGGCTTGGGTAGAGGTGTCTAATATAATTTGTAAAAACCTTGGGTACATTAAAAATTTTCCCTTTATCTTTTGAATATTTTCAACCATGTTTTCGAAAATATACTTAGAAAAATTGAAAGTTTCCCCTTGAGAAAGACACACAATACCATATCCCAGTCTGGTAGAGAACTGGTCCCATCCTCCAGTCTTGTTGCTTATGCATTGAAGCAACGTGTGAACCAAGAACCTCCACTTCGGGCAAAGTTCCTTCTTCAACCACATATCAGTCCTTGTACCACGATATCCAATAGCTCTTAGCCCAGTAAGCACATCTTCCTGATTAGAGTAAAATACTCCATCAGCATCTTCCAAGTGAAGCTTCCTCCTAATCAGGTCCTCTGTAACATTGTACTCTTTTTCATCAATCACAGCCCTAATCTCTGTCTCGTTCCTCTTCTCAGCAGTTGCCCAAAATTGAGTAATTAGAGATTCATAAATCTCCTTTGGAGAATGAGTTAGAGCATAACGAATTTTGGATCTTTTCAGAAATTCCACCATTGGTTCGTACAGTTCATAACCTTTGCCATTACCCAGAAATGCAACTTTGTTGTGATCATATTTAAATTCCAGAGCCATGAGGAATATGAGTGTTTAGGATTATGATTTTGAAATGGTGAGAGTTTGTGAGAGTGGAATGAGAGGGAATTTGTTTGTTCTGAAGCGAGTGATGGTGGATGAAGTGTTTTTGCCCAAATTATGGTCAAAGAAAACTGGACCGTTTGGTTGACTTTTGCTGACGTGTATTGCATCTTTGACCCAACACAAAATAACACTTCGGCAGAAACACAAGATCAATCTGCTGAAGTTATGGCATCAGCAGAATGCATCAAAGATAAGAATATCTTCGGTAAGTTTCTAGAATTACTGTGCCACCCACTTGCGTTAAACTCATTGAACCTTTAATCTGTCTATAAAATGATCCCGATGTAACTCATCTTTTCACCAAGATCCCCAAATATTTACCACAAACCCTAGAAGTGAAATAACCTCAATTAACCCAATTGCACCATGAATACCAAACCTGAGATCATAGATCTCACTTCCTCATCTTCATCATCATCAAGTGGCGAATCAAACCCATGGTTCCATTACTTTCCTCAACCCTATCCAAGACCAAATAAATCGCCCTTTCTTCCTTCTTCAGAAGATGACAGTGTAGTGAATCCAAGTGAATCTGCTGATGATTCTGATGACTCCTGTAAGGAGGGAACTTCTTACTCCCAACCTCCAGCACCTCGGTCTCAACAAAGACCTCGTGCCAGGAATCCGCCACTCCCCAAAGATAGAGAGGTGGTTCTTGGTCTCACTGCGCCATCTTTTGGTGCATGAATACACATCGTATAGTAGAAGGGCTTAAGGAGGGTGGATCGATTGCATTTTGGTTGAAATGAATAGATGAAGCACACAGGACACAATAGTTCTCTACGTCATCCTGCGTGGTCATCGTCATCGTCAATCGTTTTCATCAATCCATCCCTCCATTTTGGTCCTTAGCATCTTCGTCGAGCTGGTCATGCATATCCAACCAGCCAGTTAGACTGAATGGGTGGTTACGCAAGACCTACAAAAGCAAAGCCAGCATTTAACGCATATCCAGCATTCCATTAGATTTCGGAATGAAAGATATACACTAGATTAGGCTTAGCTTAAGTGTACAGCTCGTATCTTGAGGATGCAAAATAGAAGGTTGACTTTATGTAAGCTGTAAGCTGTAAACTGTTTCTTGAATGAATGAATGAACAATTTGACTTCAATTTCTTTTCTTTCAGTATTAGCTTCAGTAGAATCAAATTGTATGCTTCAGTATTTGTTATCAGAAGAAACAAGCAACACTCTCTCAGCTATCTGACCATGTACTAATGAGCCACTCTTGATGAATTTGATCTTGATCATGGGATGTATATATTGCAATCCAGATAAGGAATAGACAAAATGTAGTACAGACAACTGCAAAACAGACACTAAAACATACACAACAACAAAAACAAACTAGAGAAATATTAGAAGTTAGTGTTAGAAAACAAACTAATATACAAAAACTATTATACAAAAATCTGCAGAGTTTGCACAAATCCTCCCCTAAGGCATATGCCTCCCCTGAGGCCTATGCCTCCCCTTAAACTATGCAGTCAAGGGTTTAGCATTCCAATATTGACCACTAGGTGTTGAAACCTTGGTCCATCAAACGCCTTTGTTAATAAGTCTGCCACATTATCATCAGTATGGATTTTAGCCACTTTTATCAAATGTTTTTCATAAGCATCTCTTATAAAGTGGTGCCTGATTTCAATGTGTTTCGTTCGACTGTGAAAAACTGGATTTTTGACTATGCAGATGGTACTTTGATTATCTATATGAATTGTAGTGTTCATAAAGTTGTACCCATAGTCCAGCAATTGGTTCTGAATCCAAAGGACTTGTCCACAGCAATTTGCAGCAGCAACGTACTCTGCTTCAGTAGTTGAGGTGGCCACAATGGTTTGTTTCTTGCATTGCCAAGAAATCAACCTTTTGCCTAGAAATTGGCAGCCTCCAGTTGTGGATCTTCTATCCAGATTTGCACCAGCATAATCACTGTCACTATACGCTTCCAGCTTGAAAGGAGATTCTTTTGGGTACCAAAGGCCTAAAAGAGGTTGGCCTTTGAGGTACTTAAAGATCTTCTTGACAGCATTGAGATGGGAAGCAAGTGGAGTGACTTGATGTCGAGAACAAACACTCACAGCAAATGTAATATCAGGTCTTGAAGCTGTCAAATACATCAATGAACCAATCATGGACCTGTACAGATGAACATTCACAGGTAGATCTGGTTCATTATTTGCTTTAGCCTTTGGAGCTTCATAAGGTGTTGTGGCAGTCCTAACACCTTCCATACCAAACTTCTTCAAAATGTCCCTTACATATTTATCTTGACTGATAAAGATGCCATCTTGTTTCTGCTGAACTTGGAGACCCAAAAAGAAAGTAAGTTCTCCCATAGCACTCATTTGAAATTCACCCTTCATAAGTTCCTCGAATTCCCTGCACCAAGCTTCGTTTGTGGAACCAAATATAATGTCGTCCACATACACTTGCACCAGAATGATGTCGGAGTAATTCTTCTTGAGGAACAGAGTTTTGTCAATAGCCCCTCGCCTATATCCATGCTTCAGCAGGAATGATGAAAGCCGAGCATACCAAGCTCTGGGTGCCTGATGTAAGCCATAGAGAGCTTTAACAACCTTATAAACATGATTTGGGTGATCTGGGTCTTCAAATCCCTTGGGTTGAGAGACATAAACTTCCTCTTCAATCTCACCATACAGAAAAGCACCCTTGACATCCATCTGATACACCATGAAACCCATGTATGAAGCATATGCCAAGAAAATGCGAATTGCTTCAACTCTGGCAACAGGTGCAAACACTTCATCATAATCAATCCCTTCCTCTTGTCTGAAGCCTTGAGCTACTAATCTTGCTTTGTTTTTGATCACAACACCCCGAGCATCTCTCTTATTCTTCAGAACCCACTTGGTCCCAATGGCATATTTGCCATCAGGTAGTGGAACCAAGATCCAAACCTGCTGATTGTGAAATTGTTGCATCTCTTCTTGCATTGCTTCTAGCCAACTTAAATCATTAAGAGCTTGAGATACACTGGTTGGTTCCACTTGAGAGAGAAAACAAGCAAACAGACAATGTTTGAAGTCTGTGTGATTGTCTCTCTGTTGGTTGGAGACATAAGAGAGAAAAGCAATCTGTCCAAATTGAGGACTTGTGATAGCCCTTCGAGTTCTAACAGGTGCCAGAAGATCACCTATGATGTTGGATTGAGGATGAGCAATGTTGATCCTCTGAGTAGCAGTGGGGTTGACTTCAATGGATGAATCAAGATTAGTGATGGTTGGTTCAAATTCAGCATCATAAGAGGGTGATGTGAAGATGCCAGCTTTGGGTTGATGATTTCCAAGATCTGAAGGTTTTGGAAAGCGTGTATAGGGTTCACCAAAGTCTGAAGATACTTGAGAAGGAACAGCATAGCCTTCAGCAGATTTGGGGATGGAGGGTGTGACAGAGTCAACTTCAGCAGACACGTTGTTTCTGCTGACTCCTTCATTAGCTACCCCTTCTTTCAGTTTCTCTGCTTCAAGCTTGGCAGCAAATTCTTGAGTCTGAAGCCTAGCAAGGTCCTCAGCATAATGAGAGTCATCTTCATCACTCGAATCAGCAACATCCTTGGAGGTGGTACCTGCAATATTGTTAGGGGAGAAGGAAGGCACAAGTATGGGTTGCTCATCATCTTCAAACTCATTGTCAGAGTCATCATCTAAGGGACCTGCATTGTCAGTGGAAGAAGCTTGAGAACCTGCATTTTGATTAGCCAAGTGTCTAGTGTAACCCAAAGAGTCAGTTAAGTAGTCAAGGTCAAAAGACCACGAATGACCCTGTCCTTGAACATTATGCTTGTCTTCCAAAAATCTCAGGTTCAGCGTCTCTTCTATCTTCTTGGCTTGCAAATTATACACCCTGTAGGCCTTACTATGAGCTGAATAACCCACAATATAACCATCATCAGCCTTCTCATCAAATTTTCCCAACGGATCACTGGTGTTCAGAATGGTCGCTTGACAACCAAAAGGTTTTAGGTAGTGAATGACAGGAACCTTTCCAAAGAGAAGTTCATATGGGGTTTTGAGTTGTGGGCTGGTAATGGACACCCTGTTTAGCACATAGCAGGCAGTGCCAACAGCTTCAGTCCAGAACATAGTGGGCAGTTTAGAGTCTGCAAGCATGGATCTAGCAGCCTCTATTAAGGTCCTATTCTTTCTTTCAGCCACCCCATTTTGTTGTGGGGTTCTTGGATTACTGTAGTCCCTTTTTATGCCTTTTGACCCACAGAGTTCTATAAGAATAGCATTTTTGAACTCTGTCCCATTATCACACCGAATGCCCTTAACCTTTTTATTCAACTGATTTTCAACAAGAGTGATGAATTCAGTCAGCACTTGAGATGATTCATCTTTGGTTCTGAGAAAGAAAACCCAACAAAATCTGCTATAGCCATCAGTGATCACCAAATAGAAGTACTTATGATCAATGCTTCTGACTTGAGTTGGACCAAATAGATCCATGTGAAGCAACTGAAGAGGTTCAGTAATGATGCTCATAGCATTGATAGCTTTGTAAGAGGCTCTGTGTTGTTTTCCTTTGTTGCAAGCGACACAATTGTGATCATTTGTGAAAACTTTGGAGGGAAGACCTTCAACAAGACCCATTTTAGAGAGTTTGTTAATGGTCTTGAAATTCACATGTGCCATTCTTCTATGCCATTTAGTGGACTCATCAAGAGATGCTTTAGCCACCAAACAAGTGAGGTCACCACCTGGTTGAACTTCATTAAGGTTGAATGTGTATAAGTTGTGAGTTCGAGGAACTTTCAGTAGAATTGAAGTTTCTTCTGGGAGTTTGAAGTCTTTAGACAGCACAAGACATTCATTCTCAGTGAAGAGAACTTTGTTCTTAGTGTCACAAATTTGTGAGACAGAGAACAAGTTGAAATGCTGAAGTTCCTTAACATAGTACACATTTTCAAAATCTAGATGAGGTGTTTTTATGGTGCCTTTCCCTGTGATACTCCCATCACTTCCTCCAAAAGTTACATTGCCACCTCCTTCTATAGGGACAAAATTGTGCATCATATCTCTGTTCCCAGACATGCTTCTGGAACAACCACTATCAACAATACCAATATTCTTATGCTTAAGGGGATGATCCTACAAACATCAAAAAAAATATATACAAACAGTTAGTATTCAGAGGAGGCTCAAGTCATTACTGACTTGAACCTGCCTTGTGGATCACAGGTTTAGGGCATGAAGTTTTAGAGGATCCACCATTGTTCTTGGTCCTCCATTGATAATTTGGTCCCTTGTTAGTCCAAGAACAACCTGTTGAGGGCTTCACAGCAGTGATCCCATATCCCATCCCAGCATACATGGAGTCAACATATGTAGGCCAATAACTATGTTTAAAGTATGGGCTCGTTGGTTGGCCATAAGGTCTGGTAACTGAACTTCTCCAATGAGAGTCAGTCTTTGCTGCTTGAGGGACATAAGGTGGAATATTAGCAACATTGGTCCAGTTAGGTTTGTGTTTCTGGAGAGTAGCACATGCACCCAATCTTTGTTCATAAAAATCACAATCCTTAATCAAATGGAATTTACTGCCACATACAAAACATGTCTTCTTCTTAGAAGTTTTATTCAAATAGGAAGATGTTGGATTACATGCAGAAGTATTTAAGACAGATACATTCAAGGAATTGATTTTAACAGACTGATTATTCAAACATTTAAAAGATAAGTCTTCAGGAGAAACTGTCTTGGAAGTTGATTCCTCAGCAGCTTCCCTAGAGGGCTCACAAGTAGACTGGGGTGCAGGCTTGGGTGTTGGTTCAAGCTTGGGAAGGTCAGACTTCTCATTTGAATCACAGCTTTCATAGGAAGTAGACCCTTGATCCGATGAATTGTCACTGTCAGAGCAAGAGACAAAATCATTAGATGAGGTATCAGGGTCTGGCAAGTCTTTTGACTTTTTGCCATATAGGTGATGTGATCCATCAAAGTCAACAGTGATGGATAGGTCTGTGGGCATAAATTCACCTCTAATAGGTCCAGGGACAGCATGCAAATCACCTTCTTTTAAAAAGTTAGCTAACCCGGCTGATGTAGGTTTACGCCCATCATACTTAGCTTCTGGACCTACATATTTTTGAAAACCTAAACCTATCGGGCATGTCTGAGATTGACTAGTATAGATGATTCTATTTAAGCTTTTACCAGACATTTGCCATTCATTATTCCTAGCAATTTCCTCAGCTAGTTTTTCTTTAAGCTCTAGGTTCTCAGACACAGCTTCATCCTTTGCTTTCTCAGACAGTTTTAAGTAATTATTTGTAACTTCTAGATCAAACTGTAACACTTTTATTTTTTCTTCATAAGCTATTTGATTCTTTTGAAACCACACTTTTTGTCTTTCTACAGTTTTTAATGCAAGTTTATGAGCTTCATTATCAATATAGCATGCATCAAACTTAGGTTTCATAGCATCAAATTCTTCTTTAAGTTCATTGTATCTAAGACTACAGCCAAATATACAATTGTGTACCTAAGATAGTCCCATCAAGGCAAACTGATCATGCCTTTCATCCGAAGTGCACCTTGCAAGCAGTCCAAGCTTGTCAGTATCATGAGCTTCCTCATTAACAGGTTCATGTGTAGTCCAGTTGACCTGTTCATCCATGGTGAGGAGAGCTGCTGAAGCTCCAGCTTCCTGCTGTTTCTGCTGATAGGAAAGATATTTGGCTCCATCTCCATCCTTTCTGTCCTTGCATTCTCTTGAGAAATGCCCCATCTGATGACAAGTGTAGCACTTGACTTTCCTCCTATCAAAGCGAGCTGGTTCCTTTCCCTTGAAAACAAACTTCCTTCCAGCCTTCTCTTCAAACCTTTTGATGTCTACTGACAGCAATGCTACCTGCATTTTCAGCTTCATTTCCTCCATTTCAAGAGGGTCCAACTGATCAAAGTCTTCATATGCAAGATACTGCTGAGTATCATAGTCAGCAACAAACGAATGAAGGACATCCTCCATCACACTGCTAGTCTTAGGTTGTGAAGATTGTGGAGTGGGACGAGTGTTATGTGGTAGAGTGGGAGAGCAGGATGCTGGAAAGTAGTTGGAACTAGGAGATGATGGAAAATAGTTGGAGCTGGGAGCTTGTACCATCTTGTTGGAATGAGATGTCCCAACAAAAGCTGCATGATTAGAAGAAGATGTACGGTAGGGAGTCCTGACATCTGGTTCAAGAGTTCTGAGTCTGTTGTACAGCTCATCAAAAGTGAGCATGTCCAACCCTCCTTTAGCCTTGAGTGCTATGCTAACATGCAACCATGATGGCGGTAAGGACCGCAAGAACTTTGAGTTGCAGTCTTCATTATCCGGTTTAGCATTCAGCTGATTCAGCTGACTCAAGATCCTATGGAACCTGTCGTATCCCTTGTGGATACCTTCTTCTTCTGATATGTTGAAGTCCTGAAACTGTTGTCTTAGCATGGACTTCCTCATTCTCTTTGATTCTTCATTTCCACCGAACCTTGCTTTGAGAGCCATCCATATGTCTTTAGCATCATCCATATGGTGAAAATCACATAGATGATCTTCAGGTATGGCCTGAAGCAAAATGGTTTTTACTTTATGCTCTCTCTGCATGGCCAGCACTTCTTCAGCAGTTTTTGGTAGAGCCATGATAAATTTCCCATCTCTGTCAGGAATCATCTTCTTTAGACTATTTCCTTTCTTCACTTCTTCCCACAGATTCCAATCAATATTGGAAATCCAGTTTTCCATCTTCATAGTCCAAAGTTCATATTCTTCCCTCTTTAAATAAGGGAATTTACCATTGCTGTTTGTGAGACTGAGCTGTTGCATGGAAGTGGTGTTGGTGTTGTTTGTGTTGGTGACTTCATTTTCATTATCGGATCCAGGCATGGTGAATGAATGTTTGATTGTATGGGGGTGAGAATGGTTCTTAGTATCGTAGAGACCTTCCCGAGGCTCTGATACCACTTGTTAGAAACATACACAGAGACCTTGATAGATCTTAAGCACTCGGAGATCGTTAGTATTGCCTATGTAATCACAAGCAAACTAATAGAAGATCTCTACAACTTGAGATTGTAGCGGAAAATAAATACAAGTTATAATAACTAAGAACACTTTTGATCCTCTATGGATCTTTGATTATAGAAACTCTATGTTTCGGATAGAATACAAGACTTGAGAAACTTTAGAAAAACCTTATCTATTACAAACTAACATGGTTTCTTATATAGGCAAGAAACCCTAAAGGAGCGTTGACAATTTACGCTTCTACTACTAAACTAGACTAAGCATGCATCTAGACAAGCATGCAACTAATCATATTGTTTTGTTAATCATCGTGTTTATTCTGAGTAAGCTCTACATAATACGGCGCCAACCTATACATACGGCGCTGACTTTTACTCTAAATTGAGCTTATCTCTCCTACGTGGTTCCCACTTTCAGCAGCAACACACTGTCTGTTTTAACACTTCTGCTGAAGTATAACTTCGGCAGAATCCTTTCTTCTTCGGCAGAATCTCTTCGACTGAAGCTTCGGCAGAATCAGTAGTTTATGCTTCGGCAGAATCAGTAGTTTTCCTTAATTCCCAACAGGGACCTTTGTTTGTAAACTCTGATATTTTAATCGAATGATTATTTATTTCAACACGTCTCATTTAGAGTCGTTTTCTGTAACTTGTGCTGTGAACTATGAAGTAATACCCCGGTGACACAATCTTCCACTGCGATAATTTTGGGGGTGTTACAGATTGGTATCGGAGCTTCAGTTATAGAGAACCAGGTTGCATTTGAGCCTAGACTATAACTACATTTTATAGTTAGACTCATATCACTCATTGTTGTCTTCAACATTCCGTGCGCCATGCCTATTCCTTAGCACAATACTATGTTATTTATATAAAGATTGTTTATATAAATGATTGATTAAACATAACTCCATATGCCTATCCCAAGGCATTATGGCATAACCCGATATCCCTGATCATATACATTTTTGTGATCTATGACAGACATTGTAGTTGATACAATGGTCTCTTTATTATTAAGACATTGTAAGTATACAATGGTCTTCCCTATATCTTAAACATCGTGAGATACATAATTGACTTAGATATATCTCAAACATCGTGAGATACACAGTTGACTTAGATATATCTCAGACATCGTGAGATACATAATTGGCCTAAATATATCTCAGACATTAAGAGATGCACAATAGTTTTATCTATTTCTCAAACATTGTGGGAAAACTTTTTCATAACTATGAACTCACCAATTATTTTGAATGCTATGTCGATGTTCTCTGATTATTTTACTCCCCGTCTTAGAAGATGAGTGTGAGCATTCATTCCATACTCTCGGAACACTTACGACGTCTCAAAATATATCGATTTGTAACTCATCGATTAAGTATGAGTGTTGTGTCGGAAATTCTTAAGTAGGATGATTTGGAATATCCTTATTTAAATGGACTGGGACGCCTTTTTATTTAAATAAAGAAATTGTAAATCACCGAACCATAAGTTTATGATTTCTTACTTACATAAATTGGGACGCTTCTTTATGTAAGTAATGAATTATAAATGAGTGGGCTTATTTGTATCCGATATGACATGAGTATGAACTCGAACTCGAGAATCACTGGTATTCTTTGAAAAGATCTAGAAAACACAATAGTGTTTTACCACTCAGCAAAAATCTTAAGACCTCATTCGAATAACCTAATTTCATTCTTAAGTTTCACTTTTGCTGTTACAAATCCTTACAACCATGAACCATTTGTTGAGCTAACAAAATTAGTTAGAGTCAATTGAAACCCGACCTGATAGAATCAGATGTTTCAAGAACATAATTGAAACATGACATGATAGAGTCAGATTTTTCAAGAACATAATTTGATTGCCACAGATTTGATTATGCACGAGTCGCATAAGTCAAAGTATTCCACATTGTTGAGCTAACGGACCTGTTACACTCTTGAGCTAATGGACTTAGTTCAGTCTCGAACTAACAAACTAGGTACGATATCCCATCATCACATAAGCTTTCCCACGAGCTTCTCCTGTTGGTTGGCCATTATTTTAAGAACATAATTGTTAATACAAATAAGCCGTAAAAACGTTTATTTATATTTTACGATCTTCTAATGTTTTGTCGATAACAAAAGTAAAATCATATTAACGAAACAAATAAAATACGTAAATGGTTTGAACTAATAGTTTTATAACACACTTACGTTTTCACATAAAACACTATAACAAGATTAAGTAATTCTATGAGTTAGATACATATGTACAACCACTAGTGTTTACATATTGGGTTAATACATACTTATATTAAGTATACTAAAATGGGTAAAAACAAGTATATACTAAAATGGGTAAAAGCAAGTATATACTAAATAGATAAAAACTAGCAAATGGTTTTGACCCATAACCCATGGTTTTATATATACCACTTACACAAGTTCAATGTATCCTTAAGGTACATTGTATCTAGTTAGAAAACCATGGATCAACCCATAACCCATGACCCATGACCCATAACCAAAAATACCCATGGGCAAAGAGGAGCGTTCCACGGATCCCTAGCTTTGTGCTAGCCGGATCCCAAGTGGAAGGGATCCGTGGGATCCGGGGAAACAGTAGAGAATTTCCTCTATAAATAGAGAGCCATTTCTTCCTTTCTATTGATCCCTTTACATATATACTTCCCCCAAATATTATAACCCTCTAACCTCAGATCCAAGAGATCTATGTAGCTTTTCTCTTTTGTTTTTGTGTGATCTTGTAGATTCCTCTTAAAGGAAAGATTACCACATCTTGAAGACGTGCAAGCTCAAGTCCATGAGTTTCCATGCTTCGTCATCATCAAGACAACGAAGGTTCTCTTGTTGATAGTTCTTCCTTTCTCCATAGATGTTGGGTTGAAGGCATTAGTGAAGAATGCCGAAAGTGTCAAGATGAAAGCATTAGTGAAAGGTGCTTATCATCCGCGTCAAAGCATTAGTGAATAATGCTTAAGGTGTCAAGACGAAGGCATTAGTGAAGGGTGCTAAGCATTGTGTCAAAGGCATTAGTGAAGGATGCCGAAGAATCAAATCAAGTAGCATTTGGGAAGAATGCTTAGGTCGTATAAATCGATGAGGTGCATCGTTATACATATAAGTGTTTATTTATTGACAAGGATGGTGATATCCTTGATGGTGTTGTAACAAGGAGTAGATCTCCTTGATAATAGGTGTTGTGTCGTGAAGGGTAGTAGTTCCTCCATAATGGAACTAGGTGCTTAGCCTAGTACCTATTAAAGGGTAGGCAACGTTGTGATAGGATTAGTTCTCCTAAGGTGTGAAAGAACTCGGTGGTTAGCCTAGCACTGTATAAAGGGTAGGCGACGTAGTGTTAGGTGTGGTTCGCCTTGGTGTGAAAGAACTCGGTATTTAGCTTTGTACCGGAAAAAGGTTAAGCGACGTTGTGAAGGCTTCTCCGCCATAAGGAGTTGGTGTAGTGTTTACGAACTCTCGAGTAGGTGACTCGGGGAGTGGAGTAGGGCAAGGAAGGTGTCCTTGTAGCCGAACCACTATAAATACTTGTGTCGTGGTGATGTGCTTCTTACTCTTTATCTTTCATTTACATGTTTATATATCTATCTATCAACATCCAACATAAACAACCAAATAGATTGACATAAGTCGATCTAAATATTCAAAAAGAAGTTTTAAATTGGTAAAACTATTCAACCCCCCCCCCCCTTCTAGTTTTCCACAATTGGCATCAGAGCTTCGTTACCAAGTTTCTTAGAGTATGTTGTACTTTAAAAACTTGATACGATCCATGTATGTTTGAAAACTACAAAGAAGGATTATTTTTGTCATAATTTAAAAAATCAATATATTGTTTATTGTTGGACAATGATAGAATGCTCTAACATTTTTTTTAAGCATTATCCATACTTGGATTTGGAACTACCAAAAAGATCATGAAGAATTCATCTTAATTGTTCCTCTCGCAAAAAGAATGTTTAAGTATTCTTACAACATTAATCTGGAGATTCCAAGAAACATCTAAATATTTCTTTTCCTTAAAAGAATATTTGGCAAAGGTATGATCTTTAATTACTTATCTTTATTTGTTATTATTAGTATCTTGATTGCATGTCTTAGTAGTAATAATTCTAGTAATTATTCTTTTATAGTATTTTTCTATTTAGTATTCTCCGATTTTGTTTTGTAGACTTTATTACCAACTCATAATAATGATATCTAGTTATATGATAACATCAATCATTATTCACCACAAAGGATTTATTGACATCTCATGCACATCAATAAATATCCATGTGAAACTTCTTATATTATAATAAAATGGGATTTTATTATAATGTTTGAAAAGCTTCCCAAGAATCACGACTAATTCTTAAAAAAAGGGAACATTGTCTAATAGGAATAGCATTTAATCATCAAAACCTCA
The DNA here is from genome assembly GCA_019973895.1 of Chrysanthemum seticuspe. Taxonomy (NCBI): domain Eukaryota; kingdom Viridiplantae; phylum Streptophyta; class Magnoliopsida; order Asterales; family Asteraceae; genus Chrysanthemum; species Chrysanthemum seticuspe. The sequence continues at coordinate 248,473,155 of BPTQ01000007.1, forward strand.
AACCACAAGTTTTAGAACATTAACACCAAAATACTAGGTATCTTAGAACTCCCAAACCAAAGTTATCAAGGAATTTCTTGAGCTAACTTTTACTGTCATGCCGGATCCCTAAGTTTATACTAGACGGATCCCAAATGAGAGGGATCCGCGGGATCAGTGCAACATAAGACAGTATAAGCTAAAAATGATCACTGTGGATGTTTCACCATCACTCATTTCACAGACTCACGAACAAGGACACTGTTACTGTTCATAGGAGCTAATTGATCATTTTTCTCAAGCCTAACAATCACGTGTGTAAGTTTAATCTTCACTACATTGTTAATCTAATTCCTTGATTCTTAGAATTACAATTACTTCATCTTTAAGAGTTGGGTTCAAATGGGTTTACCATTATTTGTCATCACATTGTTTTCTAAGATAATCTAAATCAATGATTTAACATTGTTAATACAAATTAAACACATTTCTTGAACCCAACAAAGATGATGAGAGCAAAATTGTGATGAAACCCTCTAGGTTACTATTCACCATTAACACCACATTGTGGTTACATTGTTTAGGAACATCATGCCAAGCAACAAGCAACAAGATTACCAAGACACCACTCACTACATTCCCATGTACCATAGGAAAAATGGATTAAATCCGGACGATAGGAAAGCTTTTAAGTTACTTGAAAGGAGACTCTTTCATGAAGGTAGAGTTGTTGATCCATCATTTCTTGCAAATACCGACATGAGGGAAGTATTTGGAACTATTGGGTTTGATTGTTTATTGGATATAAACGAGCAAATTTGCCCAGTCTTTGTGCTTGAGTTTTACAAGACTATGGGTATAATTAGAAATGATGATGGGTCCATCTCAATTGAATTTACCATAAATGGACATAAGTACACTCTTTCACTTGTGGAGCTTGGAAGAATTCTAGGGGTTACATATGATGGCGTTTGTATGTACTCAAATGAATGGTCTTTGGAACAACTACACACAATGGTTGATCACCATGATATCGACCACACTTTGATCCCAGAAGCAACCACGGTGAGGGACACCGTATTTATGCCAAGTGTCACACCCCCAATTTACCTGTTTTGCAGCGGAATGGAATTCCTGGGGGCAATGACTGTCATAGCATCACAATCACAGTTATATTGAACGACCTAAAGTGTCGTTTGGAAAATACATCGTTTGATTTACTAAAATAATCAGAGTTTACAAAGTAGGTCCCAAATGTAAATCAACTTGTGCGGAAATAAGTTTGTTACAATTCAAACGATGTTTTAGAGTACATAAAACCCAAGTGAGACGCGTCGTCACCACGACTCCATGATGTGTCCAAATGCATGCCATGAAGTGAATGCCTTAGATACCTGAGATACAAACATGCTAAAAGTGTCAACACAAAGGTTGAGTGAGTTCATAGAGTTTGTTTTGAAATGTAAAGCCTTTCAAAAATCGTTTATGCCGCAAAGGCATTGTAAATCGTTGAAATGTAAATACTTTCAAAATCGTTTATGTAGCAAAGGCATTGTAAATCCACTCAGTTCCAAGTCCCGCCCATACAAAACTTGCAACCTGTGTGTTCACAACCCACTGCCAAAGTGTGTAAAGTTTATGTTCCAAACATATGATGTCAAATGAATTCACATAATAGTGCATGACTTAATGTATCGATGTTTACTTGACCTAATTATACCAAGACCATCAGTTCATTGAATGTACCAAGACCATCAGTCCAATGAATATACCAAGACCATCAGTCCAATGAATGTACCAAGACCATCAGTCCACTGAATATACCAAGACCATCAGTCCAATGAATATACCATGTAAATACTACGTATGGCCAAACTGTTACTACGCATGACTAAGCATTTCAATTCGGCTAAACATGTAATTTGCAAATAGTCATGAATGCAATAAACATTATTGAGCATGTATCTCCCCCAAAAGTAATTCAAAACGTGTAAAGGTAGGGGCTATGAAAACTCACTTGGTAAACTGACGAGATGACAAGAGTGAGTACACTGAGGTATAATGAGATGCGTTATCCGCGACCTATGACGAATGATATGATATGTCATGAGTTGCAATGTAATGTTATGCATGCACTTCGTATGTTATTTATACCATTTACGGGTTTTTGAAAATATTACTCGTCGTCGAAAAATACTCTTTTGACGTCTTGACCAATCAAAAATGACTTTACATGTTTTTACGTCAAAATGTCATCCTACAATGGTTTTATAATGATTTTTGGTGAAATTACCATTTTTCGTCGCAAAACAATGTCGTCGGAAAAACCATGAAATCAACAAAAATAGCTCCGGAAAAGTGGTCGTAAAACGGTGTACGTCGATCGTTAGAGAACGAACTCGACGGTTTTGGAAAGTTTGTATCGATATCTAAAAGTTTCAGTTCAGGAGTTTTCGTTCAAAAGGTCTCGATCATAAAGATATCCAAGGCTAAAGATGGTGGTTTTTGTGAATTGTGTGCAGAAAATGAGTTTCGGCCAATGTTTGAACATCCGTAAATAAATCACTATGACTCCGCTTGACAAACGGCTTTTTGTTTTGTAAAATATGGCCGATGAACTTGATTTTACTAGAAGACACTTTGTTATAAAAAGTTTTGCATCATGGTTAAAAACTGCCGCAAACATGGACAATATAGCTAATGAAATACTTGTTACGTCAAAACTAATATAATTTTCAGAAAATAATACTTACGGCAACTTTATGAAAACGGCCATATATTTGTCGTTTTAAATCCGTTTCCTACGTAAAATATGTCCTTAGCTTCGTATCGAAGTAAACTAATATATTTTTGACTAGTCGAAATAATTTGTGAAGCTTAAGGCTCGTTTTTGACCCGAAATATGTAAAAACTGCATGCTGTCATTTTCAGAAAATAATACTTTTCGTCGTAAAACTTTAAAAATTCACCACGGCTTCGTTATAACTCCGTTTTTATCCGTTCAAGCGGCCACGGATTCGTTTTAAAGTATATTTTCTAAAAATCAAGGCCAAAGGGTCGTACCATCAGTGGGTTTTTCCAGAATTTCATTTTAAGGACAGAATCAAAAATATAGTTTACGAAAATATTTTTTCTCGGACAAAACCTATTCTAATCCCTTCAAATCAACTCCAAAGCTAATCTAATCCTACCATACACCTTCTTAGGGTGTCATGGGTTCCTAATCACCATCAAGATCAAAGAATAACTTGGGAATAATTATAGGATGACTAATATATATATAAAACCTCAAAATCATGAAATAAATGGTATAAATCACAATACATGCATATAAGCTCCAAAAATGATAAGAAGCATATGAAAATGATAGGGAAACATAAAAATGACAAGAATATGCTTACTAGTGAAAATGAAGAGGTGTAGGTAACAAGGATTAACCTAAATATCCTTGGTTTTTATTTCAAAACCATATAAAGGATATAAACTAGGTTGTAAACACTTGATTTTTGCCAAAAATCTTGATCCCTTGGCCCTTGATGTTGTGGCCGGTTTTGTGCACCCAAAAGAAGAGAGGAAAATTTGTTTACACCTTACAACTATGAGAAAATGAATGAAGTGAATTATTGTATAAGACTTTAAGTAAGATAGAAACATTTTCTAACACAACCATACATCATTAATGACACACTTGACTTCCCCCCCCTCCAAGGCCGGATTTGGGGGGGCTTGTGTCTCCCATTATATATTTTTTTTTTTTTATAAACTATTACTTGTATATTTTGTTGTGTTTAATTTGTAGAAAAAGGTAAGTTAAATAAATGTAATGGTGAATGGTAGTCTTTAGGTACAAGTAAGTTTTTAGTAATTCAAAATAGATTGTATTGAGGTGATAAAAATTGTAAAAATACTTTCCTTGTGAAAATTGGGTGATAAAATAATTATCATAAGATTTTTAGAAAAACGACGTAATAATTAAACGTTAACGATTAAAATACCAATTAAATGTGAAACACTAGGAAAACTAAAAATATAGTTTTTATAAACTAAATGTGAGTTTAAAAATACCTCGGGATCATTTTTGAAAGTAACGGGTTAAATAATCAAAATAAAAACTCACGCGATAAAATTATAAATATACAAATTACGCGTTGAAGGGTGAAATGAAATGTCGTGAATGTACTAATGAAATGCACATGATGTCAATGAAATGTAGACTAATCATAGTCCATATGAAGTGTACGTGATGTCATGATCATGAATTCGCCGCTAAACCTCCAAGGTTACGCGAATTTGAAACAAGTAAACCAAGTTTACTAAAAATGTTGAAATAATGAGACGTGAATCGTGTCGAGGAATGACCTGAAAGTACGGGTTGTCACATTCGCCCATCCAAAAAGGAATTCAGTCCCTGAATTCAGTCGTTGTTAGGTCTAACGGGTTAAGGGTTTGAGGTAGCAAACTTTCCCATTCCCGAGCAAAATCCTCAAAAGACTTTGTGGTAACCGATTTTTACTTAATCTCACAACTCATCAAACAAGAACTGTCATGAGATTAGGCTAAATCGGTTTAGGTAACAACTTGTTTCTAGCTCGATCTTTGCAACTCATCAAACAAGAACTGTCACGCGGATCAAACTGGAAACAAGTGATTTGAAGAAAATCTTTTGAAAATTTGGCTCGATTACGGAATTGCTTACTCATATAAGACTACTACTCCCTTCATTGCATGATTCTTCCTGAATTAGACATAGGTGATCAGGCTATGTATAATTTAGGAGTAACTATGCAATGCTTGGACTAATCGACTCATATGTTTGTTTGGTGTTGGGTCAACTGGTGTTAAAATTGCGATGAACATCGAGGAGAGGAGATATGGAGAAGTGTCGTTAAAATGATAGTTAAAGTAAAAAGAATTAAAATCCTCGTAAATGATATCGAATCGAAAGGAAATAAAGTACGATAGATGAGAATATTTTACAACGAGTAGTTTAGCAAAAGTAGTACATCTTTAAGTTATAAAGTTTCGGATACGATGATTAGACATAAACTTAGTACAACATAGCACATAAGAAGAAATAAGACTGTTAGTTTCCGAACTTCTTCAGTCTTCCGCGTCGTTGATACCTTGACGAGCTCCTTCTAACATATATACATTCCCATGAGCACCTTCGACTTGTTGACCTTGGTTTTGAGGACATTGATTCCGATAGTGTCCTTGCTCCCCGCATCTGTAACATGTAACCATGGCCTTGCCTCTACAATTCCTGGCAAGGTGTCCCAGTTGTTGACACTTATAGCACTTAGCAGGACAAAGACCCGTGTGATGATACTTACATCGATTACATAGTGGGTAGGTTCCAGCATAACCTCTGTCTTCTATTGGTGCAGCAACATAAACCATTGCAGTCTCTTGCCCTCTATTCTGTTGTTGATGATGGTTAGTGTTACGGTCTTGATTGTTGTTATTGTAACCTCCTCGGTCATTTTCCCATTTTCTTTTGTTGTTGTTGATTTGGTTATCGGTGTTGTTGTCATTGTTTTGGTTATTGTAGTAATTGGTGCAGTTGTTGGGGTTGTTGTTGTTTTGGTTGGTGTTGGGGTACTTGCCTCTCTTCACTACCTGTGCCATTAGCTTTTGAGTCAATCGAATAGCTTCCTCAATCGTTTGCGGGTCAGAAGAAGTCACATCGCCTTGAATAATTTCGGGAAGTCCCCCGATGAAACCCTCTAGCAACTTCTCATTATCAGAAACCATGGACGGGCATAACACAGCCAATTCTTGGAATCTCCGAATGTAAGTGTCAATATCGTACCCAATTGTTACTAATTCGTAGAACTCCGTCTCCAACTTTTTGATTTCCGTACGTGGACAAAACTTCTTAGTCACCAAATTCTTGAATTCATTCCACGTGAGCTTGAAAGCATTCTCCATACCAATCGGTTGAGCGTAAGAATTCCACCATGACAACGCTCCATCGAGTAAAGTACTCGTAGCATACTTAACCTTACTGTCATCCGGACAGTTACAAAGCAAAAATACCGATTCCAACTTTTCAAACCATCTAACCATAGCTGTAGCTCCCTCGGTACCTCGAAACTTAGTGGGTTCCGCACTTTTGAAATCTTTGTACGAGCATTTCTTAACCCCAGATCCTCCGGCATTACTAGTAGCAGCGGCTAGTCTAGCGGCTTCAGCAGCAGCCGTGGCCTCAGCAACAGCAGCAGCCACCGTTTCCCTTTCAACTCTTAGAGCATTTGCAATGCTATCATTCACTAACTTCTGAATAGCCGCTTGGGTCATTTCAACTGTAGCTTTCTTCGGTGCCATATCTTCTTCAAAACAAGAGAAAACGTGAGACGTAGCAAAATCCGATGTTAATAATAAGCGCTCCAAAGAAATGTGATAAGAATGATAAGTTTGAGGTTATGTTTCAAAAATGATCGACGGGTTCCGAAAAGATGGGTTATGAGGTGTTGTAAGTGCTTCAATGTATGATGGTTTAGAGACTTAATGTGTGAATAAAGTGTAACTCGACATGTTAGTGGTGAAATAAAGGAGTGAGAGCGACTTCGCCCTAACTAAAAGTTTATCTCGGCATTCGTCGTTATCGATGATGAATCAGCTGATATAAAAACTGTGATAAGGAATGACAAGGAATTCTCCACGTTAGAGTATGGGGAAAAGATAATGGGATGGGCATTTAAGGGCATCCATGTGACAATCGTTATGAAATGAAAGTAAATAACTCGAAAATGTACGTAAAAACCGCATGTAAAGTGAACATTCACTTATGATGAAATGATGAGATGCTATGATAATGTAGTTATAGTCTAGGGTCAATGATGCAACCTAGTTCTCTATAACTGAAGCTCTGATACCAATCTGTCACACCCCCAATTTACCTGTTTTGCAGCGGAATGGAATTCCTGGGGGCAATGACTGTCATAGCATCACAATCACAGTTATATTGAACGACCTAAAGTGTCGTTTGGAAAATACATCGTTTGATTTACTAAAATAATCAGAGTTTACAAAGTAGGTCCCAAATGTAAATCAACTTGTGCGGAAATAAGTTTGTTACAATTCAAACGATGTTTTAGAGTACATAAAACCCAAGTGAGACGCGTCGTCACCACGACTCCATGATGTGTCCAAATGCATGCCATGAAGTGAATGCCTTAGATACCTGAGATACAAACATGCTAAAAGTGTCAACACAAAGGTTGAGTGAGTTCATAGAGTTTGTTTTGAAATGTAAAGCCTTTCAAAAATCGTTTATGCCGCAAAGGCATTGTAAATCGTTGAAATGTAAATACTTTCAAAATCGTTTATGTAGCAAAGGCATTGTAAATCCACTCAGTTCCAAGTCCCGCCCATACAAAACTTGCAACCTGTGTGTTCACAACCCACTGCCAAAGTGTGTAAAGTTTATGTTCCAAACATATGATGTCAAATGAATTCACATAATAGTGCATGACTTAATGTATCGATGTTTACTTGACCTAATTATACCAAGACCATCAGTTCATTGAATGTACCAAGACCATCAGTCCAATGAATATACCAAGACCATCAGTCCAATGAATGTACCAAGACCATCAGTCCACTGAATATACCAAGACCATCAGTCCAATGAATATACCATGTAAATACTACGTATGGCCAAACTGTTACTACGCATGACTAAGCATTTCAATTCGGCTAAACATGTAATTTGCAAATAGTCATGAATGCAATAAACATTATTGAGCATGTATCTCCCCCAAAAGTAATTCAAAACGTGTAAAGGTAGGGGCTATGAAAACTCACTTGGTAAACTGACGAGATGACAAGAGTGAGTACACTGAGGTATAATGAGATGCGTTATCCGCGACCTATGACGAATGATATGATATGTCATGAGTTGCAATGTAATGTTATGCATGCACTTCGTATGTTATTTATACCATTTACGGGTTTTTGAAAATATTACTCGTCGTCGAAAAATACTCTTTTGACGTCTTGACCAATCAAAAATGACTTTACATGTTTTTACGTCAAAATGTCATCCTACAATGGTTTTATAATGATTTTTGGTGAAATTACCATTTTTCGTCGCAAAACAATGTCGTCGGAAAAACCATGAAATCAACAAAAATAGCTCCGGAAAAGTGGTCGTAAAACGGTGTACGTCGATCGTTAGAGAACGAACTCGACGGTTTTGGAAAGTTTGTATCGATATCTAAAAGTTTCAGTTCAGGAGTTTTCGTTCAAAAGGTCTCGATCATAAAGATATCCAAGGCTAAAGATGGTGGTTTTTGTGAATTGTGTGCAGAAAATGAGTTTCGGCCAATGTTTGAACATCCGTAAATAAATCACTATGACTCCGCTTGACAAACGGCTTTTTGTTTTGTAAAATATGGCCGATGAACTTGATTTTACTAGAAGACACTTTGTTATAAAAAGTTTTGCATCATGGTTAAAAACTGCCGCAAACATGGACAATATAGCTAATGAAATACTTGTTACGTCAAAACTAATATAATTTTCAGAAAATAATACTTACGGCAACTTTATGAAAACGGCCATATATTTGTCGTTTTAAATCCGTTTCCTACGTAAAATATGTCCTTAGCTTCGTATCGAAGTAAACTAATATATTTTTGACTAGTCGAAATAATTTGTGAAGCTTAAGGCTCGTTTTTGACCCGAAATATGTAAAAACTGCATGCTGTCATTTTCAGAAAATAATACTTTTCGTCGTAAAACTTTAAAAATTCACCACGGCTTCGTTATAACTCCGTTTTTATCCGTTCAAGCGGCCACGGATTCGTTTTAAAGTATATTTTCTAAAAATCAAGGCCAAAGGGTCGTACCATCAGTGGGTTTTTCCAGAATTTCATTTTAAGGACAGAATCAAAAATATAGTTTACGAAAATATTTTTTCTCGGACAAAACCTATTCTAATCCCTTCAAATCAACTCCAAAGCTAATCTAATCCTACCATACACCTTCTTAGGGTGTCATGGGTTCCTAATCACCATCAAGATCAAAGAATAACTTGGGAATAATTATAGGATGACTAATATATATATAAAACCTCAAAATCATGAAATAAATGGTATAAATCACAATACATGCATATAAGCTCCAAAAATGATAAGAAGCATATGAAAATGATAGGGAAACATAAAAATGACAAGAATATGCTTACTAGTGAAAATGAAGAGGTGTAGGTAACAAGGATTAACCTAAATATCCTTGGTTTTTATTTCAAAACCATATAAAGGATATAAACTAGGTTGTAAACACTTGATTTTTGCCAAAAATCTTGATCCCTTGGCCCTTGATGTTGTGGCCGGTTTTGTGCACCCAAAAGAAGAGAGGAAAATTTGTTTACACCTTACAACTATGAGAAAATGAATGAAGTGAATTATTGTATAAGACTTTAAGTAAGATAGAAACATTTTCTAACACAACCATACATCATTAATGACACACTTGACTTCCCCCCCCTCCAAGGCCGGATTTGGGGGGGCTTGTGTCTCCCATTATATATTTTTTTTTTTTTATAAACTATTACTTGTATATTTTGTTGTGTTTAATTTGTAGAAAAAGGTAAGTTAAATAAATGTAATGGTGAATGGTAGTCTTTAGGTACAAGTAAGTTTTTAGTAATTCAAAATAGATTGTATTGAGGTGATAAAAATTGTAAAAATACTTTCCTTGTGAAAATTGGGTGATAAAATAATTATCATAAGATTTTTAGAAAAACGACGTAATAATTAAACGTTAACGATTAAAATACCAATTAAATGTGAAACACTAGGAAAACTAAAAATATAGTTTTTATAAACTAAATGTGAGTTTAAAAATACCTCGGGATCATTTTTGAAAGTAACGGGTTAAATAATCAAAATAAAAACTCACGCGATAAAATTATAAATATACAAATTACGCGTTGAAGGGTGAAATGAAATGTCGTGAATGTACTAATGAAATGCACATGATGTCAATGAAATGTAGACTAATCATAGTCCATATGAAGTGTACGTGATGTCATGATCATGAATTCGCCGCTAAACCTCCAAGGTTACGCGAATTTGAAACAAGTAAACCAAGTTTACTAAAAATGTTGAAATAATGAGACGTGAATCGTGTCGAGGAATGACCTGAAAGTACGGGTTGTCACACCAAGAGCATCACCATCAAGAGTCACAAGAAAGTCAAAAGTGATCTATAGGGATCCTTTTCAAATGGAGCTTTCTGAAATGTATGGGTTATATAAGAAATGGGAAGTTGTGATAAGAGAAAATGTGGTATGTCTAGTAGGAAACAAGGATCACCCCAATGCTTGCCTAAGCTTCATGATATATTGTCTAGTGACCAATACTAGATTCAACCTTGCCTACTACATGGTCAAAAGTGTAAAAACCTAAAAATATAAAACATATTGAGAGACTAAAATACCCTTGGAATCAAAAGTTATTAAATACGTAAAATACATTTATACTCATTAACGAAATTTAAAACCTAACTTAAAAAAAAAAAAAAAAAAAAAACTAAAACCTAACGTCTATATTAACTTTCGACACTTGGTACGACGAAAATAAACGTCACGAGTATAAATAATTTGGGTCGTTTGTTCTTGAGTAATCCGAATACCTTTGGGTCATTTTTGTTTTCTTTTGTGCAAGACGAGTATACACTTGAGCCATGGAGTCCGGTTTGGTTTGTGACCCGATTGTACACCATAAAACATGTCGGGCCTCGTTCCTCCTTCTTTTGCAAACCGATTTACTCAGGCCTTGGGTCTCGTTGGTTTGGGTTGGAAGCCGAGTACCACACACACAAAAAGCCCATATGTCGAGCGGTGTATATATACCTCATAACACATCAAACTTCAAACCCTAGTTACAAAAGACCACGGCACAAGAAAATTTCCGGCCTCTCTTTTTCTTTTCTCAACCAGCTGCCGCTACTATATTTTTGTGTTCGGTGCGTTTGATCCGAGAACGGTACCAAGATATAACATTTTTTCCATTCGTCCTAGAGGTATCTCAATCTTTTCTTTGTTTAATCTCTGATCATGCAACCCACGATATATTATTATTATCCCTAATTCACGATTGAAACTATTCGAATATTAATATTCGTTTCCTGTCTTACGTACATACATAAAAAAAGAAAAGGATTGGCTTGATTTTATGACTTGCGAATATCAAAGAAAACCACATGTTGCATGTTAATAATGGTGTACATGCATTATGAGCATGTATGATATTCCATGCATAGAATTCTATACACATTCCTTTTATCAGTTTACTGCGATAGCATATAATGAGCTAGTATTAAGTGTGTCGTAAATATACGTGAGTTATGATTTTATGCAAGGAGTCAAGTGTCATGAATTGAAAGTAATGTATGCATGGTCTCATTAAGTTTGTGTTCGAGCAATGTTGCATGGGAGTTTTGGTCTTTCATGAAAAATATAAAAGCTTGTGTAAACTGTTTTGAAAGAGAGTTCTAAAATCCGTTCTTGACATTGATAAACCCTATACTTTGAAAGATGATCATATAAGCTCTCAAATAAGATATTTATCATATTAAACCCTTAAGTTTACCAATTATCATTTGTAACACATACGTTTGGCTAATTAATGATTAAGACTCTAAAATGTTGTAATTCCGTCCATCCCTAAGAATAAGAATATACTTATAACTCTAAGAATGTTAATGCGATTAATCCGTCATAGCTTTAATGATGCTAATAAGTATTAAACAAATCATAATTCGTGTAGATTCGTTGAAGAAGACGCGACGTTGTATCTTCGTGTTCCCACATTCGTTTGCTTTTCCTCATTTGCTTTAAGGTACAGATATTCTGACCTTTTTAGTAAAGGTTCCTCATGATTTCTCTTCTTCGTCATTTCTATTATACTTATTAGGATTTCCTATGCCATTGCTATGAACCCTTTTCTGATTGTTTGATCTGTTACTTGTGTAAAATACCTGTTCTAGTGAACTATGCAATATTTGTTTTGAGCTTGTGTTATGAAGACTTTGATATGCATATTTATTGAACCTCACTAAGTTTAATTATGAACTTCTATTATGAATGTATGATTTGTGACTGTGATAGGAACTTTTGACCTATGAATCGTTGAATATGAACCTTAATTATGATATGAGTTATCTGATATGTTATTTGCTATGAACACTAATGTGTCTTTTGAGCTGTTGCTTATCTGAACTTTGATTTTTGAATCATAAAACATTGATTTTGAACTATATGATATGAAGACTTTGATTTTGAAAACATGATTAAACATTTGATAAAATATGATCTATGTCAGTTTTGACATTCTAATTTGACCTAAGTTAGTTTGACACCCGAGCCAAAATAATAACTAGTCATGGGGGTTCCATGTCCATGTCAGTGATGCACCTCTGACATGACTCTAGGGCAGTAGAGTGAAGTTCTGCCACGTCCCTTATCTATTATTTGTTATGAGCTCAAGTTATATTATATTATCAATATATGTTTGTGGGGCGTATGGATGCATCCTAGATCTGATCTGTTATCCGATATGATTTGTCTAGGTGAATGATGTCGTGTGCAATACACATCTTCATAAAACTCTGGGAGCTAGCTACTCCGACTTATTTTGAGATTGTTTTCTATGTTGTTATGATGTTTTGATATGATATGTTCTGGGCTCGTGGTAGTTAACTAAATCTTTATTTGTTATTTTTATGTTAAGTATTCTGATTATGATTCGGTATGTTCAAGTGTTTATGATTTGGTGTTGGGCTTATTATATGTTCTTATATATGTGTATGCTTTTGTATGTTTATGTGACTACCGTCTACTATGCTAGGTTATGATTAATATGTTTAAATATGATTCGCATGCTGTCATCTGATGTCATGTTAGTTTATCGTTATGTGAATTCGTTGATCTGTGAGATGAATGTGCTAGTGTGAAAGTGAGTATTCTATAAGTTTAGTATGTATAATTTGTTCAGTTAATTTTGTGAACTTTGCTTATACGTTAGTGTTTTATCTACCTATGTGACCTGCCATGCTTTAACTACTGCTGATGTTAGGATTTGATTTGAGAACTGGTTTAGTTTATGATAGCTGTTTTGATAATTGCTAATGGTTATGCTATGTTTTGTTTGGTCTATTTAATTATAGTTTGTCTACTATGTTTTCTATTTGTTCGTGAGACTGCCATGATTTGGACTGCTATTTCCGCTGCTGAAATATTGAATTAAGTGTGTTAAGTGAAGGTTAATTAATTTGTTTAATGCCATGTTTATTTTCTAGAAAGTGTTTCCGTTAGCCTTAGACTTTTCGTTTGGTTTATATGTAATCTATTTCTTCTTGATATGTTAAGTGTCTGGTTATTTTGATGTGTTTGCGTTGGAGTCATCAATATGCTATGTGTTTGTCCTTGATTGCTAATTGTTTTTCCGGATTTCTGTGCAATTGTGTTTCTGCAGAATCCTCAATGATTCATTATTCTCGTTCCGCTACGATTTTGTTATTCGTTTCTTTGTTCAATTCGTATTTATGTTTTGTTTAGTTTTTGTTTTGTTATATCTGTTCACTGGGCTTTGTAAGCTCAGCCGCACTTTCTTTTCCTGCGGCAGGTTTTAAGCATTCAAGATGAGCTTATGGGATAGCTGATCTGAGTTGAGAATAGAGCTGAGAGCAAGACTTGACCTTTAGAGATCTTAGATTTATTTTGAAGTTTAGCTATTTATGTTTTCTTTTTGAATATTTTGTATAGGCTTTTGCTATTGTATAGTATTTAAAGTTCTGATATGAAACCGTATTTGCGATATCTTTACCCTTGTCGGGTTGGGGTGTTACAATTATGGTATCAGAGCTCTAGGTTTTAGGACCCTTAGAGCTTAGGCTATGACCTGTGAGGATTGGGTAGACATTAGGTTTCCTTCTGTTCAGCTATCTTTCGATTCCTTTTGATGGCCGTTCAGATTTGACGTCGATATTCTTTTGCCTTTACTGAATTGTCCCTCCTCTGTTCGCATCGAATTTTGTTATTTTGTTTTCGCTCGTCCGTTTGTCGATCGTTAGATGGAGACTACCCGTGAAGCCAAAGAAGATGGTGTCGACCCTGCGTTGCTGCAACAGTTCCTATGCTGGAGAAGTTCAAGAAGCAGAAGCCACACTCGACTGCCGTGCTGCTGGAGATATCAGGATGCTGCTGGAGGAAGTTGGACGAATCAACCAAAGACGCAACGACGAAGACATGATTCAACTGGTGGCTGGGAAGGTTCATCTACTTCATATGATTTAGGGCGCGACGTGTGTTACTCTGATTCGTTTGTCACGCGTTTTGAGGCGGTTTGATATCTTGCTACGTGATTTTGATCGGCATTACTTTTCTTTGATTCGTTCAGAACTCGGTTTGAATCGTGAAGTTTTATCGTTTAGCTTTCTGGTATAACTCAGCTTTTCTTTCTGGATCGTCAGTAATGAGTCATGAGGAACTGTTTTGTGCATTGGTGGCCTTCTTTTCTTTTGTGGTATGGTAAGTTGTTTTGATGTCGTATATGCTGTATGTATGTGATCTGGTCTGTTATAGTATGTTACTTGCTATTTGTATGTTATCGGTATGTGATATGTTTTGTTCTGATATTAGTTATGTGTTTGCCATGACCCGGGACAGAATATGATGACAATAAGAACTTGTTATGTGATGCAAGTATTATGACGCCTGATCAACGTGATAATACCGAGATCATATAATTTTAACTTATTAAATTATATGACGTCTGAGGGAAATGCCTGTGATTGATACGTGATTGGACTTTGACTTTTATCTGTTATTTGTCACCCCTCATGTTTGATTGGAATTCTGTACTTAATTGTTATGATTTGTGTAAACTATGGATTGCTATGTTTGCTCTATATGTGTATGTCTCTGTGTACCCTTATTGTGATCATAGGATATTTCGTGTAGTGTTTGAGGAACATTAGATCCTTTTAGTTTGATTATTTGTGATTAGTAAGACCTTTAGGATTCGTTCTGTCTATGCATATGATTGTTTTCTTCTTTAGATACCTGAATAAGTTAGAGCGTGTCGTTTGATTTTCTACATCTCGTCTGTTTCCTGCCAATACTTTAATAAGTATATGATTAGCGTTCGTCATTTATCCCTTGAAGTTCCGAAATCCACATTTGTTGCCGTACTGTTCCGTCTTGTCCAATTTCGAGGACGAAATTTTCTTTTTAGAAGGGGAGAGTTGTAAAACCCTAAAAATATAAAACATATTGAGAGACTAAAATACCCTTGGAATCAAAAGTTATTAAATACGTAAAATACATTTATACTCATTAACGAAATTTAAAACCTAACTTAAAAAAAAAAAACTAAAACCTAACGTCTATATTAACTTTCGACACTTGGTACGACGAAAATAAACGTCACGAGTATAAATAATTTGGGTCGTTTGTTCTTGAGTAATCCGAATACCTTTGGGTCGTTTTTGTTTTCTTTTGTGCAAGACGAGTATACACTTGAGCCATGAAGTCCGGTTTGGTTTGTGACCCGATTGTACACCATAAAACATGTCGGGCCTCGTTCCTCCTTCTTTTGCAAACCGATTTACTCAGGCCTTGGGTCTCGTTGGTTTGGGTTGGAAGCCGAGTACCACACACACAAAAAGCCCATATGTCGAGCGGTGTATATATACCTCATAACACATCAAACTTCAAACCCTAGTTACAAAAGACCACGGCACAAGAAAATTTCCGGCCTCTCTTTTTCTTTTCTCAACCAGCTGCCGCTACTATATTTTTGTGTTCGGTGCATTTGATCCGAGAACGGTACCAAGATATAACATTTTTTCCATTCGTCCTAGAGGTATCTCAATCTTTTCTTTGTTTAATCTCTGATCATGCAACCCACGATATATTATTATTATCCCTAATTCACGATTGAAACTATTCGAATATTAATATTCGTTTCCTGTCTCACGTACATACATAAAAAAAGAAAAGGATTGGCTTGATTTTATGACCTGCGAATATCAAAGAAAACCACATGTTGCATGTTAATAATGGTGTACATGCATTATGAGCATGTATGATATTCCATGCATAGAATTCTATACACATTCCTTTTATCAGTTTACTGCGATAGCATATAATGAGCTAGTATTAAGTGTGTCGTAAATATACGTGAGTTATGATTTTATGCAAGGAGTCAAGTGTCATGAATTGAAAGTAATGTATGCATGGTCTCATTAAGTTTGTGTTCGAGCAATGTTGCATGGGAGTTTTGGTCTTTCATGAAAAATATAAAAGCTTGTGTAAACTGTTTTGAAAGAGAGTTCTAAAATCCGTTCTTGACATTGATAAACCCTATACTTTGAAAGATGATCATATAAGCTCTCAAATAAGATATTTATCATATTAAACCCTTAAGTTTACCAATTATCATTTGTAACACATAAGTTTGGCTAATTAATGATTAAGACTCTAAAATGTTGTAATTCCGTCCATCCCTAAGAATAAGAATATACTTATAACTCTAAGAATGTTAATGCGATTAATCCGTCATAGCTTTAATGATGCTAATAAGTATTAAACAAATCATAATTCGTGTAGATTCGTTGAAGAAGACGCGACGTTGTATCTTCGTGTTCCCACATTCGTTTGCTTTTCCTCATTTGCTTTAAGGTACAGATATTCTGACCTTTTTAGTAAAGGTTCCTCATGATTTCTCTTCTTCGTCATTTCTATTATACTTATTAGGATTTCCTATGCCATTGCTATGAACCCTTTTCTGATTGTTTGATTTGTTACTTGTGTAAAATACCTGTTCTAGTGAACTATGCAATATTTGTTTTGAACTTGTGTTATGAAGACTTTGATATGCATATTTATTGAACCTCATTAAGTTTAATTATGAACTTCTATTATGAATGTATGATTTGTGACTGTGATAGGAACTTTTGACCTATGAATAGTTGAATATGAACCTTATGATATGAGTTATCTAATATGTTATTTGCTATGAACACTAATGTGTCTTTTGAGCTGTTGCTTATCTGAACTTTGATTTTTGAATCATAAAACATTGATTTTGAACTATATGATATGAAGACTTTGATTTTGAAAACATGATTAAACATTTGATAAAATATGATCTATGTCAGTTTTGACATTCTAATTTGACCTAAGTTAGTTTGACACCCGAGCCAAAATAATAACTAGTCATGGGGGTTCCATGTCCGTGTCAGTGATGCACCTCTGACATGACTCTAGGGCAGTAGAGTGAAGTTCTGCCACGTCCCTTATTTATTATTTGTTATGAGCTCAAGTTATATTATATTATCAATATATGTTTGTGGGGCGTATGGATGCATCCTAGATCTGATCTGTTATCCGAT
Source organism: Chrysanthemum seticuspe (assembly GCA_019973895.1). Classification (NCBI taxonomy): domain Eukaryota; kingdom Viridiplantae; phylum Streptophyta; class Magnoliopsida; order Asterales; family Asteraceae; genus Chrysanthemum; species Chrysanthemum seticuspe. The sequence continues at coordinate 248,490,543 of BPTQ01000007.1, forward strand.
ATGATTTGTCTAGGTGAATGATGTCGTGTGCAATACGCATCTTCATAAAACTCTGGGAGGTAGCTACTCCGACTTATTTTGAGATTGTTTTCTATGTTGTTATGATGTTTTGATATGATATGTTCTGGGCTCGTGGTAGTTAACTAAATCTTTATTTGTTATTTTTATGTTAAGTATTCTGATTATGATTCGGTATGTTCAAGTGTTTATGATTTGGTGTTGGGCTTATTATATGTTCTTATATATGTGTATGCTTTTGTATGTTTATGTGACTACCGTCTACTATGCTAGGTTATGATTAATATGTTTAAATATGATTCGCATGCTGTCATCTGATGTCATGTTAGTTTATCGTTATGTGAATTCGTTGATCTGTGAGATGAATGTGCTAGTGTGAAAGTGAGTATTCTATAAGTTTAGTATGTATAATTTGTTCAGTTAATTTTGTGAACTTTGCTTATACGTTAGTGTTTTATCTGCCTATGTGACCTGCCATGCTTTAACTACTGCTGATGTTAGGATTTGATTTGAGAACTGATTTAGTTTATGATAGCTGTTTTGATAATTGCTAATGGTTATGCTATGTTTTGTTTGGTCTATTTAATTATAGTTTGTCTACTATGTTTTCTATTTGTTCGTGAGACTGCCATGATTTGGACTGCTATTTCCGCTGCTGAAATATTGAATTAAGTGTGTTAAGTGAAGGTTAATTAATTTGTTTAATGCCATGTTTATTTTCTAGAAAGTGTTTCCGTTAGCCTTAGACTTTTCGTTTGGTTTATATGTAATCTATTTCTTCTTGATATGTTAAGTGTCTGGTTATTTTGATGTGTTTGCGTTGGAGTCATCAATATGCTATGTGTTTGTCCTTGATTGCTAATTGTTTTTCCGGATTTCTGTGCAATTGTGTTTCTGCAGAATCCTCAATGATTCATTATTCTCGTTCCGCTACGATTTTGTTATTCGTTTCTTTGTTCAATTCGTATTTATGTTTTGTTTAGTTTTTGTTTTGTTATATCTGTTCACTGGGCTTTGTAAGCTCAGCCGCACTTTCTTTTCCTGCGGCAGGTTTTAAGCATTCAAGATGAGCTTATGGGATAGCTGATCTGGGTTGAGAATAGAGCTGAGAGCAAGACTTGACCTTTAGAGATCTTAGATTTATTTTCAAGTTTAGCTATTTATGTTTTCTTTTTGAATATTTTGTATAGGCTTTTGCTATTGTATAGTATTTAAAGTTCTGATATGAAACCGTATTTGCGATATCTTTACCCTTGTCGGGTTGGGGTGTTACAAAAAGAATGGCAAGTGTGAGAAGCATGGACAAGATGGTACTCCCGTATGCAATGCTTCTAACCCGTCTTGCCAAATTCATCTTTGCATTAGATACTTCCCCACAATCCCTTGATCATAACTTTTGCAATAAGGTCATGGTTCCACTAACCGAGGGTAGAACAACAAGGTTCATGGTAGAAGGCAAAAGGCCACATCCACCCACGGATTCCTCGGACGAAAGGGAGAGGCAAGAAGATTGTGAAGGTGAAGGGAGTAGTAGCAACCCACTTGAGAATATTGATCTTGACCCTTTGGACTACATTAAACAATTGCCAAACATCCCCAATGAATCGCCCGAATAGCAACAAACCAAGGGAATCTTCAAATGCTTCGCCAATTTCTTGAGGAAGAAGAAGTGAAGATGGTTTGATAAAGGACGGGTGAAGAAGTGAAGAAAGGTAAAGTCCTAAGGCTTAAGTACTTGATGAACAATTTCGAAACAATGGTTTGTAAACAATTTTAACTATGCTTGTAGTATGTAGGTATTGCCATATCTTGGCACTAAACATTCTAGCTTAGGTATTTGAAAATGAGATTTTACGACCTCTTGGTATGGTCGTCGTCACTCATTCTAGGAACTCGAGTGTTTCCCACTTTGATTCAAGTTTTATTAGTTATGTTCTTGCACTTAGTCTACTTAGAAACAACTAAGAAAAGCACTTTCTATAATATGCATAGTTGCACATTTCCTGTAAGCCTTCTGATCTACAGATTGGCGGATCCCAGATTTTCAACTGGCCGGATCCCTCCCATAAGGGATCCGTGGGATCCGTATGCAACTGATGTGAAAAACAGTTTTAGCTTCATCAAAATAGTCCACTAGAACACTTCCAACTAGTCAAAAACTCACCATAATTCCGCTCCAACACTCACACATTATCCATCACACTTGATAGCACTTAGTTTGATATGTCCTTCAATTTTAGCAAATTGATCTCAATCTCCTTTGACTCAAAAATAGAGCCAAAAATAAGTTTCTTTTTATTTTTATAGATTTTAGTAAATCTATTCTAGGACATCATCTGACTTTTAGGACTTAGTATCATCATTTTTCTCACAACATATTGAAAGGAAACCTTGACAAATAAATAGTTAGATTACCCAAGGTAAGTGTTCTTAGTCTAACCATCATTAAGTACCATTACTTGTCATGGTTGAGGATTTGAGATATACAACAGCTATAAACTTCAAAGTTAAGTCAAAACCTCGAAATCCATCACTTAAAACCTTGCAAAGGCATGATGACTTCACTTAGAACCTGTCTGATAGCCGGATCCCTGGTCTATAACCAGGCGGATCCCTACTGAGAGGGATCCGCGGGATCCGTACATACAGAAAGAATAAGGATTAGCCTCCTTAATTCAAATTCAAGTTACCTTTTTCTCTAACCACCTTTAAGCATTCATTAATTACCCTCCTAGAGCTGATCAAAATCTCAAGAGCATGCTTAATCCTCTAAGTGGTCAAGGATTTAATTTCTTATTTCAAATTTTCCTTTATAACCAAACAAACCTTAGGACTAAGTCACCACTCTTAATCACATCTCAAAAATCAGAAATTTGAAGCTCACATTAGCACCTTCATCATCATGACTAAAGCTCTTAGCAACAACTCCTCAAACATAGGATCATCCAAAAGAAAGGGCCAAATGATCCATGAAATTTCATCCACCGAAACATCCCCTATTAGAGATAATGACTCTAGAATCCCACCTCATCAAACCCATCCAACAAAAGCTAAGAGAACCGCAAGGATTAGCATCAAATCCTTCCAACTAGAAAAGGGATCATCTAGTTCCAAACCTAACATGGATAGTTCTAGCAAGCCATCAAAACCTTCATTCATTGAGAATGGACTACACTCATTGAATGAGCCTCTTCCGCATCCAAACATATATTCATTGTTTCATTCATCACCAAGAACCTCCCATTCACCAACCTTTTCATTGAATCGGGAACCACCTACAACACCAACTAGCCCATCATGGGAAACAAGGAACAACCTTGATCATATGGAAGAAGTTCCATTACCACCCTCATTTTTAGAACCTCTACCTACTTTTCAAAATGAAGACCCTCAAACACACATTGAGCCCCCTCAAAACATCCTTTTTCCTTCGGGGCCAAACCAAGACAATACTTGCCCAAATTGTCTAAAAACTCAAGGACTTGTTCAAGAAGTACGAAATGAGATACATTTCATGTTCAATCATCTTCTTGCAAAGTTGGATGAATTCAACAAGTCCACCCATCCCTAGACTTAAGCACATTGTCACATTCTAAATCCCGAAATAAGATTAGTATTAGTAGTACTTATATGGCTAAAGTTCATTCTCTTAGTTTTTAGAGATTTGGTTGTGTATCTCTTGTTTTATTGAATGAATACTTTTATGCCATGATTATTATATGTGTTGTGCTTGTTTTATTGTACATTTATCTCATTCCCTCAAATAACACTCCTTGACATTTCTTCACTGCTGAAGAAACTGTAACAGATAGCCGGATCCCTTACTGATAACTAGACGGATCCCTCCTTGAAGGGAACCGTGGGATCCGTGGTACAGAAGCACAAATTTCTACTAACTTGAGTCTCTTTTGCAGGAAATTATGCACTATACTCTTGTTTTTCTAACCTTTGTTTTGTAGTTAATCAAAATACACATGAAAATATTGACACCAAAAAGCTAGGGGGAGCTTTGTGTTAAACAATATTGCAAAATAATTTGCAACTTAATCCAATTTTGGATTACACTTCATGATACCCCATTGCATCTTTGCATTATTCGAGGGGGAGCACGTTTTCGTCACTTAGACGAACCATTTGCAAACTTAATTGCAAACACAGCTAGCTTATTTTACACTATGTCCTTGACGCCCTTTTTCAAAAGGATGGACTCGTCAAGGGGGAGTTAAGACGAGTACCATTCCCGTCACTTGCTCTCGTTACATCTTTTATAATTTTTCTTATAAAAAATTGTGTTAGTTTCTTCAAACACTTTTTGTTTCGACAAAAAGGGGGAGAAGAAAGTAAAAACTACAAATTCAAACATTTACGAATTTTAGCTTTTCCTTAAAATAATTTTATGTTTTGTCATCAACAAAAAGGGGGAGATTGTTAATACAAATAAGCCGTAAAAACGTTTATTTATATTTTACGATCTTCTAATGTTTTGTCGATAACAAAAGTAAAATCATATTAACGAAACAAATAAAATACGTAAATGGTTTGAACTAATAGTTTTATAACACACTTACATTTTCACATAAAACACTATAACAAGATTAAGTAATTCTATGAGTTAGATACATATGTACAACAACTAGTGTTTACATATTGGGTTAATACATACTTATATTAAGTATACTAAAATGGGTAAAAACAAGTATATACTAAAATGGGTAAAAGCAAGTATATACTAAATAGATAAAAACTAGCAAATGGTTTTGACCCATAACCCATGGTTTTATATATACCACTTACACAAGTTCAATGTATCCTTAAGGTACATTGTATCTAGTTAGAAAACCATGGATCAACCCATAACCCATGACCCATGACCCATAACCAAAAATACCCATGGGCAAAGAGGAGCGTTCCACGGATCCCTAGCTTTATGCTAGCCGGATCCCAAGTGGAAGGGATCCGTGGGATCCGGGGAAACAGTAGAGAATTTCCTCTATAAATAGAGAGCCATTTCTTCCTTTCTATTGATCCATTTACATATATACTTCCCCCATGTATTCTAACCCTCTAACCTCAGATCCAAGAGATCTATGTACCTTTTCTCTTTTGTTTTTGTGTGATCTTGTAGATTCCTCTCAAAGGAAAGATCACCACATCTTGAAGACGTGCAAGCTCAAGTCCATGAGTTGCCATGCTTCGTCATCATCAAGACAACGAAGGTTCTCTTGTTGATAGTTCTTCCTTTCTCCATAGATGTTGGGTTGAAGGCATTAGTGAAGAATGCCGAAAGTGTCAAGATGAAAGCATTAGTGAAAGGTGCTTATCATCCGCGTCAAAACATTAGTGAAGAATGCTTAAGGTGTCAAGATGAAGGCATTAGTGAAGGGTGCTAAGCGTTGTGTCAAAGGCATTAGTGAAGGATGCCGAAGAATCAAATCAAGTAGCATTTGGGAAGAATGCTTAGGTCGTATAAATCGATGAGGTGCATCGTTATACATATAAGTGTTTATTTATTCACAAGGATGGTGATATCCTTGATGGTGTTATAACAAGGAGTAGATCTCCTTGATAATAGGTGTTGTGTCGTGAAGGGTAGTAGTTCCTCCACAATGGAACTAGGTGCTTAGCCTAGTACCTATTAAAGGGTAGGCAACGTTGTGATAGGATTAGTTCTCCTAAGATGTGAAAGAACTCGGTGGTTAGCCTAGCACCGTATAAAGGGTAGGCGACGTAGTGTTAGGTGTGGTTCGCCTTGGTGTGAAAGAACTCGGTATTTAGCTTTGTACCGGAAAAAGGTTAAGCGACGTTGTGAAGGCTTCTCCGCCATAAGGAGTTGGTGTAGTGTTTACGAACTCTCGAGTAGGTGACTCGGGGAGTGGAGTAGGGCAAGGAAGGTGTCCTTGTAGCCGAACCACTATAAATACTTGTGTCGTGGTGATGTGCTTCTTACTCTTTATCTTTCATTTACACGTTTATATATCTATCTATCAACGTCCAACATAAACAACCAAATAGATTGACATAAGTCGATCTAAATACTCAAAAGGAAGTTTTAAATTGGTAAAACTATTCAACCCCCCCTTCTAGTTTTCCACAATAATTTCTCAAAAGGTTCTCACTTTCCACATCCCATCATCGTTTGTTACTATTGTCGTTACTGTTGTTATTTTTGCTATTGTTGGATCCTTGAGTAGTCTAAGCTCGCACAACTTGATCCACCTGGTTACGAGACATCTGAATTGTTTCATCCATTGTGAGTGATCAAACAAAGTTTCGTTCTCTTGAATACTAAGTGGAAGTTCTCAAATGTACTTTTCTCATAAATTCTCATTGGTTGAGATCATCACTGGGCACACTACTGCCAACTCTTGAAAGTGACGAACATAAGTTGTGATATCAACACCATTGACAGCAAGAAAACTTCTCCTTCATTTCTTGCACCTCATTTCGAAGTCAATACTTCTTGGTTACAATTTCTTCAACTTAGTCCAAGCAATCTAGTGAGTATTCTCAATAACTAATAGATTGAGCAACAACAATTTGCCCTGAAAAAGCATTGTCTAGAAGCATGCTTGCGACATATTTGACTTTACAATCTTTAGCACATTTGCTGATTAGAATTTCTGAGCTTGCCGCTCACGAAATCCTTGTAAGGAATCTAGTACAATGTTTACTTCCTGGCCCCGCAATATTAGGCCACACATTATCACCAGAAAGATTATACAGATGTAAGCATTAACTTTCAAAATATCATACTAGGATTAAGGTTTTGTTGAAAGCCTCATTGCGGTAAGGTATGATTCGTTTGGGGAAATTAGAAAAGCCAAACCTAAGATATATTGGACTTTATACGATAGCAAGAATTGGCCTGATAGCTATTAGATTCGAGCTACCACCCTAACTTAGCAGTAAACACGCCGCCCTTTGTGTGTGCATTTTGAAGAAGTGTCATACTGACGAGATACTCACTATTTCTCTGGAAGAGATCCAGATTGATTTACGTTTAATCTTATCAGAAAATCTACTGAGATCACGGACCATGAGGTCAAATGACTTAAGCAAAGTCGCATTCATATTCTCAAAGTTTGATGGAACTCTAGAAGAGGTCTTGAATTCACGTAGGAACGTGAAGATGAACTCAAATATACCATTAGTAGATAACACTCACTGAACTTCATGACGAAGTTCCATTACAGAAGTACCCCTACCTCTTCTCAGGAACATCTGTAGGATCGTATATTTTATTGTGTTGATGATTCAGGTGGTCTTGGATGATCAAAATACATGTTTGCCATAGTTAGAGAGTTAGTTGAGAGAGAGAGGGTGTTCTTGCTAGAGGTTTACACAAAAGTATGGAATATTAGATTGAAAGCACCACCCCTTCCATGGATGGAAGGGGTATTTATAGTTACAAGAAATACGACCTCATATCGGCCTGTGGATCAGGTATACAGTGGGTAAAGACCCGTCCTTCCTCCACGGTGTTGCACTAAGCTATACTACGCTACAAACTAATAAATAAACTACTAAATAATGTAAATAACGATATGTCTACGAGCTAACTTATGCTAGATAATATTAGGGGTGACCGACTCTTCACTATGGAATTTTCTAATTCCTAACAATCTCCCCCTAAGGGAGGTCACCCCATGTTATACATTTTGAATCCTAGCATTCTATTCTTGTCTTTGTTCTTGAGCTCGTAGACTTCAATTCTTCATTTCTACAATTTCGCAATCTTTGTGCTTTAGAAGTGCAACTTCAAAGTCCGCATAGTTTTGTACTTTAAGTGGAGGTCTTTGATCTAATCCACATCTTGATGATCTTTGAGCTTTCTTTGAGATCATCAGCCACAGTAAATCTCTGGATCACCCTTAGTTGTGTTGCCATCATGTGAAGTTGTGACATTCGGACCGACATGCTCACACTTTTGAATCATGACATCTTTCCATCAGAGTAGCGGAAGCCTTACTGGTTCATGATATTTGCAGCAGCGAAGCATAAGCATAGTATGAAATATCTGAGCCAGGTTATGTAGATATGCACCAGTCATGATTTCTTCAAATTAAGTGTGGATGCTGTGAGCATGCGGCTTTGGATTGACTCCTCAATTTTGATCAGCTGCAACCGTCCAAATGTACCTGCAAACAACAGTTAGCAATAAAACACACGAAAGTGTCTTTGATCACTTTCGCTGAATTGAGGTACACGGCCTATGGTTCCCCGTTGATCAGTATAAATACTGCCTGTGATCAGGTAGGATTCCTAAGAATCTCAAAGAAGACAACACGGAGTGAGTGAACCAGCAAATTGAGATTTGCTGATTGATGAAAAATGATTTGAAAAACAATCGTGTATTGCTTGAAGAAAGAGTTTTGCAATACGACGAAGATTTTATGAGAAAGATCAATTTTCAACCAAAATACTTTTTGTATTAGAGAATGAGTACACATTCGACGTGCTAGCGAAAAGAAGAGATTCGCACATCGAACAGTTTTTCTAAAAGTATTTTTCAATCAGATATACTTTTTGAATTTGAAATATGAATACACATTTGATGCGCTAGAGAAAAGATGGTTTGCACATCAAACGGTTTTTCCAAAAGTATTCGTCAATTCCATTCCTGGACCAAGGTTGATTCAAGAATGAATCTCCCCATTGTTTCTATCCAGTTGTCACAAGTTTGATCTTTTGAAAAGATCTCACATGTCACCCACCAAGAGCTTGTTTGATGTTGGCTCTAGAAGGATTTCCATCTTCATCGTGAATATTTTCATATCACTCGGATGTTCTGGCAATACCACAAGGATAATGCGTAGGACTCTTAATATATACTTACTTTCCACATTGTGTGAAACAGCAAGTCTTCATGAATTTAGTGTCCTAACGAGATATTGTGGATGATCTCTTGGCTCTAGACTCAATAGTGCTCATTTGGTTCCTGTGCCGGAGACTAGGGAGAGGGTCTCCTTCTTCAATATCAACAATCTCTAAGAGAAAGTCGATAGATAATGTTGGTTCCCCGTGAGAATGAAACAAGCCCTTTTAAGAGGAACTTGAGTGGCTTGGGAAGTTTAGTGCAGTGCATCACTGGGTCCATGACGTCTTGTCTTCAATACCGGCGTTACCTTAGTAACCACCAGTAGCTTATGTATTGAACCCGGTTTCTGCCCTAAGGTTGAATTGATGGAGGGCTATTTCTTTTCACCCTTTTTCACATTCAATTCTTTTTCATTCTTCAACCCCTTCAGTGCTTACCGAGACTTCATAACTAGAACCTTGTTGGGTTTATTCCAGTTCTAGCTCTATCTCAGTCCGCACTCTTCCCATATTCTCATATTTCTCCTTTTTTTTCAATATTCCTAAGGACTCTACACTATCTAGTGGATTGTCCCTGGGAAGATCCCTCCGGTTCTGGCGGATCGTGGGAACTAATACCTAACCACACCATCCTTATAACTCCATACATAAAATAAAATGGTCGGTCTTTTGGTACAGTTCATTCTTCTTTTAAACCAATTGAAAAATCATTTGGAAAAACAATCAAGGTACTTGTGATACGAGATCAAAGCATTTTGTACCTTAATAGTTTTGATCATTTAGAAAATGCTCCCCCTCAACATGTGCATATGATTTTTAAATTGTTTAGCACATGGAGGCAAGAGTTCTTTGAAATAATTTCTTTGAAATAATTTCTTGATCACAATTTCCTTAGAAAAAGCCATTTGATTTTCTTTGGTAAATTCTCTCCCTCAATATGTGCATAGGATATTTGAAATCATTTTTTTTATCACATAGAGGCAAGAGTTCTTTTGAAGCACATCCACGATTACAAAAGCCATTTAAGAAACCATTTGAAAACTCAATCAAGGTACTTTAAAAATCTCTTTAAAAACTTTTGTACCTCGATAGTTATGCTCCCCCTCAATATGTGCTTCAAGATTCGAAAGCGTTTAGCACATATGAGCGAGCAGCGTGCACAATTAAATCAAAACGATCACCTTTTATCAAATTTCATTATTAAATCACAAATTCTCCCCCGATCAAAAATATCAAACCCTTTGAGATTTTGGATCCCAAGTGATTTAATTAGGTTTAGAAAACATGGGAGAAAATGTGGCCTTGTTTAAATACTCATCTGGTTTTTGGATAAATCCTCCTCCTCAACATGTGCATTGAATTTGAAATTGTTTGGCACATGGAGGCAGGAGTGCCTTTGAAGGACTAAAACCAATTCCATTTAAAATAGATTTGAGATTTAAAACACGATCTCTACCCCGATCAGAAATTTCAAACCATTTGAGATTTGTGATCCCAACTGATTTAAATGATTTAGAAAATTTTGGGGAAAGACGTGGCAAGATTCAATTTTGAAAGATGAAAGATAAGGACCATTTTAAGACATTAAAGATTGTTAGTGTCAGGTATGATAGTTTTTTTAAGAGATCTTTTAAGTAAAACAAAACAATTTCACAATCAAACAAGAACAGAAAGAATTTCATTTTGAAAGACCTTGATTCTAAAGAAAAATCATACCATGACATAACATTAAATCTTTAGATCACCACATTTTATCGTACAAACCGGAACTTTTATGAAGAAATATTGTGTGAAAATATTATATTTTAAATCACTCTCCCCCTCAATCCATGACAGAAGTCAATAATTGAGTGACTTAGGTTTTGATAACAAGAAGTCCGGTGATTTTCAAAAAAAATTAGTCCAATATATTTTCAAAACAATATTTTCCATTTTCAAAACAATTTAATCAAATTAATCAAAATTGTTTAAAAATGGTATCCTGCACAAAGATACGTTAGGTGGTTGAGAAGCTTCTGTTGTTGTTGCTGTAGGGTTTGGAAGAAAAACCGTCTGCAGATGCAGTGAGACTTCTTACGTTGCATTTTAATGCCAACTGAGGTCAAATTAAGCTCCGTTTCTTCAGTCACTTAGAAGAAAACCGTCTGCTGATGCAGTGAGACCTCTTACGTTGCATATATGCCAACTCTCCATAGAAGTCCAATTAAGCTCCGTTTCTTCATTTGTCAACCCAAGGTATAGTTACCCTTTCCTTTCGGCATCCAATCATCTTCATTTGTGGGATCCGGATCGGGAACATTCTTATTTCCATGATATCTGCATACGTTAGTGGACACAAACAGATATATGGTGGTCGACATCACCCAAACAGCAATCGACTAATTAAAGTCAATCTAACATATCAATCAGATCATTCAAATGTATGGAAATAATGTGTTTCATCAAACTATAATCATCTAATCATAACTATCATATCCTAAATTCCTAGTCCTTCGACACAGGCAAATATCATTTTTAATTAAGCACGTAGGATAATTAAGAAAGCCCGTTAGATGATATAGATTTGAAAACATTATCCTCCTCAATCAATGACTCATTTCTTGAAAAGATTAAAAGCGCTGAAGTCATTGATTGAGTTTTCAATTTTTACGAAAACTCTGAAACTGACTGTTTTTAAAGCAACTCATTTTCCACCATTTAGAAAACACAACAAATATTTTTCTGAAGAATTTTAGACGGAAAAACATCTGTGTGGGAACAGCAGTCCTTCGACATACTTTCCTCAAATTGTTTTAGGATAAGTGCACAAAATATTTTGAAAAATTGTTTAGCGCAACACTTTCCTTCCTTTAAAGAGCGGGTTGCTATCAGAAATAATAGCAAGCCATAGTTTAAGCACGGGTCACAGTCTGAAGTAACTGCAAGCCATTTTTTGAAGTGCGGGTTACAGTCTAAAATAATTGTAAGCCATAGTTTAAGCCCGGGTTACAGTCTGAAGTAACTGTAAGCCATATTGTTGAGACATGTTTAAAAAGAAATATTTACACCTCCTGCTCGAACTTCATCTAAAGTCCCGTGCCATTATTGAATGACATTTCTAAGACCGTAGATGTTATCGATACCAGAAGACATGTCTTGATAAAACAATATTTTTGGTATTTTTAAGTTTTCTGATTTTTATGGATTTTTGAAGGTTTTATATTTTTCTATTTTGTTTTGATGGTTTTATATTTTTCTATTTTCTTTTTGTTGGTTTTATATTTTTGTATTTTGTTTTCTGATAAATATATACAAAGATAGAGAAGATGATATAGTAAAAGAAGATGATGATACGAGTACCGAGATAAGGATATCAAGCAGCCCTGTTGTAGAAGATAGAAGTCATCATCTCTTAAACATTCACCACCAAAGCAAATCGAGGCTCCAGAATAGAAGACAGAACATGAGCCTTTGCGAAAGAGAGACTTTGGCAGCTTCCCCCCAAACCGAAAATCCATTAGATGAGCAGATTCGAAGCTCTATTTCAAGCTTGCTTAAGCCAGGTGCACAAAGAAGCACACCATTATCATAAATCCCACTGCTCCTTTTAAGAACGATAATCGAGAATCTCCGTTCGGAGTTATATCATCCATAAGAACAGCAACGTAGCATCCCACACATAAATAATCTTCTCAAATTTCATAACCACTGAAGTCTGAAGCGATCCATTCCAAAAGGTGTCAAGAGAGCAATTCCCCCAAGTAGTTGAATTGATGTAGTCAGCCTCTTTGTATAATGCTCAAGAACTCTCCCAAATACACTTCATGAGGGGAATGAAGAACACCTTCCCATGTTCACATTTTTCTTCCCTGATGAACGTGTATGAAGCTCAAAAACCCGAAGTACACCAATATCCAAGAACTCTCCCGAATACACATCAAGAGGGTAATGTAGAACACCTCCCCTATGTTCACATCTTTCGTCCCTGATGAATGTGTATGAAGTTCAAGAATCCGAAGTACACACATTCCCAACGAGAGAATAACTGATAACACCTCCCTCATGTTACACATTTATCTCCCCTGAATATGCCATACTTGTGTACCTCTTTTATCCTCAGAAACTTTCTCTAACATCACTTCCCCCACATAGTTGGAATAAACACTAAACGCCATGAGTCAAACCTTGAGTTTCTCTACGGTCATGACAATCGTCTTCCCGGGATATCTTCAATCACTTAGAAGTATTAAGTTCATCAAAGTTTACTCGCGTTTAGATGCGTGTCTCCTTCCCCCTTGCTGGTTTTGATACTTCAGAATCAGCAACTCTTTGACAACCCAAATACTAGAAATCTGTTGAGAAGAACACTTGAACTCTTGTGAGAATCAACTTGCTGAAGACTCTCTCTGACGATTTTTATCAACCCTTATGTAGACAATTTGAAGTGACCACTGAAGAAGAAAACCCGATATACCCTACTTGAAACTGAAGTCAACTTCCCCACATTTGTATCTTAAGCTTGCACCTAATGATGGAAGAACGGTGTAGAGAATTTATGCTTCAAGCAAATCTCTAAGTACTCACTACCCAAACAAAGTATGAGACATTAACACCTCTTGCGATTATCCACACCGTCATATGCGTGTGACACTGAGTAAAACAAAGTAACTCCTAATAGTGATAGTTAACCAGGTCTTCAACCATCCGCCTCGACTGCTGGTAACTAGATAAACCAAGTCTTCAACTCAAATTCTTAAGCCCGAGCAAGTTATCAAATAAGAACACGCCTTTGTGAAAGTCAACTTCAATCTCAAATAAGTGATAAATGATTAACTCTGAAGTAATCAACTTGTGTCAAATGTCCAATACGAGAAATAGTCAATAACAACGTCTCGAGGAGTCACTGCTAAAGAGTATGAGCAAGTCTAATTGGGGATTAAATTCGACATATCACTCTCCCCCAATTAGTGCTCTCCCCTAAAGTGACAATCTGTATGATGAATGACCAGATTAAGAAGAAGTCTTTTGATAATCAACTGCAACTCGTCTTTTAGTCTTCTAACATGTAGCAGAAAATGTAGAATAGACTGTAGACTCGACCTTCTTCAAGATTGTCCAGTTGGAGAATAGATAGTTAACATCTTTAACTCACCAAAACAAGAACATCACCAAAAAGCATCCCAATCAACTTACATCTTGCAAATCCCCTTAACTAAAATCCTTCCCAATCAAACAAGAACAGAAAGATGTTCATCAAGGAAATCAGCAATCAGGCAGCAACGAACACACAAGATGGTAACACCAAACTACCAATCACATCAAACAAGAACAGAGAGATTGTTCGGAATCATCATGTTGATGTATACGTGTAGCATTAACCGGAAGCACTTTGTCGATAAACTCATCAATCCGAGTGAAGATGTCAACCAACGGCTCTTAGAAGAGAAAAACTCCATGTGAAGATGACCCGATAAAAAGAAGCTCGGTTCTTACATGAGTTTAGAGCCATATGACCCTTTGTATTCTCTAATATCAATCAACAATGCAAAAAATTCACACTTCTTCTCCCCCTCAAGAATTGCATACGGAGATGCCATTCTTGATTAAACAAGTGAACATTATCCAAATGTAGTCTATTCACACTTCTCCCCCGCAAAATCAGCACAGGATGTCGCCATCGTCATTATAGTTGAGAAAGTGGAATCAGAAAACAATCAACAGTAGCCCGGTTCACTTGATGACTGAAGCGCATGGAAAAAGTATGAAGCATGTTGATGAGAATGGTCATAATAGAGAAGATTTCTCTTCTTCAGAAGATAAAGCGCACTGACACGTACACTTTTCTTTTCTTTAGAGAACGAGGCATGAACTGATGTGTTCATACGTCATAAGAAGATTTCTCTTCTTCCGAAGATAATGCGCACTGAAACGTACACATTTCTTTTCTTTAGAGTACGAGGCATGAACTGAAGTGTTCATACGTCATAAGAAGATTTCTCTTCTTTCAAAGATAAAGCGCACTGAAACGTACACTTTTCTTTTCTTTGGAGTACGAGGCCTGAACTGATGTGAACATACGTCATTATCTCTCTCTTTTCTGCTCTCTTAGCAAAACATGTAATCAGCCCCATTATCATTCAGTAGGCTCTTTGTCATGACAGCTGATGGAGAAAACCTAATATGATGAATTTGACCCTGAAGTAGACTACCCCGAACTCGTGACTTAAACTTGCACATATGTAACAAAGAGCGGTGCTGAGACTTCATGCCCATTTGAATCTCTAAGTACTCTATACTCTTCAACCAACCAACCATCGAGTATAAGACGTATATCAACTCTTGAAAATCCACAATTGAATGTGACACTGAGCACTACAACGTAACTCCTTAAAGTGATAGTTATTTTGTGATGGTATGAGCCCAATTCCTCGAAGTGGTAAAAGAAAAGGTAAAAGACACCCAACAATAACTAGATTTCCAAGTCTTCGTTTTTGATAATAAGCATTGAACAAGGATCATGAAGAATCTTCATCCAACCATCCCCGATATCTTTAGATACTAAGTACACTCGCCCGTGATATTTTACTTCAACCTCAAATAAATAATAGTGAATTAACTCCGTTGTCACATCTTCTGAACTGCTCAAATCTAGCCTTCTTTGTCATTTAAATGAACTTTGATAATGGTTTCATCCCGACCATGGTTAAAAGCACATAACCCCGTAAAACCTTGTAATAGCCAAACTGCCATGACGAAAATTCAAACACACATCCAATTCATAAAGTACCCCATTTTATCCCTTCTTTGAAGAAGCAACCGTAGCACCAGCATCAGATAAGATCCCGAAATACACTTTCCTTTCTCCAGGATGAATCCATCAATACGGGATTTTACAATTCTATAGTTTAAACCGAGAAATCGTTTCTTTCGCGGGATTTTACAAAACCAAGAATAAACCGTAAGATAGATCCGGAAATGCACTTTACAATTACCAGGATGTTTCCATTGTCACGGGATTTTACAAGTCTATAATTTAAACCGAGAAATAGATTCTTTCGCGGGATTTTACAAAATCAAGACAAAACCGTAAACAATGTCAGATTGAATATGTTATGACAACTTTGGTTTCGGTGAATATCTGTTTTAAGGGAACATGCAGCGGTTCATCAACGGTTCAGTAACCAACATCCACAACATGATCAACAATCCAATACACACTTTTGGTAAACACATCATTCACACATTATGTCGGCTATTGTAGTGACCACATGGAGAAGTAAACCCGATATATCAAACTTGATCATGAAGTAGAAACCCCCAAATTTGTTACTTAAACTTGTACTCATCCTTGTGAAAAAGAAATGGTGTACCCAATGTACAAATCCTCTTGAGTTATCCTCAACTGTGTGAGACACCGGAGTGATAGTTACGTTGTGGATTAAGCGAGAAAGAAGCATAACCGTAACTAAATAGCCAAGTCTTTATCACACTCTAAAAATGCCCAAACAAGTCATCTTCGCGGAAGGGTAGAAAGAAAGAAGAAGTAATAAGTAAACGCGCCCGGAAAAACCTCACTTCAAATCCAAATAAGACATATCGTCCAAACAACCCCGTAGTCAACATTATCCAAAATCACTTAAGGCCGTGACAAAACAATTCTCCATGAAAATGTATATGCCAAAGTATCAATCCTCATAACACAACAACGTGTCTCATAAACTCAAAATCTCATAACAACGATCCAAGCCCATCATCAAAGCAAAACAAATTTCAAGTCACACTCGGTCATACAGTGGATCCACATTCTAACCTCTTGATACATAAACTCCATGACTCAATGAACTTGTATATCAATCATGTATACACCTGTTATGGTTAAAAAAAAATTCAATCACACACCAACGAAATTAACCATAATGTTAATCAGTCACCTTTAAACTCCAGTATACAACTCCAAGTGATTTCAAACGGCCCAATTATATTTAACCAAATAAGTCATCACGTTTCTTAAATAAGTCACGGTTGCATATATCATTTGTTAAGGCACGTCCAACAATTAAAGCCCATCACTTGTGAATTTTCAGATTTAGCTAAGAGTTCTAGCCTGAAACATAGTACATGGCCCAATCAAAACCACAAGAGCATGGAACAAGCTTATGTTATCAATACCAGATAGAGGCCCAACAAAAAAAATATCATAAGCACACCAACCCTAAATCTTCGGACTATAAAAGCACATCACAATACTTAACATAACCCTAACATTAAAAAAAAACTTAATCACTCTATCCGCCCCCCTCCTCTTTTCTGTAACTCTCCAAACCCTAACACATCTTCAAAAATAAACCGCCTCTTTATTCACTCATACCACTCCCAACACTGATCTGGGAAAGAAACGTATCACAACTTCTGAACCTAAAGATTTAGAACATCACCAAAGCTCAGTCCCCTATCTCCTTCACGTATCAAAAAAAATTAAACCGATTTGCATCAAGTAATTCGATACAGCCACAAGTATCAAATTAATCTTGTCAAGCCACAGGGATGGCATGAGACATCACAGCCACAGGGTTGGTTTTATTTAAGAGATGGCCAAGAGAACAAACAAAGTCTTCAAGGTAGGTTTTAATTGACTAGGATGTTTAAATTCATTTGTAACCGAATAATGAATAAGGTTTGAAACCCTAAATGGTTTTGAACTTTCTTCAAGCATATTCGGATATTTTAACAGTTATAGATCGATGAAGATGACATTGTGTGAGTATTAATATTATGTTCGGATTTAAGATGAGAAGCACACAAAGAAATCTGAGATCTTGATGTTGTAAACAATCCATTCTTTCTCAGTCCGAGTGAAAGAGAAAGATGATTTCAATGTTAGTAAAAGTCTTGATTTACTGATGGATCGATGATGGTGATATGTTTAACTAAGTGTCTTGTAACCGATTGCAAGTTACTTTTAACACACTGAGATCTTGTTTTTGTTTGAGTCTAAGATGTTGTTGTTGTGATAGATGGATGATGTTAAAGCAGTTGTAGTCTTGGTGTTTTGGTTGAGGTCGAGATATGGTGTATGAAATATGGTCATAGTGGTTGAGTCTTGTTGGCAACACTGGTATAGAAGCTGAGGTCGTTTGAGTCTTGTGGTCATGGTCATATCTCTTTTTCATCTCCTTTCTTTTTCAAAAACAAGTCGCTACCTAATTTTATTTTTAAGCTTACAAGTCACTACAACTTATTCAATAACAAGTCGCTACATCTTGAGTCATAAGTCGCTATGTCTAAGTTGCTAAGTTGCTAGCGAGTTAGTCAAGTCGCTATTGACTTTTACAAGTCGCTATTGACTTGAGTTGATTAAAGAATCAACTCGCTACATGTCTCAACTCGCTACTCAGATTCAATGAATCTAGACAACTTGTAAATACAAGTCGCCAGGTCTGTTTTTGGGTTCATAACTCGCTAACTTGTTCAATAACAAGTTGCTACGACTTGTAAAAACAAGTCGCTAGGCAAAACACGACCAAGTCGCTAGGTGGATTCAGTGAATATGGACATCTTGTACTATCAACTCGCTAGCATGATTATATGAGCTTTCCGATGAGTTTTTCCGGCTACTTTCCGATCATATTCATGATAAACCCAGAAAAAGTATAAAGATGCATCAATTTTGACCCATTTGACCACGAAAACTGCTATTGTAACAACAAAAATACGTATGAAACAACATAAAGTTTGAACCAAGGACAAAAGGTATAACACAGATACCAAGACAGACCACATGTATAACACATGAAAGTTTCAAAATTTTGACCAAACAGATACACGAAAACATGTAGGACTGTTATCAAAAAATATTCCAGACACAAAAGTACCAAAACAGTTTCAACATGAATAAAAAAATACCACACAAATCAACAAAACACAACAACCTTGGCTCTGGTACCAATTGTAGGATCGTATATTTTATTGTGTTGATGATTCAGGTGGTCTTGGATGATCAAAATACATATTTGCCATAGTTAGAGAGTTAGTTGAGAGAGAGAGGGTGTTCTTGCTAGAGGTTTACACAAAAGTATGGAATATTAGATTGAAAGCACCACCCCTTCCATGGATGGAAGGGGTATTTATAGTTACAAGAAATACGACCTCCTATCGGCCTGTGGATCAGGTATACAGTGGGTAAAGACCCGTCCTTCCTCCACGGTGTTGCACTAAGCTATACTACGCTACAAACTAATAAATAAACTACTAAATAATGTAAATAACGATATGTCTACGAGCTAACTTATGCTAGATAATATTAGGGGTGACCGACTCTTCACTATGGAATTTTCTAATTCCTAACAACATCATTAACTCATAACACAAACTAAATCATGAGGACATGATTCTCGTAACTGGTGGAGGCTGTAGCAACTCGTAAATTTTCATAAGGCAAAATGACTAAATTGCCCTTTGACTCTGACTTTTGACTATTTGACTTTTACCATAACGTAAAAGCAAATATGATAGCCGGTAATAACTGGTAATCTTTCAAGTTAAATAATTCACTTTGGTTCGAATTATTACACTCTGAACATTTTTG
This sequence comes from Chrysanthemum seticuspe, assembly GCA_019973895.1. NCBI lineage: Eukaryota > Viridiplantae > Streptophyta > Magnoliopsida > Asterales > Asteraceae > Chrysanthemum > Chrysanthemum seticuspe. The sequence goes on from BPTQ01000007.1 coordinate 248,509,942, forward strand.
TTCACCTATGGCTATAAATAATTATTCAAAGTTGTGACTTTAATAATTACGAAAGTTTAATCGTGTAAACTTTCTTCGCGCTCAACACAAGACTACGATAAGCCTATGTGTTCAAAATACTATATTTTTACCAATAGTCATATTTTATATGAACTATTGCCACTTTATTATTTTTACGTAGACATATTACTTTTTACGTAAGACGCGTACTCGAACCTACTTAATTAGGTTTTAACAACATAAACACACCCTATTAGACTTATCACACTTTTAATATACCTAGTTGGAGTATATTGATAAGTTTTAATATTTTTGTAAGTATTATATTTTTATGTTGCTCGGTTTTAAGTTTCGTGACTTAAGGGCTTAACGTTAGTAATTACCGGGACCAAACTACAGCCCATAAGTTAATAATCATCAAAAGACTACACACTCACCGCCTCATATGAGAGGTGGCGTGCATTTGACCAACATAAATCCATGTGGCTAAGTATTAGTCACTTAGTTATGCAAGTGTAACACATGGAAAGTTAGATCATATATAAACCTTTACATAAAACTTCACCTCTAAGATATACATACAATCTACTTAATGTATCTTGGTCTTTCCTCTCCTCTCCTTCCGTACATCAACTCATCACCATCATCATTATAGTTTGGTTTTTGACTTCAAGTTGTACTAAGAAGATGAAGACCTTGATGACATCTACTTAGTTCAAGAGTTGTTTTGAAGATTCCTTGGTTGAAACAAGAGTTACACAAGGGTTAGGAGCTGAAGTTAGGAGTATTCTTGGGTTCTTAGAACAAGGTCAATAAAGGTTTGAATCAAGTGGTGAAAAGATTCAAGACAAGGGTGAAGATTAGAAAGGGTTTAGGATTGATTATTCTGGTAACTTTTCTTCCTATCCTTTGTAAGGTTTGAGTTTATTTTCATATTCATTCAATATGGTTGTAATAATATTTATTGGATGTAATTTGATATAAGTAGTATATTTAATATGGCATGATTGATGTTGTACATGAAGTTTGTAACATGAAAAGTAGCTAAAACAAGCCTTAGGTGGGTTTTGTAAGTTGAAATCTGGAACAAGCCCAAAGATTTATTAAAATGATCATATCAGTAAACTTTGAGGTTAATTCAATAAAATAGGCTTGTAGAGCTATGTCCTATGGTCGTTTCGCCGGATGGCGCACCTCATAACTCATCCCGATGAGTAAATGAGAGCCAAAATGGCAAAACATGTCAAAATCTGCACACCAGATTTCATTTGGGAAAAGCCCATGGTTCTGTTCATTTCTGGAAGTCGACTCAGTTTTATGAAATGTAGCCAAGACCAAAAATTGAAGTTTGGTGAAAGCCGCGTGTCAAACCAAGTTGTAGAACTCAACTTATGGTTGTTTTGGCAGGACTAAATGTGCAGCCAAACTTTCTGCAATGAAATATAAGTATATACTTGTAATTAGACTATTGATATAAGTAAACTTTGGACTTTGGACTTGATTAAGCTTGAGAAGCTGTTATAGGAAGTAAAAACTAAAACTTGAGATTTTGAATCACTTAAAAAGGACTTGTGGTTAAAAAGTTATGGCCAAATGAAGATGACTAGAGGTGAATATGTTGTTGAAACAAAAAGTTGCTGATACGATTTTAAAACAAGGTTTTGACCCTTTTCGGGTCCGATTCAGCAAAAGTGTAAAGTACGAAAGTTGCTCAGAATGACTTTTTCTACAAAAACTCGGGAGCACATAAGCTGAAAGTGAACGACAAAGCCTAAAAACTACAAAAACTAATCGGACATGTTGTATACCGGAAAACAACCTTAGTTGAGAAACTTTAAGTGATATCTTGATTCCTTGAGGCCAAAACAAAGCCAAGGTTAAGTTAAGGTGTTGTTTCAAGATATTTTAACTTAGATAAATCCTCAAGAATGTCCTTGATTATTGTTTGACTTAGCCGCACGGCTAATATAAGTTTAATGACCCGAAACTTGTTTTTAAAACTTGGTTCATTGGATTAGACTTTGCTAGACTTTGACAAATAAGTAAATGACCATATGACATGTTAAACTACTCCACGACACACAACTTATATCATCATATCGTCAGACAACTCAATCAATAGTCTTTGACGAAACATGACACATATTTTATATAACATTTGTCTCGTCAAATACTTTACTTATAAATGACAAGTACAATAATAGTAAGGAATTTCATTATCATAAGAGGCCTCTTCGGGGTGTCGTATCGACGATTTGTGGATTTACGATTTAAAGTGTCCTGGCTCCTCGTGCGATTACTACACGACCTCTTGATTTTGATAGCCCGAACGGTGGTACGAGGTCATTTATAAAAAGGTTGTAAGCCAACCAAACACTTAAGGGATACCTTAACTTAATACCCATGTACAACATCATAAGCCAACATACTACATATACTTGTACACTTATATCGTACACTATACTAAAACGCGAATACTATGCTTTCGTAGGTGATCGTTAAAGATCATGGTCTTGCCATACTCTATTGTTGACATACAATATATCGTTACACTCCGATGCTGATCATTACAGTGAGTTTCATAGCCCCAGGTTTTGTTTAACTGTTTTAAAAACTCTTTTGGGGGAGATACATGCTACTGCTTTTACTACATGCTAAAATGCTTTATTATGGAAAATTACTTGCAAACTGAATGCCTTGACTGTATTATTGCAAGCCTAAGTTGTTTTTGCCAAAATTCCCCAACATCATGGACCACTAATCACTGGGAGTGAGCGCAAATATTATGGATAGGTCTATCGGAATTGATGAACCCGTATATGTTATCGGAAATAACAAGGCGCACTATATTTGAGATTATCTAGGTATAGGGCAAAATACCTACCCGGGGCAAGTTATTTATATATATATATATATATATATATATATATATATATATATATATATATATATATATATATATATATATCGTTCGGTGATATATATACAACAGTCAGTTGTGAGTGCCATGAGCTTAGAGCAATAATAACTATCAAGAAGATAATTGTACACATTGCAATTATACTACAAACTATATTGTCCACTACTGTTTTCAAACCTATGCGGTTTCTATCGTTTGTATTGACCGGTTAGGCAATCAAATGCACTATGGGCGTATAACAACGTAGCCCACTACTTTCATAAACTTGATATCTTGTGATCAACTGTTTTGCTTACAAACCTATGAACTCACTCAACCTTTGTGTTGACACTTTTTAGCATGTTATCTCAGGTTCGAAAGGAATTAGCTGGCATGGCATGTGAAGGCGCACGAAAAAACATTTTGAAGACAATGCATATATTATCATTAGAAAAACAATACAACTTTTATGTTGTACTTTTTATGATTGTACAAACTTGTGGGACCTTTGTTTGTAAACTCTGATATTTTAATCGAATGATAATTTATTTCAAAACGTCTCATTTAGAGTCATTTTCTGTAACTTGTGCTGTGAACTATGAAGTAATACCCCAGTGACACAATCTTCCACTGCGATAATTTTGGGGGTGTTACATACTTCGCGTCTATGGTTTCTAAAAACCATAAAAAGAGAATATAGCAAAGGTATGTTCTCCTAGCTACAACTAGTTAATCTATAAATGTAGTAATCGCACGTGGATCAAATTTTTCTCTCACAATATCTTTATAAAAACTTTGCATATATGTAATATTATGTATATGTATTAAGCATTTGACATCAAAGTCGCAAGTTTCTAAAAAGTCTCTCTTCACTACCTTTTATCTTAACATATCATCGGGAATTGCATTCCTCGTTAATCCTCTTAAAAACTTGTAAGTTCATCAAACCTACGGCGTCATCACAAAATAAATTATTTATAGTTAAAGTCTTGACCCATCATCCTTTGATAAACAATTTCCCAAAACATCTTAGCTAAACAAATAGGACTGTAACCAAAAACTCATTCTAAAAGTTCTTCTCAAAAATAAGTTATTGTATAACTTATTACAAGTGAAAGAATAATACAAATCACTCCAATAATTATCTGCAGCGTCGGATCCCTCAAGTTGTACTAGCCGGATCCCTCAAACAAGGGATCCGGGGGAACCGTGTAAGCAGACAAGCAGGAGACTCGTTTTTTTTAGGAATCATCCTAACACGAAAATGTGACAACATATTCGGTATTACACTAGTTATATTGTAAGGCACAAACACATGGACTGAAACCGTCATTTCTGTAAAGTCATGTGTTTGGTGTCCTATATAAGCCCTCCTTGACTTCACTAGGAGGGTGATGCTTAGTGTGTAAACCTTGTCATTTTCATTATTCAATAATACACCTAGTTATCCCTTCTCTCTCTACGTTCTCTCTCTAACCATGGATATCATTTACTATCATCATCTCCGACCTCCCGAATCACATAATCAACTAATATTAACAATCCAACAATTGGCATCGGATCTAGGTTATTATCATTGGTTGATTAGTGATCCAATTTGTCAAAATCGGCCGATTTTAAAACTGTTATTACAAGTTTTTTACTGTGTTACATTATTTGGTTTTAATAGTTTTAAATGGTCAAATCTGGTGTTATTTTTGGTCAATAACAGTCAAAAAAAAGGGATAGTTTGAATCTAGGTTTTCTGGGTCTTTCTGGGTTTTATTTGAAGATTAGCGAGTTACACATTTTCTGCACTTGAAGATTAGCGAGTTACAAAAAAAATAATTCTAGTAAGCAATAAAAGGTTATGAATTTTTGCGAGTTAGACTCAGTTTCCGTGTTAGGAACGTCTATCTCTATCTCCAACTAAGAAATTTCCGAGTTAGACTCAATTTGGACAAAGTATAAAAGGAACCTGAAACTTTTCGAGTAAGGACTCACATTATCATTCCGACTAAGGATAATTACCATGACTCATTTTGACCCAACCAAAATACCAACACTCATGTTTGACCTCAGATCGTTTAATCCTCACTGGTCCATAACAGTTAAAACCAAAAAGGTAAAAGAACGAGTAAAGACAGACTAGACTCAACAAACAACACCATATGCTACAAATCCTATCCTAATCCCATACTTCATTTTCAGCCAACATAAACATCAACCTATCTCATATAAACAACTCTGACCACAGTAATCTCATCTCCTCAAAACACATATGAACTGACAATAAAAAGAAAAAAAAATATCTCAGACTTGTTCAAATCATATCTGAGTATTCAAAGATCTTTAAGATCTTATGTTTCTTGAACTAGTGCCATCATTGATCTATTTCGAAACATAGCTTCTTTAAAATATCCGAAAACTTATAAAGAAACTCAGTTTCATTTTTTCTTTTCTTTCAGTTTAGAAAAACAAAACACAAGACGCTTAACAAATATAACCTTACCCGAGACCTATCTAAGATCTTTAGATCTTTAGCCGTGGTCTTTTGTTCGATTTGAATAAGAATAACTGGAAAAGGTTATGGTAAGGTAAAAGTTGAAACGAAAACTATAAGGGTTTGTGTTTGGTTTTGGATATTGAAAGAGATCTTGTTGGTAGCTGAGAGTGTATAAGGAGATGATGTGTGATGGAGGTTAGGCCAATGCTAATGGCAACCACAATATTTGAGGTCACCCGCTGCCACATCAGCGTCACATCAGCTTTCTCTCTCCAAGACTACACTCAACCATAACTTGCTAGTGGTGACCGCAATGACGACCGTAACTTTTTTTTTAACTAAAAATTTATTCATAATTAAAAACATAACAATCAAAAATAAAATTTACATATGTCTTTCACCACATCAAAAAAAACTGCACTCACTTTTAAATGTACTAACTACTCCGTAGTATGTCTTTCACCACTTTTAAATGTATGATTGCCAACTAAGATAAATCAGACCAGCTAAAAATATATTGAGCCTAGTCACAAATATATATCACCCTACAACTTTCCTTTGTCACATCTCTCCACCATTTGTCACTAGTCAGAGCTCTCCACCATCCTCTTCAACTTTCCCTTTTATTCTTTAAACACACAACCCATTTATCTTAGATCTAAACTAAAAGGATCTAAATAAACCAATACCCTATATCAATTCCAATCACCATCTTCATTTCTTTTAGATCCAAAATCATCAAGAAAAAGAAAAGAAAAAAAACACAGATTTATAAGCCCATCTAGAAAATCTTGGTTCGTTGACTTTATATGTTCCACAAGTTAGAAGCTTGAATCTCTTCATACAAACAATGGAAGAATCATGCAACGGTCAAAAAAATAAGGGGATATGTGCCAATTTAATCGGTTGGCAGGCAAACCGAAACATATGAAAGGTTGGGGGTGACCGATCAATCTTCGGTTGCGCTAGTGGTAGGAACGCGGTTGGGTGTTCGGTTGGGGGGGGGGGTCGATCGAGCCATTAGCATCGGCCTTACTGCATTCTCAAAGGAGAAATAAGGGGACGGACATATTGTGTTGCGATTACTACATTTATAGATTAACAATTAGGGGTTATGGTGTTTACTTATACCCGTATGTTTAGGGTATGTGGGGATTTGGATTGGGCCTATTGCTTGATAGACGGGTTGGGGTGTTTGTATTGGGTTTGTGGTTACTACCGGGCTGATGGACATTGGCTTGTTGATTATGTGATGTAATTGGGTTGCTAAATCAATGAAGAGGTGAATATTGTTTGCATTTTATTTGATCTACTAAAGTACTAGGGCTACTCATTTAATTACAAATTATTTTGGCTGAGTGGTATTAGTTTGGTGATAATTTTTGGGTTATGTGTTTTTTGTTAACAAGATCGGGAAATACCATTATCAAAGTTCATTTAAACCGTCAAAAGCGCTAGTTTTTGGGCAATTAACCGCAAGATGTGACTACGGCGTTAATTCGTTATTACTTATTTAAGGTTGAAGTGGAATTTCACGGGTGCATGTACTTAGCATCTTAAAGATATCGGGGTTGGTTAGATGCATGATTCTTCAAGATCCTTGTTCGAGCTTTTAACCATTACGAATGACAAAGACTTGAGTTGTCTAGTTATACCTGATGTAAGGAGTTATGTTGTTATGCTCACAGCGTATATGTATCACTTTAAAGGAGTTACGTTGTAGTGCTCAAGTGTCACAAAAAGCTGTGGATAATTCGAGAGAAGTTCATATACAATTAAGGATGGATGGATGGGTATATGATTCTACCTTTATTGAAATTCTCAGTATTGGTTCTTCGTCAGACATTAGTGCAAGCTCAAGTCACAAGTTCGGGTTATTTTACTTCAGTATCAAGTTCGTCTTGGGTTTTCTTCATCAGTAATCACTATAAAGAGTCGTCAGTTAGCTGAGAGGAGTATAAAAGATTAGAGATGTTATCAGCTGTTGATTCTCACGAGATATTTCATGCTTACCAGATATTTATGGTACTTCACACTTATTCAATTAGTTGGACAAACAAGGGGTTACGCTGCCTCCGTTTCCATCGTAAACATAGTGTGTATGCTTCCGATTCCGCGAAGACATCGCGGGGGAAGAGAGTGGATGTGCTTTGTACTTTTTTTTACTTCTTTACGAAAACACTCTTTTTACATAAGTATCTCCAATCAAGGGGAAGAAATGTGCACATCGGGGATGCACAACAGGTTCTCGTGATCGAGCTTTAAATGTTATGACTACCAGAGATACGTCCGCAGAGATGATCAGTGGTATTGTTTTGTGACTTTGGTGTTATCGTTTCAACTTTCTCGGGTTTTTTGTGTGAAGTGGCCTACTTATGTGACAAAATCTTGTTGATTTCTTGCATGTTACCCCCAAATGGAGTTTCCGCATTGAGCACAATTATGATTAAGTGACTAGTCAGATTTGCTTGGTGTGGTTTACGGTATTATCTACAAATTCCGCTGCGTACTTAAAATTTCAAAAGTTATAAAACATGTTAACTACATCAAAGTTTCGAATCTGCTGAAGACGGTTGTCAGTTTAGGTGGAAGCTGATCAGAACTTGGCAAAAACAAAATTGTATGGAGAAGCTGCTAAATACATGCAGTATGAATTGAGGGTAAGTTAATCCAATTCATACACATTACATCATTTGCCTACACCTGAAAAAAAGTTCTCAAGCCGAGGTACAAGATGAAGACAAATACCGTCAACTGCAGACATCCTCAGCATTTGAAGAGAATATGAAGACCTTTCTTTATTTGTATTTGTACTTGTAGAAAATGTTGTAAGTAATCTCATATGTTGCCACATTGGGGGAAGATTGTTAGGAATCATCCGAACACGAAAATGTGACAACATATTCGGTATTACACTAGTTATATTGTAAGGAACAAACACATGGACTGAAACTGTCATTTATATAAAGTCATTTGTTTGGTGTCCTATATAAGCCCTCATAGACTTTACTAGGAGGGTGATGCTTAGTGTGTAAACCTTATCATTTTCATTATTCAATAATACACCTAGTTATCCTTTCTCTCACAACTTTCTCTCTCTAACCATGGATATCATTTACTATCATCATCCCTGACCTCCCGAATCACATAATCAACTAATATAAATGATCCAATAGTTTTTAAAACCCAAAACACTCCATTTTCCCTCTTCCTAAAACCTAGAACGACCAAATCTCAGTTCCTATCTTCCTAGGGCTCCATACTCTCAAGCATTTCAATCCTAAATATCATTGTAAGTAATTACACTCATATTTTCTATTCATAATCATCTCCATCCTAGGGTTTATGGTTTTAAAATTTCTCAATTGGTTTCAATTTTCATATCATCAATTGGCAAATTATTTATTGGATAATTGTTTTCCATACAAAAAGGTTCTACATAATTAAGGAATTTCAAAACGGCATTATTAATACAAAATAAACTCATAAACCCATCTTGACAAATTTTACCTAATTGAATTATTATTTTTCTAGGATCAAACATGCCTAAATCAACCCAACAAGACCATCATGACACCGTTCACTACATTCCTAGATATTATCGCAAAAAAGGGTTATCAAAAAGTAATCGCAAAACTTTCAAGATGCTTCAAAAACGACTCATCCAAGAGGGTCGTGTAATTGAGGAATGTTTCCTTGAAAACATCGACATTCCTCAAATCTTTTCCGCAATCAACTTTGATTTCCTCCTCAAAATTGATGAACTAATTTGTCTGGTCTTTATCTTCGAATTTTACAAAAGTGTTAGGATTATGCGAAACTGTTAGGAATTATTAAAATAATGTAATAGTATAGTGGTTCCTACTGATGGTTCCTGCTGTTAGTTATAGTGGTTTTTGCTGTTAGTTTAGTTTCTACTGATAGTTATGGTTTCTGCGGATAGTAGTATCCGTATTATTAGTATTAGTTTGTTAGGATATGCATGAGTTATATTAGGAAGAGGTAATGCATATCTTCTACACGTTTTGTGATGGGCTGTATTAGGGTTTCTTGTAGTATAAAAGAAACCTGTGGCCATGAACATTTTACGTTCTTCAAAACATTCTTTAGTGATTAATATAGATCCATAGAGGATCAAAGTATTTAGTAGTAATTGTCTGCTTTAACTTTTGTGTTTATATTCCGCGTAAGCATAAGTTTATTAGAGATTCTCCATAGTTTACTTGTGATTACATAAATATTCTATCCATTTCCTAAAGGCTCAAAAGATCTATCTTGGACTGTTCCAACAAGTGGTATCAGATCCTGGTGAGAATCTATGTCAAAGAAGATAACTTTTATCTCTTAAAACCCTAAAACTCTCTAACAATGTCAGAAGGAGGAGATGCTACAGATGCTCCTCAGAGCAGCACTCAGACTCAACTAATTCAACAAGTTGTTACCACCACCATGTCAAACAATAATGCCAAGTTTCCCTATCTCAAGAAGATGGAGAACTAGATCACTAATAGTGATTACAATCTCTGAAATGTCGTTCTGAAAGGTAAGAGCAGAAAGAAAACGGGAAGAGATACTAAAGGGAACATAATAATTCTTCCTCCTGTTTCTGCTGGTGAACATATTGCTGTCCAAAGGGAGACCAAGGCAAGGACTATCTTGCTTCAGTCTCTTCCAGATGACCATATGGGTGATTTTCATCACCTTGATGATGCTAAGGAAATCTGGTTGGCTATCAAAGCAAGGTTTGGAGGTAATGATGAGTCCAAAAAGATGAGAAAGACAATGTTGAAGCAGGAGTTCCAGGAGTTCAAGATCTCTGAAGAAGAAGGCATACACAAAGGTTATGATAGGTTTTAGAAGATTTTGAGTCAACTCAATCAGATGCAGTCAAAACCAGACAATGAAGACTGTAATACCAAGTTCCTAAGGGATTTACCTTCTTCCTGGTCACAAGTCTACATCACTCTCAAGGCAAAAGGTGGACTTGAGTACTTAAGCTTTGATAACCTGTACAACAAGCTTAGAACTCTTGAGATTGACATCAAGGGTCACTCAAGCTATTCTCCCACTCCAACTAATTCAGCATTTGTTAGTACGACTAGTGCTAATACCAAGATTTCATATGCTGATAGCCCAAGCTCATCATCAACATTGTAACACCCCCAACTTTGTGATATGCAGCGGAATTCAAACTGGGTGTTACTTCGTGGCACAACAGTCATAAAAATAGAAAACGAACTCTAATGGAGTCGTTTTAAAAGATTTATCATTTGATTTATATAAATATCAGAGTTTACAAAATGAGGTCCCAGTAGTTTCACGGTTTACAAAATACATTAAATGGGTTTTCGAATGTTAATAAAATTTATAGCCTTCTTGAGTATCCGTGTTCCTCCGTGCCAGCGTCGTACAATATGGACCTAAAATACATGCTTAAAACTGTCAACACAAAGGTTGAGTGAATCCATAGGTTTATTGTTAAATGTTGAACACATAATATTTGTGTGGGTTACGTTGTTATACACCCATAATGTTGAAAACAAAATAGTTATTTTTGCACTAAGCTCATGACAAAATCTTAACTGTTTCAGTTTTGTGTTGGTGTCTACGCAGCCGTATCAGCAAGCTTTTGTTCCAACATCATATTTTCATCTAGTAAAACTTAACTAGGCATAACTTTTTAACCACAAGTCCTTTTTAAGTGATTCAAAAGTCCAAGTTTATATTTTTATATTCTCTAACAGCTTTGTAAGCTTAATCAAGTCTAAGGTCCAAAGTTTACCTATATCAATGGTCTAATTACAAGTATATACTTATATTTCATTGCAGAAAGTTTGGATGCACATTCAGTCCTGCCAAAACGACCATAAGTTGAGTTCTACAACTTCTTTTGACACGCGGCTTTCACCAAACTTCAATTTTGGGTCTTGGATACATTTCATAAAACTGAGTCGACTTCCAAAAATGACCAGAACCATGGGATTTTCCCAAATGAAATCTAGTGTGCAGATTTTGACATGTTTTGTCATTTTGGCTCTCATTTACTCATCGGGAGGAGTTATGAGGTGTGCCACCCGGAGAAACGACTGTAAGAAATAGTTTTAAAAGTCTATCTTACTGAATTAACCTCAAGGTTTACTGAGATGATCAGTTAAATCAAACTTTAGGACTGTTTCAGAATTCATGTTCATAGAACTTACCTAGGACTTGTTTTAGCTTGTTTTTATGGTCACAACCTCATGTACAACATCAATTAAGCCATATTACATATACTACTTATATCAAATTACATTAAATAGTTATAGAGATTATTACAATCATATTAAATGACAAGAAAATAAACTCAAATCTTACAAGGATTAGGATGACAAGTTACTAGTACAACAAGAACAATTCAACCCTTAACCCTTCTAATCTTTAATCCTTGTCTTGAATCTTCAACCCAAACTTGGTTTAACCTTAGAAAACATTTGTAATAACCTCTCGTATTCAGCCCTTGTTTCTTTGATTATCTCCTATGCAATGGAATGTGAAAAGATAGGTTACAAGTCTTTTATGGCCGGGACTTGCAGCTAAATGGTTTGATATCGCCTTTGCCTTGTGGATATTTTCTCAAAAGCTATGGACATATCATGAGTATACCTAATTTAGGTATTTGGAAAATTTATCGAACCTCGGCTAAATATAGTCTAGTCACCTATATTTAACCTAGGGACAGTGGAACATAGTCTGACTAACTATGTTTGACTTAAATTTTTCAAACACTGGGAATAGTTATACAAGGGTTATATTCAGGTTAATTTCCTACTTAAACTCGATAAACCACCAGAATTCATTAAAAAGATCTAGAGACATGATAGTGTCTTACCACTCAGCGAGATCTTAACACTTATTTATACTACCTAATTTCATTCTTGAAAGTTTTCATTTATGAAATAATCCTAACCACTATCTTTGGATAGTCATCAAATCTTCTCGTCATTTCTTATAAGTACTAGCCTGATTAGGTTTCAAGGATATCATTCCGCCATAATCCATTAAAATTCACTTATGATTTTAAAGCAAACTTGACATCTCTACCTAAGAATAATGGTAAAGATACACTACATTCTTCTAATCATCAACATATCACTTCATTATCTGAACCCCATTGTAAGTCAGTATATAAAACTTCACAGTAACACGTTTCTTTCAAACACTAGTTAACATAAACACAATAAGATATGACCTTCATCTCGAAACCACCTAAGGCATGATCAACTTTGGAAATGGTTTGGATAACCACTTGCCACTAGCTAGACTTTCCTACAACATCATTACAAACCATTTCACATCAACAATATCTTACACCTCTGATTAACAACAATTAACCTAACAAACAACAAAACTGTTCCATTTGAGGCACTATATAGACGAAAGTGTCAGTCAACCATTTGCTGGACTAAGGTGTTCAGAGATCACACACGAAACAACTAATGAAACCATACAAACACAAATTAGGCTGCATGCCGCACACTATCGCCAGAAATGAAAATTTCATAGATGTAAGGCGTTAAAATTTAACAAAAACTCCATGTTAGAAATTAAGATTTTGTTGAAAGCCTCGATACAATAACATATGATTCGTTTTGAGAATCGGGAAAAGCCAAACTTGAGGTATATTGGACTCTATAATATTTTAACAAAACTCTTTAGATTATCAACTTAAGCCACCACCAAAAACTTAGAATGGTACATAACACATTCTATGACCAGAAACTTGAGAACGCAAAGATTAGAATCCGGCGCATACACCCACATTTTCCTAAAACACTTCAACATCGGATAACACACACTGAATTCCGGGACGGAATTCCCTTAAGGGGTAGAGACTGTAGCAACCCGTAATTTTTCATAAGGTAAAATGACTATTTTACCCTTTGAATTTTAAAGTTGACTTTTGACTTTAACTTTTGACTATTTAACTTTTACCGTAACGTAAAAGCAAATACGATAACAGGTAGTAACTGGTAATTTTCCTTGTGACCAACACAAGACTACGATAAGTCTATATGTTCAAAATACTTTATTCTCACCAATAATCATAATTTATATGAACTATTACTACTTTATTATTTTTAAATAGATATGTTACTTTTTACGTAAGACGCGTACTCAAACCTACGTTATTAGGATTTAACAACATAAACGCACCCAATTAGACTTATCACACATTTAATATACTTAGTTAGAGTATACTGGTTAGTTTGGACATTTTCATAAGTATTACATTTTTACGTTGCTCGGTTTTAAGTTTCGTGACTTAAGGGCTTAACATTAGTAATTACTGGGACCAAACTACACCTCATAAAGTAAATTTTATCTCAAAGATGCATAAAATACCACCTCATTTGAGAGGTGGCATGCAATGCCAAGATACAAGGCCATGTGGCCTTTGCTTGAAGCCCTAACCTTACAACTCTCCACTCTTGTCCCCCACTTGATGATATAACTTCACCTCACTATCACTTTTATATGCAAAATCAACCAAATCCTCTCAAATCCCTCCTCTTGGTCGTTCATCCCTCACCACCACTTCACCATCATCCACTTTGATTCATACAACAAGTTATACTACAAAAGTGAAGGGTTTAGGTAGCTAGTTATGATTCTTGGGTTTTTTTAGTAATTTTTCACAAGGTAAAATGACTATTTTACCCTTTGACTTTTAAAGTTAACTTTTGACTTTGACTTTTGACTATTTGACTTTTACCGTAACGTAAAAGCAAATACGATAACCGGTAGTAACTGGTAATTTTCCTTGTGACCAACACAAGACTACGATAAGTCTATATGTTCAAAATACTTTATTCTCACCAATAATCATAATTTATATGAACTATTACTACTTTATCATTTTTAAATAGATATTTTACTTTTTACGTAAGACGCGTACTCAAACCTACATTATTAGGATTTAACAACATAAACGCACCCAATTAGACTTATCACACATTTAATATACTTAGTTAGAGTATATTGGTAAGTTTGGACATTTTCATAAGTATTACATTTTTACGTTGCTCGGTTTTAAGTTTCGTGACTTAAGGGCTTAACATTAGTTATTACCGAGACCAAACTACACCTCATAAAGTAAATTTTATCACAAAGATGCACAAAATACCACCTCATTTGAGAGGTGGCTTGCAATGGCAAGATACAAGGCCATGTGGCCTTTGCTTGAAACACTAACCTTACAACTCTCCACTCTTGTCCCCCACTTGATGATATAACTTCACCTCACTATCAATTTTACATGCAAAATCAACCAAATCCTCTCAAATCCCTCCTCTTGGTCGTTCATCCCTCACCACCACTTCACCATCATCCACTTTGATTCATACAACAAGTTATACTACAAAAGTGAAGGGTTTAGGTAGCTAGTTATGATTCTTGGGTTTTTTTAGTAATTTTTCACAAGGTAAAATGACTATTTTACCCTTTGACTTTTAAAGTTAACTTTTGACTTTGACTTTTGACTATTTGACTTTTACCGTAACGTAAAAGCAAATACGATAACCGGTAGTAACTGGTAATTTTCCTTGTGACCAACACAAGACTACGATAAGTCTATATGTTCAAAATACTTTATTCTCACCAATAATCATAATTTATATAAACTATTACTACTTTATCATTTTTAAATAGATATTTTACTTTTTACGTAAGACGCGTACTCAAACCTACGTTATTAGGATTTAACACCATAAACGCACCCAATTAGACTTATCACACATTTAATATACTTAGTTAGAGTATATTGGTAAGTTTGGACATTTTCATAAGTATTACATTTTTACGTTGCTCGGTTTTAAGTTTCGTAACTTAAGGGCTTAACATTAGTAATTACCGAGACCAAACTACACCTCATAAAGTAAATTTTATCACAAAGATGCACAATATACCACCTCATTTGAGAGGTGGCGTGCAATGGCAAGATACAAGACCATGTGGCCTTCGCTTGAAACACTAACCTTACAACTCTCCACTCTTGTCCCCCACTTGATGATATAACTTCACCTCACTATCAATTTTACATGCAAAATCAACCAAATCCTCTCAAATCCCTCCTCTTGGTCGTTCATCCCTCACCACCACTTCCCCATCATCCACTTTGATTCATACAACAAGTTATACTACAAAAGTGAAGGGTTTAGGTAGCTAGTTATGATTCTTGGGTTTTTTTTGTAATTTTTCACAAGGTAAAATGACTATTTTACCCTTTGACTTTGACTTTTGACTATTTGACTTTTACCGTAACGTAAAAGCAAATACGATAACCGGTAGTAACTGGTAATTTTCCTTGTGACCAACACAAGACTACGATAAGTCTATATGTTCAAAATACTTTATTCTCACCAATAATCATAATTTATATGAACTATTACTACTTTATCATTTTTAAATAGATATTTTACTTTTTACGTAAGACGCGTACTCAAACCTACGTTATTAGGATTTAACAACATAAACGCACCCAATTATACTTATCACACATTTAATATACTTAGTTAGAGTATATTGGTAAGTTTGGACATTTTCATAAGTATTACATTTTTACGTTGCTCGGTTTTAAGTTTTGTGACTTAAGGGCTTAACATTAGTAATTACCGAGACCAAACTACACCTCATAAAGTAAATTTTATCACAAAGATGCACAAAATACCACCTCATTTGAGAGGTGGCGTGCAATGGCAAGATACAAGGCCATGTGGCCTTTGCTTGAAACACTAACCTTACAACTCTCCACTCTTGTCCCCCACTTGATGATATAACTTCACTTCACTATCAATTTTACATGCAAAATCAACCAAATCCTCTCAAATCCCTCCTCTTGGTCGTTCATCCCTCACCACCACTTCACCATCATCCACTTTGATTCATACAACAAGTTATACTACAAAAATGAAGGGTTTAGGAAGCTAGTTATGATTCTTGGGTTGTTTTAGTGATTCCATGGTTAGATTTGGAGATAATCAAATGAACAAGGGCTGAATAAGAGAGGTTATTACAAAGGTTTTCTAAGGTTAAACAAAGTTTGGGTTGAAGATTCATGACAAGGATTAGAGATTAGAAGGGTTAAGGGACAAGGATTAGAGTTTATTTTCTTGTCATTCAATATGATTATAATAATCTCTATAATTACTTGATGTAATTTGATATAAGTAGTATATGTAATATGGCTTAATTGATGTTGTACATGAGGTTGTGACCATAAAAACAAGCTGAAACAAGTCCTAGGTAAGTTCTATGAACATGAATTCTGAAACAGTCTCAAAGTTTGATTAAACTGATCATCTCAGTAAACCTTAAGGTTAATTCAGTAAGATAGGCTTTTAGAACTATATCTTACGGTCATTCTCCGGGTGGCACACCTCATAACTCCTCTCGATGAGTAAATGAGAGCCAAAATGGCAAAACATGTCAAAATATGCACACCAGATTTCATTTGGGAAAAGCCCATGGTTCTGGTCATTTCTGGAAGTCGACTCAGTTTTATGAAATTTATCCAAGACATAAACTTGAAGTTTGGAAAAAGACGCGTGTCAATACAAGTTGTAGAACTCAAATTATGATCGTTTTGGCAGGACTGAATGTGCAGCCAAACTTTCTGCAATGAAATATAAGTATATATTTGTAATTAGACCATTGATATAGGTAAACTTTGGACCTTAGACTTTATTAAGCTTACGAAGCTGTTAGAGAATATAAAAATATAAACTTGGACTTTTGAATCACTTAAAAAGGACTTGTGGTTAAAAAGTTATGCCTAGTTAAGTTTTACTAGATGAAAATATGGTGTTGGAACAAAAGCTTGCTCTGGTCCGAATCAGCAAAAGTGTAAACACGAAAGTTTCTCAGAATGACGTTTTCTACAAAAACTCAGGAGCACATAAGCAGAAAGTGAACAGAATATGCTAAAAACTATAAAAACTAAACTGACTTGTTGTTGACTAGAACACAACCTTAGTGAGAACTTTAAGTGATATATTTATCATTTGATGCTAATATAAAGCAAAGATTCACTAAAGATTGTTGTCTTGAGGTTGTCTAACTTAGACACATCCTTAATATAGTCTTGATTACTATTGCTTAACCATAACTTAGCCGCACGGCTAGTATAAGTCTAATGACCGAAACTTGTTTTTAAAACTTGTTCACTAGACTTTGACAAACTAAGTAAATGACCATATGACATATTAAACTACTTCACGACCTCTTGATGTTGATAGCCTGAAGGATGGTACGAGGTTATTTATAAAAGGGCTATAAGCCAAACAACATTTAAGGAATACTTTAACTTAAGGATTCATGTACAACATCATAAGCCAACAAACTACATATACTTGTGCACTTATATCGCACAATATACTAAAACACGATACTATGCTTTCTTAGGTAATCATTAAAGATCGTGGTCTTGCCATACTCTATTGTTGGCATACATTATATCGTTACACTCCGCTGCTGATCACTACAGTGAGTTCATAGCCCCACTTTCTATTACTTAATTGTTTTACAAACCCACCCTTGGGGGAGATACATGTTTTATTTTAAACCGAACACATTGCTTTCAAAACTGTATGCTATTTCGATATTATTATTGCCTAAGTTAGAAACCGGTAGCTAATTTACTTATGTAGAGATAGCTGCTTTGCCAGGGTACGTAACTACCCACACTATTTGCAGGGTGCGTAACCACCTACATTATTTGCCAGGGTACGTAACTACCCACATTATTTGCCAGGGTGCGTAACCAGCTACATTATTTGCTAGGGTACGTAACTACCCACACTATTTTTAGGGTGCGTAACCACCTACATTATTTGCCAGGGTACGTAACTACCCAAATTATTTGCCAGGGTGCGTAACCACCTACATTATTTGCCAGGGTATGTAACTACCCACAATATTTTCCAAGGTGCGTAACCACCTACATTATTTGCCAGGGTACGTAACTACCCACACTGTTTGCAGGGTGCGTAACCACCTATATTATTTTACAGGGTACGTAACTACCCACATTATTTTCCAGGGTGCGTAACCATCTACATTATTTGCTTAGGTACGTTGATACCTGCTATACTTGGGTACGTTGATACCTACTGTGATTTGGCTGCGTAGACACCAACACAGAAATCAAAAACACTTAAGGTTTTGTCATGAGCTTAGTGCAATAATAACTGTTTTGTTTTCAACATTATGGGTGTATAACAACGTAACCCACACAAATATTATGTGTTCAACATTTAACAATAAACCTATGGATTCACTCAACCTTTGTGTTGACAGTTTTAAGCATGTATTTCAGGTCCATATTGTACGAGGCTGGCATGGAGGAGCACGGATACTCA
This sequence comes from Chrysanthemum seticuspe, assembly GCA_019973895.1. Taxonomy (NCBI): domain Eukaryota; kingdom Viridiplantae; phylum Streptophyta; class Magnoliopsida; order Asterales; family Asteraceae; genus Chrysanthemum; species Chrysanthemum seticuspe. The sequence continues at coordinate 248,528,720 of BPTQ01000007.1, forward strand.
AGAAGGCTATAAATTTTATTATCATTCGAAAACCCATTTAATGTATTTTGTAAACCGTAAACTACTGGGACCTCATTTTGTGAACTCTGATATTTATATAAATCGAATGATAAATCTTTTAAAACGACTCCATTAGAGTTCGTTTTCTATTGTTATGACTGTTGTGCCATGAAGTAACACCCAGTTTGAATTCTGTTGCATATCACGAAGTTGGGGGTGTTACAGATTGGTATCAGAGCCTTAATTATAGAGAAATGGGTCTAATTGTGAGCTAAACTATAAACTCTATGTATTCACTCAACCTTTGTGTTGACAGTTTTAAGCATGTATTTGAGGTCCATATTGTACGAGGCTGGCACGGAGGAGCACGGATACTCAAGAAGGCGATAAATTTTATTATCATTCGAAAACCCATTTAATGTAGTTTGTAAACCATATAACTACTGAGACCTCATTTTATAAACTCTGATATTTATATAAATCGAATGATAAATCTTTTAAAATGACTTCATTAGAGTTCGTTTTCTATTGTTATGACTGTTGTGCCATGAAGTAACACCCAGTTTGAATTCCGCTGCGTATCACGAAAATTAAGGTTGTTACAAACATCAACACTATACACCTCTCCTAGACCAAGGACTCTCTCAAAGTCTGGTAATGTGATGGAGGATGTACTTTATTCGTTTGTTGCTGTAAGTGAACCACAACAGCAACTAGCCTATGAAGATTTTGATCAGATGGATAAGTGGGACTTGGAGGAATTAGATATAAAGTGGCAGATGGCTATGCTTTCAGTGAAAGTCAACAGGTTTGAAAAGAATTCTGAAAGAAAGGTCCAATTCAAGGGAGGGGATGCAGCAAGGTTTGATAAGAAGAAGGTTAGGTGTTATGAATGCTATCAACTGGGTCACTTTGCCAGGGAATGTACTGAAAAGAAGGGAAGTGACAAGAAAAGATACTCTGCATTCAAGATCAAGGAACATGAGGAACCTAAAGCCCTGGTGTCTGTGGATTCAATGGTTGATTGGACTGCACATGAGACTGAAGATGAGGAAAGTGGTGTTCTCATCAGCTTGGAATGCTTGCTGGATATGAGATAGAAGATGATGCTCAGGAAATTGTTATGATGAGTATCTCATCTCAGGTATATACTTGTGTGTTTGGTTGTGATGATAAATATGCTGCCTTTAAACAGGAATATGATGATATGGAAGTCCAATATAAAGATTATTATGTTCATGTTCAAGCCTATAAAAATAAAGTTAAAACTTTGGAAAAACAAAATGTTTGGTACCAAAATAATCAGTTGGCTTATGAAGAGAAGATTAGGGTGCTAGAAAGAGAGTTAGAAAATACTACTAATTTGTTAACATATACTAAGAATGAAAACGTTAAGGTAAACTTAGAAAAAGAGGATCTAAAGGCTAAGTTAGACAGTGAAGTGGCTAGACATAACTAGTGGCAAGAACAATCTAAACATCTGAACAAGTTGGTAGATAGTTCTCAGTCTATAAGGGCTAGGAGAGCATTGGGGTACGAAAAGTATATGGGGCCAGATGAAGTTTATGACCCCCTTTACCCAACTGTATTTGACCCTACCCTTGAGGAAGAAAATGTGTGCACTTGACCCTACCAGTACAAAACTGTATTTTTTTTAGATTTTATTAATTTTTTCTTGAGGCATCATCTAACTTCTAGAACTAATTACCACCACTCTTTCATCTCAAATCAAATAATACTCTTCTCAAACACTTAGTTATACTATCTAAAGTCCACTTTTCTACCCAAAACCATCATTAAGCACCCGCACCTCTTATCGTTGAGCATTTAAGACATCCACCTCTCACGACATCAAAATAAAGTCAAAACCTCAAGATACATAGGTAATTGACATTGCAAAAAGCATAATCATTTCATCAAGAATTTGTTTGACAGACGGATCCCTGGTGAGAGGGATCCGTGGGATCCGTGTCTGTAGAAAGCTTTAATCAGCTTCCCTCTTCAAACTTAAGTCACCTTTTGGTTTTCTAACCACTTTTAGTTACCATTTAATATCTTCCTAGAGCTGATCAATATCCTAAGTGCATGCTTAATCCCCTTAGTGGCCAAGAATTTAATTCCCTAATTCAAAATTATCCTTTATAAACCAAACACTCTTAAGGTTAAATCATCACTCTCACCTAGCTCTCAAAAATCAGTATTTAGAAGCTTATATTGCATCCTTACCATTACCATGACCAAAGCACTTAGCAACAACTCTTCAGCTAAAGGCTAACCAAAAGAAAGGGTCACATGATTCATGAGATTTCATCCACCGAATCATCTCCCGTAAGAAATAACAAAGCTAGAATTCCACCTCAACAAACCCATTCAACAATTGCTAAGAGAACCGCAAGGATTAGCATCAAATCTTTTGGGCTAGAAAAAGGGTCATCTAGTTCAAAACCAAACATGGCTAGCTCTAGCAAACCGTCTAAGTCCTTATTCCTAGAGCATAGATTACACTCATCCAACGAGCTTCTTCCTCACCCAAATCTCTATTCATTAGAGCATTCACCACCGAGAACATCCAACTCACCAACTTTCTCGTTAAATAGGGAACCACCTACAACACCAACTAGTCCATCATTGGAAAAAAGGAACCACCAAGGACTTGATCATATGGAGTTCATCCATTACCACCACCCTCATTCTTAGTAGAACCTCACCCTACTTCTCTTAATGAAACCCCACCATCATTCATAGAGCCTCCTCAAAACATCCATTTTCCTCTGGTTCCAAATGATGACAATAATTGCTCTAATTGTCTAATCACCCAAGGACTTGTTCAAGAAGTACGAAATGAGTTGCATTTCATGTTTAATCATCTTCTTCAAAGATTGGACCAAATCAACAAGTCTACTCATCCTTAGACTCAAGCATTTTGTTGCATTCTAGGCTTTAGTAACTTATTAGTATTAGTAGAAAATGTATGGCTAAATCATTCTCTTAGTTTTAGAGATTTGTTGATTATCTCTTTGTTTTATTGAATGATAACTTATTTGCCATATTTCTTTGAGTATATGCTCGTTGTTTGTACACATATCTCACTTTCATATTTAGCATTGTTTGGTATATCACCTTTGCTGAATAATCTGTCACCAGACAGACGGATCCCTGGAAATTGCCTAGACGGATCCCACAAAAGAGGGAACCGTGGGATCCGTGGTATAGAAGAACAAAATTCTACTAACTTGAGTCTTATTTTGCAGGCAATTATGCACTATACTCTTGTTTTCTAACCTTTATTTTGTAGATTTTCAAAATACACATGAAGATTTTTGACACCCTAAGCTAGGGGGAGCTTTGTGTCAAAACCACACAATGAAAAAACATTTGCAGCATAATCCTTATTTGGATTACGCTTCATGACACCCCATTGCAATATTGCAATCTTCTAGGGGGAGCATTTTCGTCACAAGGACGAAACCATTTGCAAACAAAATTGCAATTCATTAGCTTATGAGTTTATATTTACTTGACGCCCTCACAAAGGGATGGACTCGTCAAGGGGGAGTTAAAGACGAGAACCATTCCCGTCACTTGCTCTCTTTACATTTTTTTTCTTTTACATGTTTTTCTTAAAACAATGTGTTAGTTTCTTTTCGATGCTCTTTTTGTTTCGACAAAAAGGGGGAGAAGAGAGTAAAAACTCCAATTCAAACTTTTACGAATTTTTAGTTTTTCCTTAAAATAATTTTATGTTTTTTCATCAACAAAAAGGGGGAGATTGTTAATACAAATAAGCCGTAAAAATGTTTATTTATATTTTACGATCTTCTAATGTTTTGTCGATAACAAACGTAAAATCATTTTAAAGAAACAAATAAAATACGTAAATAGTTTGAGCCAATAGTTTTCTAACACACATACGTTTTCACATAAAACACTAAAACAAGTACAAGTGATTTTATGATTTAGTAATACATATGTACAACAACTAGTGTTTACATATTGGGCAAATATATACATAACTAGTATGTATTATAATGGGTAAAAACTACAACCCATGGTATTGACCCATACCCATTTGACTAGGTGCATTGCACCCTTTAGGTACATTGTATCTAATAAAATACCCATGGATCAACCCATAACCTTTGACCCATGACCCATAACCAAAATACCCATGGGCAAAGAGGAGCGTCCCACGGATCCCTAGTTTTACACTAGAAGGATCCCTTGTGGGAGGGATCCGTGGGATCCGAGGAACAGTAAGCATTTCTCCTCTATAAATAGTGAGTCATTTCTTCCTTTTGGCTTGCCACTCTCACACATACTTTCCCCAAGTATTGTAACTCTCTAACCACTGATCCTAAGGGATCTTTCTATGTAGTTTGTCTTTTGTTTTTGTGTGATTCTCTAGGTTCCTCTTAAAGGCGAGATCACCACTTCTTGAAGTCGAGCAAGCTCAAGTCCATGAGTTGCCATGCTTCGTCATCATCAAGACTACTGAGGTTCTCTTGTTGATAGTTTTTTCTTTCTCCATAGAAGTGTTGTGTCGAAGGCATTAGCGGAGGATGCCGAAGGAGTCAAGACGAAAGCATTAGTGAAAGATGCTTAACGTCCGTTTCAAGAGCATTGGTGAAGAATGCTAAAGGTGTCAAGATGAAGGCATTAGTGAAAGGTGCCAAGCGTTGTGTCAAGGGCATTGGTGAAGGATGCCTGGAAAACAAATCAAGTGCCATTAGTGAAGAATGCCTAGGTCATATAATCGATGAGGTGCATCGTTATACATATAGTGATTGTTTATTTTCAAGGATGTTGATATCCTTGATGGTGTTGTAATAAGGAGTGGATCTCCTTTGGGATTAGGTATTGTGTAGTGTTGGGTAGTAGTTCCTTCATTGTAATGGAACTCGGTACTTAGCCTAGTACCGGATAAAGGGTAGGCGACGTTGTGGTAGGTGTGGTTCATCTTGGTGTGAAAGAACCCGGTGGTTAGCCTAGTACCGGAAAAAGAGTAGGCGACAATGTGAAGGCTTCTCCGCCATAAGAAGTTGGTGTCGTGTAGTGATTACAAACTCTCGAGTAGGTGACTCGGGGAGTGGAGTAGGGCAAGGAAGGTGTCCTTGTAGCCGAACCACTATAAATACTCGTGTCGTGGTTATGTGTTTCTTACTCTTTATCTTTCATTACACTTTTATATATCTATCTATCAACGTCCAACATACACATCTAAGTAGATTAACATAATTCGATCTAAATATTTTAAAAGGAAGTTTTAAATTGGTAAAACTATTCAACCCCCCCCCCCCTTTCTAGTTTTCCACAATCCTTAAAAAACTTTTTCTTTTGTTGGGACGACATCCCTTTCACAATGAAGTTCCCCGCATGGAAATTTGCAAAGTCGGCAAACCATGGGGTGTTCGGGTCTTTCTTATCAATCATCCTAAGTTTCTCGAGAGGAAATGTTTCTGTGATACCTTTTTCTCGAGGACATTTTGATAGGGATTCTCTAGTCTAGAAAGGTGATCGGCAGCAAGGTTCTCCGCTCCTTTTTTGTAAAGAATAGTAACATCAAACTCTTGAAGGAGGAGAACCCACCGAAGTAATCGGGGCTTAGCATCTTGCTTTGCCAAAAGATACTTGAGGGCAGAATGGTCGGTATACACTATGGTCTTCGATAAGACAAGGTAGGGTATAAATTTCTCGAAAGCATAAACAACGGCCAAAAATTCTTTTTCAGTAGTTGTGTAATTATGTTGGGCCTCAGACAATGTCTTACTCGCATAGTGTATTGGTTGAAAATTTTTTGATTTACGTTGCCCCAAGACTGCCCCAATTGCGTAATCACTTGCATCACACATAAGCTCAAAGGGCAAATCTCAGTCGGGGGCAACTAATAACAGAGCCTCGGTTAATTTCTTTTTGAGAAAATTAAAGGCTTCAACGCATTCATCGGTGAAGATAAACGGAGCATCCTTTTCGAGAATTAGGAATTAGAAAATTCAGTAATTAAAGTGTCGGTCACCTCAAGTATATGTAATCGTTAGAAAGCTCGTAGTCGTAGTTATTTAATGTTAAGTAGTATTTAGTTAAGTAACACCGTGGAGGACAGACGGGTCTTTACCCACTGTATTCCTGATCCACAGCCCGTAGGTGGCGATTTGTGTAAGACTATAAATACTCTCTACCTCCCAAGGTAGAGAGTTAGAGCTCATAATAATATTTTCACTTTCTCTCACTAAGTTCCCAAACCTCTAACTCTTTCTCTCTCTAAAAACCTTAAGTTGTACGCCTAGTTTGATCATGGTATGATGTGTTTGTGAAATCCAATATGTTACAATTGGTATCAAGAGCCATGGTTTGATCATCTCTCTTACATATCCTTGGATTTCTAGTGGTTTTATATGGTTTTTGGGTTTGAAAAAGTTTAGTGGTTTTTGCATCATTTGGATCATTTCTTGTGTTAAAGTTTGAATTTTTTGTGTACTTTTGTGTTTAGAATCATTGTAAGTGCTTGAGTTTTGATTTGGAAAGCTTGAATCACTGTGGTTGAGCTTGTTTTGGATTGAAAAGTGTGGTTTTGAAGTTTATTCATCCTAGCGACTTGAGTCTCGGAGTGATATTCATCGTAGCGACTTGCTTTAGTAATTTCCAGCGAGTTGTAGTTTAAGTCGTAGCGACTTGTTCTTAGGGACTTGTCTATTGAGACAAGCCGACAAACAGTACAAGTTAGTGGACGTTCCACTTCGGCTAGCGACTTGGTTGGGTTAGCGACTTGTTTCTATTATTTCTAGCGACTTGTCTTTATAGTTACTAGCGAGTTGTTCTTAGCGACTTGATCTCAGCGAGTTGTTCTTTAGCGACTTGTCAGCTTAGTGATTTGTTGAGGTAGCGACTTGTGTTTAGCGACTTGATTCACAGTGACTTGAGTCTTTAGCGAGTTGTTATTTAGCGACTTGTGTTTAGCGACTTGGCTCACAGCGAGTTGTTCTTTAGCGACTTGTCTGCCTAGCGATTTGGTGCTTTAGCGACTTGCACTTAGCGACTTGGTTCAAGGATTATAGAGACTTGGTTAATATTTGTTTATAATACGGTTTTCTCTTGATTTAGTAAAATCCCATGAAAGAATCTATTTCCCGCTTAATCATAGAGTTATAAAATCCCGTGAAATTTGTAAACATGTCTACCAACGTGCCTACAATCATCTCTACTTTAGCTGAGGACGTTCAAGCAGCTGGTTCTGACACTCGTCCACCCATGCTTGATAGAACTGACTATGACTCATGGGCTCAACGAATTAGGTTGTATTGTCTTGGAAAGGAAAATGGAGTCAACATTCTCAAGTCAATTGATGAAGGACCTTATCAGATTGAGACAACAAGAGACATAATTGACACTGCTACAGATGGAACAATGATCTATGGACTGGACAAACCAAAGACATATGATGAGCTCAGTGATAAGGAGAAAAAGAGATTCGATGCTGATATCAGGGCTTCAAACATTATACTTCAGGGTCTTCCTAAAGACATTTACAAACTGATCAATCACAACACTGAAGCTAAGGCGGTTTGGGATAATGTCAAGATGCTTCTCTCGGGTTCTGAATTAACTAAGGTGTTAGGAATTAGAAATTCCCGGTATTAAAGAGTCGGTCACCTCAAGTATATGTAATCGTTAGAAAGCTCGTAGTCGTAGTTCTTTTAAGTTAAGTAGTATTTTAGTTAAGTAACACCGTGGAGGACGGACGGGTCTTTACCCACTGTATGCCTGATCCACAGCCCAAAGTGTGGCGAGTTATGTAAGACTATAAATACTCTCTACCTTCCAAGGTAGAGAGTTGGAGCTCATTATAATATCTTTCACTTTCTCTCACTAAGTTCCCTAAACCTCTAACTTTCTCTCTCTAGAATTCCATCTTATACGCCACCTTGTGTTATGGTTTGATGTGTGTGTGAAAAGTTATATCTTACAATTGGTATCAGAGAGCCATGGTTAGATCATATCTTGCACATCTTTGGATTTATAGTGGTTTTTAGGTGGTTTTTGAGTTTGAAAAAGTTTAGTGGTTTTTGCATCATTTGGTTGATCTCTAGTGTTAAAGTTTGAATTTTGTTGGTACTTTTGTGTTTTGAATCATCATAAGTGTTTAGGTTTTCATTTGGTAAGCTTGAATCATCTTGGTTGGGTTGTTTTTGGATTGAAATGTGATGTTTATTTGGTTTTTCATGGTAGCGAGTTAGTTCACGGATTACATTTCTTCATAGCGACTTGCTTCGTTATTTTGTAGCGACTTACAGTGTTAAAAGCTAGCGAGTTAGAGCTAGCGAGTTAAAGGACAAGTAGTGGACTCTCCACTACGGGTAGCGACTTGTGGTAGCGAATTAGTCAGTAGCGAGTTGCTCTTTAGCGACTTGTGTCTCTAGCGACTTGTGTAGCGAATTACTGCCAAAATTTGGTTAGCGACTTGGTCTGTAGCGAGTTACTACTTAGCGACTTGTTTTTCTGTTAGCGACTTGGGATTCTAGCGACTTGGGTGTCTAGCGAATTAATTGGTAGCGACTTAGTGAATTTGTTTCTAGCGACTTAGAGCTTTATCATCTAGCGACTTGAGTGATTGTTTACGGTTTTCTCTTGATTTAGTAAAATCCCGTGAAAGAATCTATTTCCCGGTTTAATCATTGAGTTATAAAATCCCGTATAATCTGATAACATGTCCACCAACGTCCCTACTGTCATCTCCACTGTTGCCGAGGATGTACAAGCAGCTGGATCAGATACTCGTCCACCCATGCTTGACAGAACTGACTACGATTCTTGGGCTCAACGAATCAGATTGTATTGCCTTGGAAAGGAAAATGGTGTCAATATTCTCAAATCCATTGATGAAGGACCATATCGAGTTGAAACGACTAGAGACATACTTGATACTAATGAAGATGGTACTCCTATTTACGGAATGGACAGACCTAAGATGTATGATGAGCTTGATGATAAGGAGAAAAAGAGATTTGATGCAGATATCAGGGCTTCAAACATTGTTCTACAAGGTCTTCCTAAAGATATCTACAAGCTGATCAATCATAACACTGAAGCAAAGGCAGTTTGGGATAATGTCAAGATGCTTCTCTCAGGTTCAGAACTAACTATGGAAGACAGAGAATCCCAACTCTATGACGAATTTGAGCACTTCAAGATGAAACCCGATGAGAGTGTTTATGAGTACTATGTGAGATTTCATAAGTTAGTTAATGACATGAGGAACATCAGAATGACTATGCCTAACATTCAGTTGAATTCAAAATTTGTGAACAACATGAATCCCGAATGGCACAAGTTTGTTACCGCTGTGAAGCTTACTAAAGGATTGAAGAACACAAACTATGAGCAACTCTATGCCTTCCTCCTTCAGAATGAGAGACATGCCATGTTTGAAAAATTGATTCTCAATCAGTTCAAAACCAACCAGGGAGAGACAAGTTCGTCTAATGACTCAACAGCTTTCTACTCAAACATTGGAATCACAACCAAAGCATCACAAGTCATTCCCTTGGGTAACGGTAATCACAAACTCATTCCTGATCCTATGTTCAAACAAGCTGATGCTGATGCACGCATGGATAACATCGTTAATCAACTAGCTCTACTCATTAGTCAAAACATGAACTCTCTCCCACAAACCAACAACAACCTACGAACTGCATCTAACCCACATAATCAAGCCACTGTTAAAGATGGAAGGATCGTGGTGCAACCAGTTCAGGAAAGACAGTATGATCAGGGGAGAGGTGGAGCTGGGAGAGGTTATGTTGGAAACCAGAATCGAGGAAGAAATGGTAACCAAGGTCAACCTAAGCCAATCAAATGCTACAACTGTGGTGGTGAAGGTCACATTGCAAGGAACTGCACATCTCCAAAGCGTCCTCAGAATGCTGATTACTTCAGAGATAAGATGTTACTGGCACAAGCTCAGGACAATGGTGCTGCGTTGGATGAAGAGGAATTGTTGTTTCTTGCTGAGGGTAATGCCAAGACCTATGATGCAGATGTGGATGAGCAGCCTATTCAGGAGATAGGTCATAATCATCAGAACGCCTTTCAAGTTGCTGACTGTGATGCATACGACTCTGATGTAGATGATGGACCTACTGCACACACAATCTTTATGGCTAGCATCTCTCCAATGGTTTCTCCCAAGATCTATTCTTCACCACTAGCTGGCCCATCCAAGGACAAACTCATCTCTGAGGTATTAAAGCTATACGATGATGCTGATGTGCAACAGATGCATGACAAAGTACAACCGACTGAAACTTTTGAATCAAATGTTGAAAATATGGGTAATATCAATATTGTCCCATACGATCAATACGTGAAACAAAGTGAAAGTGAAGTTGTACCAAGTGATGCATCTTCTGCAGTCAACAATGACTATGTCTTTGATGAATACACTGCATGTGCTCCTAATGATTCCATAATTTCTGAACTAAATGCCTATAAGGAACGTGTTGCTATTTATGAACAAAGGGCAAAATTTGAGTTGACCACTCGTGAGCAGGAAATGGATGTCCAAGTGAGTACAATTATTAGAAAAAGTAAGTTTAGAGAAGAAGTATTGAAACAAGAATTAAATTCCCTGCAAGAAAAATTTTCTAAAACAGCTAAGCAAAAACAAGAACTTCAAGAAAATGTGAAAATGCTTAAGCAAGAATTTAATGCAAAGGAATCAAAACTCTTGAGAGATTTTTCTAATCTGAAAACTTTGAAAAACAAACTTGAAAACAAGTTGTATTTACAAGGAAACACCATTCAGACTGCTCACATGATCACTAAGCATAGAGTTCTAAGCGATAAGCATAGCGTTCCCCTTGTAGAGGTACCAAATCCAGAGGTAATTAAAAAGGCTAGAAATGCTCATAAGGTAATTTATGATGGTAATGAAGTTCTTAAGCCTAGGCAGAAACCTAGTTGCGTTGAGTGCACTGAGGAAGATAAGATTTTAAATGAAATCACTAGGGAAAAGATGAATAAGAAGCAAGATGATCCCAAATGCAAAGAGAAAAACATAATCTTCTCTCCTCATGATTACAAGAAGGAAAACTGGATTGCCTTGAACAAGTTTAAGCCTCAGACTTTGTTGACTCCCGAACAAGTCTTCTGGAAAATGGATTTAGATAAGCAGAAAGCTGAAAATATTGTAGAAACAAACCCTCCCCTTCGGAAAATGCCTAGAGCAACTGTGTATCCTCCTAATACACCTATGCATCTTGTACCTAGAACAATTGCCACTAAAAGCAAGACATTAATTAGCCAATACGTTATATTCTAACTATTTGTTGATTTTGAGAAAACTTGCAAGAAAAGGATCACTCCCACTGGTATAACTGAAGGTGAAAGAGGTTTTGAACAAATGAAAGAATGTTATTTAACTGAGGTCATGCCCTTCTTTAAACTTCTAAAAGATCACTTTGAGAGTCTTAAAAAAGGGGTAGAAGCTGATATTAAAGGTATGGAAAAGGAATTTGATGCAATGGTTGCTGAAGTTAGTGATTATGAGCGTGCACTAAAATATAATGAGATTGAGAGAAAGAACTTGCATACATTAAATGAGAATCTTATTACTGAATGTGTTGCTCAAGATGTGTTTTTCACTGCTTCAAATTGCTCTATTAATGCTTCCAAATTTCATGAATTATCTGTGGCCCTGAAAGTCTCCCATGATCGTGTCATTGAGCTTGAAAAAACTAATTCTAAACTAAATGAGAAAATTGAACTGGATGATCATGACAATTTGGTTAAACATTTTTCTAAACTAGAAGTTGAGTATTTTAATCTACAACTAAAATATCAACATCTCAAAGAAAATGTCAAAACTTCAAATATCAAGACATCTTCAGATGCTCCAGAGTTTGATGCAGTTTTTCAAATTAACAAACGAGATGAACAGATTCAAGCTCAGTGTAACACGATCAGAAAGTTGAAAGCCCAAATCTCTCAATTAAAGGGTCAAACGAACAATATGACAGGATCCCAAATGCCTCCTTCTTTAGATTCTCAGAATTCTCAAACGTTTCATCTTCAAAACCTAGTAAATGCTTTACAAAAGGAAAACGAAAGTTTTCTAGAAGAGAATGAAAAGGTTAAACGTCATTTCAATGAGTTGTTTGAATCAATTAAAGTCACTCGTAACAAAAACAACGAACAAATAACTTCATTGCAAAAGGAAATTGAGAATCTGAAGAGTCAGGTAAAAGGGAAAATGCCAATGATCAATGAGGAGAATGTTGTATCTAAGGTTCACTCTGGCAATAAATCTGCTTTATCTGTGACATATGTCCCCCCTCACCTAAGGAACAACAAACTTGCCATTCAAACATATTTCTCATCCCTCAAGGATTGCTTAGAATGCCTGCGTGAGATTGTTGAAGAGGATAAGCTAGAGAAACCTCATGATAATGCAATTGGACATGCATGCTTATATGCCAAACGATCTCAAGAAATCTTAGAATGCTTGATTACCATATGCCCAAAGACATTAGGTGAGAGAGTTAACCCTTTGATTCCATGCTCAATGCCTAAGGCCAAATATGAGATGCACTCGATTCCCAATGTTTTGAATGAGAGTCGTAGTGTACCCTTGAGTAGTTCAGATTCTAGATCTGTCAATGCTAGGAAAGTGAACTCTAATGTGCCTTCTAGGAGTACCAATCTCAGTACATCTAGCTTTATGAAAGTGAACCGTAGTGCACCTGCATGTAGTTCAGATCCCAGCACATCTAAACAGGTGGTGCAAAGAGTAGTAAAACAAACTAATGTTCCCATTCCCTCTACAGGAGTAATCAGTGACATTAAAGGGAGCAGGTCAAAGTCTCAAGACAATACAAGGAATGATAGGACCTCTCAAGCTAAGAATGTGCACTGGAAGAAAGTAGAAGAACAATCTAGGAACCTTAAGTTTGAATCGAATAAAACGAATCGTGTTGATTCTAGTATCAGCCATAAGCGTACTGTAATTAATTCGAATTCTGATACTATGTGCAAACCTTGTACTGATGATTGCTTGAATTCTGTTTCTAATCGTGGATGTGATGTCAATGCTTTGCCTAATGATGTTAATTGTCCAGTTAATATTGTTAATGCTATAATTCATGCTAAAAAGGCTAAAAGGCAAAAGCGAAAGAAAGTTAGAAAACAATGGAAACCCACAGGAAGAACATTCAGCAGAATAGGTTCTTATTGGATACCTGTTGGTCATAAGACCAATCAGATAATGCCCACTAGAAAATGGATGCCTACTGGTAGAACTATTCCCTTAAGAAGTGGTCACACTGTAAACAGGACTAATACAGACACTAGTATTGCATCTACTCATAATGATTCCATTACCTCATTGTCTGATATGAATGCTTCTATTTCTGATGTGGGTGTTCCAACTGTTGCTACTAACCAAATGGAACCCATTCTTGCATGGGGATCCCAATTATCCAGTTATCCATTCTTGTCTGTGTTCAACTGCAGATCGTTCAAATCGTTCTGTGGTACCTGGACTCAGGCTGTTCCAAGCATATGACTGGAGACCGGTCACGGCTCATGAACTTCGTGAGCAAATTCATCGGGACTGTTAGATTTGGTAATGATCATTTCGGTGCTATTATGGGTTATGGAGATTATGTTGTTGGTGATAGTGTCATTTCCAGAGTATATTATGTGGAAGGTTTAGGACATAATCTGTTCTCTGTTGGTCAATTCTGTGACTCTGATCTAGAAGTAGCCTTCAGAAAACATACCTGCTTTGTTAGAGATCTTAATGGTAAGGAACTGTTGAAAGGAACTCGTGGCTCAAACCTTTACACTATTTCTATCGATGACATGATGAGAGCTGTGAAGATCGTTGTAAGCTCTTAGACGAGGTCTAATATTATATCTAGGAACACATAATAACGAAAGCGGAATATTCAATAAGAATTAACGTTATAATGAACAAGGTTTTTCATTATCATAAACTAACTAAACAATAATAAAGATCAAAGACTTGATCTTTAACACTAACTAACTAAATCACTAAACCCTAGGCGTTTTCCCAATCCCTACGCCTAGGTTCTCACACACACACACCTTTAGACGTCTACATCTTGTACGTACGTGCTAAAACTAATGACCCTATGTCTCTTTATATACTAGAGACATCTAGGGTTTACAAGAGGAATCATAATATAATTAGGAAACAATACAATTAGGAAACTAAATATTCTTTTAAGCATATCTTCTAGAATCTTCCAAATCCTCCATCTTTTTGTAGTTTCCTTCTTGTCACTTTAAGTCCTTCATGTTTCATTCTTCTTATTTTGTATCATCAAATCTATAATAGACCCAACAATCTTCCCCTATTTGATGATGACAAAACAAATATGATTCTTGTACGAACTTCCCTAGACGAAGTAGCAGAAGTTGAGATAATTAAATCTCACCATGAATGAAACAATCTTCCCCTTGACTTAAACATGTCACTCAAACATCTCTTCCCCTTTTTGTTATCAACAAATAGAGAACGTATGCAAATAATGATCTTGACCACCACGAACCAATATCATACTTCCAATCTAAGACTTCCAATGCTTCAAATCGCCCACCATTACGCATCATAAGAAAAATGGATCCAAAACAGTAGAAAACTTCAACTAGCAGTAGTAATAATGATCAACAATAGTAAAAATCAACCACTTCCCCTTGAGTGATGCATGTAGATGGTTAAACTTTTAACAATAAGCTTCTCCTAAAAACCATATGTTAACCATCTTCTTGATTCTTCAAAATCTGTAAGCTCCTTGTAATGATCACTTTGTGAAGAACACCAAATATAACAAACTTGATGAAGAAGTAAAATTTCCCGAACTTGTGTCTTAAATCTTTACAATCCACGAAACTCGATACTTATACGAACCACCAATATAAGTAGACCGCAATCCCTTGACAAGAATCCTCAACTATATGAGACACTGAGCACTACAATGTAACTCCTTCAAGTGATAGACAATGTGTGCATAGAGCATTATAAGAAAAATCACACATTGCTAGATTCATCAAGCTAGATGATAAGAACACAAACCAAGTAATTCCACTTCACCTTCAAATAAGTGATAAATAATCCTCTTCGTAATCAATTCTTCAATAAATCTCCATAACGAGCCTTTTTAAATCCTTGTAAGAACATAAACTTCTTCCTTGTGTGTGTGAACAATAACCTGTGTGTGTGTCATCCAAAAATCATAACCATATGCTCGACTTCCCCTTAAATCAAAAATCTTCTCGTAATAACGCATGAGCAGTATGTCTGGAAAGGAGCAGTACTTTCATCAAAATCTGCAGTACTTTCATATAAACTGCAGTACTTTCGAAAATTCCATCTCGTCTGATCACCAGTACTTTTAAAAATCAATGAGCAGTACTTAAAAAATCATGCAGCAGCAGTACTTTAAGAAATTACCAGTCCTTTCATCTTCGTCGAAGCAGTACCTGAATAAGAACTTGACCAGCACTTTCAAAAACACCAAGCAGTACTTTGCTTAAACCCATCTGATCACATCAGTAGCATCCCTATATATCTCGTATCACCAAATTAAAATTCAAACCCCACGTACAAAAGTCCATGATAGCAATATAATAACCAAAAGTAATAAACCATGAGTAGGGACCAAAACCAATAGGCACGTGAAGTCTTAAAAGGAAAACGAATTATCATGTCCACGTGATCATCTGCTCTTCACCAATCAATGTATATAGTAACATCAAATTAATCAAAAAGGCAAAGCCTAGCGTATCCTCCATGCACCTCTTTACATAGAATCAAATCCCTTAGATGTCCAATCACGTGACCCTATAAACTCTCGACGCAGTGAATCATATCTCAAAATTATGTCACTCGAACAGTACTTTCCATATTCACATGGGACCAGTATTCACATGCATCTCAAATATAATATTCATCATTCACTCGAGTAGCATATCCCACAAATTGATGAAATCAAAACCAATACTAATTATCATGGAAGATCAACCAATAGAAAACGAGTAGATATAATCTTTGGCAGTACTTTAGCGAACAGCAGTACTTCTCGAAACACAATCTCAACATGTTCGATCTTCCAAAAACCAAACAATACATCACTGATCACATCATGCTCAAAATAAATTAATCATTCCTCGTACAATAAGATTCCTACTTGACCAATCATTAGTCCATAAAACCATGCATATGTACGAAATCAAAACCAAGTCAGACATGTGCTTGGGCATGTATATACATGCGCATGCCATCCATACATGATATAAATAAGTCAACATTAAGAGCATGGGGTATGGTGGCATGCCAAATTCTACTTTTCATTGCCATCTCAGCGTCACCTCATCATCTTCACTTTTAACACTCACACACTAAAACATCCCTTCACTCATAACATGCTATTTGAGCCCCACCCATTCATAATTTATATTCTTTTACAATTTTAAAACAAACTAACAAACACAAAAAAATACAACAAATAAAAAGAAAAGAAGCTAAAAAGGTACTCTATAATTAATGGGTGAGGAGGACAGTTGGAGGCCATGAATTGATGGTGTAGATATTTTGCTTATTATAAAACTTATCCCTTTAACATACGCACCACCAACCTATTTCTTCCTTCTTCACCGGTAACACACACACACTTACACACACTAGAAAATATACGCACCACCAACCTATTTCTTCCTTCCTTCTCCACTGGTAACACACACACACTTGCACATACTAGAAAATATACACACGCTCAAAAACGCTATACAAATACAAATCTATTTTTTGTCCTTTTTCGAAAATCACACACGCCACTATAGTGGCTTGGGAATTGACGAGAGAGGGTTGGGGTATGTTGGCACAAGTGTGGCGGCGCTACTTTAGTAGCCACATCAGATCTGGCGTGAGGCCAAGCCATGGTACCCCATGGTCTAATTGTCCCATGAGTAATTCTTCCATCTTTTATCACGTGACCTCCCATGAGATCCAATAAGCTTTTACCCAAGTACTGTTCTGAGAATGATAGAGCAGCGATTTTAAAACAGAAAACGTTAGTACCTTTTGACAAGTAGTTTACACGTGACAACACAATGAATATAACATATCACTGTCTCTTTAGCCTTTTTCAAAACTGCGTCTCTCCAATAAAAAACCTTGAATTAACCCGAAAAATCCGAACACAAACCAATCATACATCAAAGTACTGTTTCAGCAGTACTTTAAAAATCCTTCAGCAGCCAACTTCGACGCCTTATATCTTTCGACTGAGACCTCCAATTAAAGATCCCTTCGGTGAAAAGTTAGATTAGTATATAGAGAACGTCCACCTAAAATTTCGTCCCGATCCAACGGTTAACGAAAAAGTTATCGCCGTTTCAAAACAGTGCTGTATAAAAATACGAAAATTTAAGCTCCGAATTTTTCCTTATTTTCCATCATTCTTCGACACATAAAACCTTGTAATCCTAGATATCACGAGCCCCAGTCTCTGATACCAATTGTGAAGATCGTTGTAAGCTCTTAGACGAGGTCTAATATTATATCTAGGAACACATAATAACGAAAGCGGAATATTCAATAAGAATTAACGTTATAATGAACAAGGTTTTTCATTATCATAAACTAACTAAACAATAATAAAGATCAAAGACTTGATCTTTAACACTAACTAACTAAATCACTAAACCCTAGGCGTTTTCCCAATCCCTACGCCTAGGTTCTCACACACACACACCTTTAGACGTCTACATCTTGTACGTACGTGCTAAAACTAATGACCCTATGTCTCTTTATATACTAGAGACATCTAGGGTTTACAAGAGGAATCATAATATAATTAGGAAACAATACAATTAGGAAACTAAATATTCTTTTAAGCATATCTTCTAGAATCTTCCAAATCCTCCATCTTTTTGTAGTTTCCTTCTTGTCACTTTAAGTCCTTCATGTTTCATTCTTCTTATTTTGTATCATCAAATCTATAATAGACCCAACAAGAGCTTCACCAATCTGCTTGTTATCAAAGGCTTCAAAAACAAAGTCTTGGTTATGGCATCGTCGTCTCAATCACTTGAACTTCGGCACCATCAACGATCTTTCCATAAAGGACTTAGTTGTAGGTTTACCTAGACTAAAGTATGAAAAGGATCATCTTTGTTCAGCATGTCAATTGGGAAAAAGCAAGAAGTATGCCCATAAACCCAAACCTACTAACTCTGTCACAGAAGTTCTTCATATGATTCATATGGATTTATGTGGACCAATGAGGGTGCAGAATATCTTTGGGAAGAAATATGTGTTAGTTGTGGTTGATGATTATTCTAGATTCACCTGGGTCAAGTTCTTAAGGACAAAGGATGAAACTCCTGATATCATCATCAAACTCATCAAACAACTGCAGGTTAGACTAAACAAAACTGTCAGAATTATCAGAACAGACAATGGAACTGAGTTTGTCAACAAACAACTTAGTGAATTCTATGAAAGCGCTGGAATCAGCCATCAAAGAAGTGTTCCACGAACCCCTCAACAGAACGGTGTAGTTGAAAGACGAAATCGTACTCTTGTTGAAGCTGCTAGAACAATGCTGATCTACTCAAAGGTTCCAATGTTTCTCTGGGCTGAAGCAATTGCCACTGCATGCTACACACAAAATCGTTCCCTGATTCACACCATTCATGGAAAAACTCCATATGAACTTGTCCACAACAGAAAACCTAATCTATCTTTCCTTCGTGTGTTTGGTGCCCTGTGCTATCCAACTAATGAGGGTCAAGACTTGGGCAAACTTAGAGCTAAAGCTGACATTGGAGTATTTGTAGGATATGCACCAAACAAAAAGGGATACCGGATCTACAACAAAAGAACCCGAAATATCATGGAAACAATTCACGTTACGTTTGATGAGCTGACCGGTCAAATGGCTCCTGGACACTCCAGCTCAGGACCCGCACTTCAAAACAGTCCTATTGGTTCATCCCTTGTTCCAAACTCCTCTCAAGAAACGCCATATGTACCTCCATCTGAAGATGATGTAAAGAAATTGTTTGATCCAATGTTTGATGAACTGTATGAGTCTACTACTAATGAGGTGCTGATCCCTACAACAGAGGATGCTCATATTCCAGTAAATGAAGTCAATCCTTCAGTCTCAATATCTTTAAGCCAAGAAGCACCTGCTGCTGATCCTTCAGTCTCATCAACAAATCATCATTCTTCAAATGTACATCATGGAAATGTTTCTGACATCAACAATGAAGTTAATCCCTTTGCGACTCCTGAAGATGCTCCATTTGAAAACATATTTGCTACTCCTGAATCATCATCAGAACCATCTTCTTCAGAAGACATCGACTCAGCTACTTCAGTTCCTCAACAAATGCCACATGAACACCTCAGAAAATGGACTCACGATCATCCATTAGACAACATCATTGGTAATCCCTCTCGCCCTGTATCAACCCGGAAGCAACTCGCAACCGATGCCTTATGGTGCTTCTTCAACTCCGTACTATCTAAGATCGAACCAAAAGATGTTAAAACTGCTATGAATGAAGATAGCTGGTTCAATGCTATGCAAGATGAAATTCATGAGTTTGATCGTCTTGATGTATGGGAGTTAGTACCTGCTCCGGACTGTGCTATGATTATAGCTCTAAAATGGATCTTCAAAGTAAAACTTGATGAGCATGGTGATGTGTTGAAGAACAAGGCTCGATTAGTTGCTAAAGGATATCGTCAAGAGGAGGGTATAGACTTTGAAGAATCTTTTGCTCCAGTTGCTCGAATAGAGGCAATCAGAATCTTTTTGGCTAATGCTGCTAGTAAGAACATGGTGGTATATCAGATGGATGTAAAGACGGCATTTCTGAACGGAGATCTTAAGGAAGTTGTCTACGTAAGCCAACCCGAAGGATTCGTGAACCAAGAGCATCCTACTCACGTTTATCGTCTGAAGAAGGCTCTTTACGGTTTAAAGCAAGCTCCAAGGGCATGGTATGATACACTATCAAAATTTCTTCTATCAACCGGATTCATCAAAGGAGCAGTTGATCCTACATTGTTCACCAGGAAGTCAGGCAAACATTTGATTCATGTTCAAATTTATGTTGATGATATTATTTTTGCCTCGACTGACCCAATGGAATGTGATCGTTTTTCAAATGAAATGAGTTCAAAGTTTCAAATGTCAATGATGGGACAAATGTCATTTTTCTTGGGATTACAGATTTCTCAAAGTCCCGGAGGCATTTTTATAAATCAATCTAAATATGCAACAGAGATTTTAAAGAAATTTGGATTTGATTCAAGTGACCCTGTTGACACCCCCATGATTGACCGAACCAAACTAGATGAGGACCTCTCAGGGATCATGATTGACCAAACTAAATATCGAAGTATGATTGGATCCCTGATGTATCTCACTGCTAGTAGACCAGACATTTTGTTCTCTGTGTGCATGTGTGCTAGATACCAGGCTAAGCCTACCAAAAAGCACCTTGAAGCAGTTAAACGGGTCTTTCGGTATCTCCAAGGAACCATCAATATGGGACTATGGTACCCGAAAGACACCGGTATGTCACTAACGGCCTATGCAGATGCTGATCATGCAGGCTGTCAAGATACACGTCGAAGTACGTCAGGAGGTGCTCAGTTTTTGGGTGATAAGCTTGTGAGCTGGTCTTCAAAGAAGAAAATGAGTACTTCTATTTCCTCTACAGAGGCTGAATACATAGCCATGTCATCTTGTTGTGCTCAAATCTTATGGATGAGATCTCAATTATCTGACTATGGCTTTGAATTCAACAAAATCCCTCTGTACTGTGATAATAAAAGTGCTATTGCTCTCTCATGCAACAACGTTCAACACTCAAGAGCAAAGCATATCGACATTCGACATCATTTCATCAGGGAACAAGTGGAAAAAGGTGTAGTGGAACTATATTTTGTGAGGTCTGAATATCAGTTAGCGGACATCTTCACCAAAGCTCTTCCAAGAGAACGTTTTGAGTTTATTCTTCCACGTCTTGGTTTGAAAAGCCTTCAACCAGAAACTCTCAAACGTCTTCAGGAGGAAGACGAGGAGTAAAGGTCTATCTTCATCTATCTCTTGTATATATCTATTCGAAAATCAAAATACAAAATTATAAAACTTTCAAAATCCATAAAAATCTGAAAAAGTCGAAAAATCTTCAAAAATTATTGTCATTTTTGTCATGTTTCTTTCCGGTTCGATTATATCTACGGTCTTTGAGCTGTCATTCAAAGAATGACACGGGATTTTAGATGTTGTTCGAATTTAAAAAAAAAAAAAAAAAAAAAAAAAAAATTATTTTTTGGGAGAAAGAGAAAATGCTTTATTGTCATTTTCAGGCAATAACCCGGTTTTTAAGAAAGAACAGAGCCATGTTTTAACATGTTTTCAAATTCTATGCTCTGATTCTATAAACATTTATCTGCTGAAAACTAAATGCTCTGAAAAATAACTCAATCTCTATTTTTGATAATCATCTGGACTTATATGTCAAAATCTCTATCTCTCAATCAACAACCTACGTCATTGATTGAGGGGGAGAATGATTTCAATTAAATTAAAAAGTTATTTGGCATTAAATTGTTTTCAAAAGATATACATGCAAGTTTTATAAATGGAGTTTAAAGTCTTAAAATCTGATCCATATCAGTTAAAACACTTTCACAATCAAGTCACAATTCTCCTTAAAAGCTTTCAAAATCAATTTAAATCTATACGAGATCACAAATCTCAAATGATTTGATAATTGTGATCGGGGGAGAATGTGTGATTTAAATTGGATTTAAACTGATAATCAGGTAAATGGTTATAAAAGAATGTACATGCTGTCCTTCTCACATGTGACAAACGATTTCAATTTTTCAATGCACATGTTGAGGGGGAGCATCTATCTTAAACCTTTGATTTAAAACGTGATCATTCATCCTAATGTGCAGGTTCCCTCTAGTATGTGCAAAACTCTTTTCAAACCTCGAGGCACATATTAAGGGGGAGCAAAAATTCTTGGAAACCTCATCCTTCCCGGAAATGCTATACCAACTTGATCTATTGAGGGAAGTGATGTTGATATCTTTTAGAAAATGGTAATCAAAAGAAGTAAATTCTTTCTCTTGCCTCCGTGTGCAAAAGATTTTCAATACTTGATGCACATGTTGAGGGGGAGTTCTCGTTCTAAAAATATCAAAAACAATTCAGGTACAAAAAGCTTTGATAATATATCACAAGTATTTGAATTGTTTTTCAAATGGTTTTCAATTGGATCCAATGGCAGATGAACAATACCAAATTGACCGACCAACTTTACTTTATGTACGGTGATATAAGGATGATAAGGTTAGGTATTGGTTCCCATGATCCGCCAGAACCGGAGGGATCTACCCAGGGACAATCCACTAGTTAGTGTAGAAGTCCTTATGTATGATGATAAAAGGAGAAAAATGAGATAAGGGAAGAGTGCGGACCATGACTGAGCTAGTACTGGAATAAACCCAACAAGGTTCTAGCTATGAAGTCTCGGTAAGCACTGAAGGGGTTGAAGAATTAAAAAGAATTGAATGAAAATAGGGTGAAAACAAATAGCCCTCCATTTATTCAACCTTAGGGCAGAAACCGGGTTCACTTCATATGCTACTGATGGTAACATCGGTATTGAAGACAAGACGTCATGGACCCAGTGACGCACTGCACTTCAACTTTCCAAACCACTCAAGTTCCTCTTAAAAGGGCTTGTTTCATTCTCACGGGGAACCGACATTATCTATCGACTTTCTCTTAGAGATGGTTGATATTGAAGAAGGAGACCCTCTCCCTAGTCTCCGTTATAGGATCCAAATATGCACAAATTGAGTCTAGAGCCACGAGATCATCATTAAATCTCATTAGGACACTTTTCAATGAAGACTCTCTGTTTCACACAATGTGGAAAGAGAGATTATATCTAGAGTCCTACGCATTATCCTTGTGGTATTGCCAGAACATCTGAGTGATGTGTTTACATATTCACAATGAAGATGGAAAGCCTTCTGGAGCCAACATCAAACAAGCTCCTGGTAGGTGGCATGTGAAATCTATTTTATAAATTAACCATGTGACAACTGAACAGAAACAATGGGGCGATTCAATCTCTTGAATCAAACCTGGTTCAGGTTAGGGATTGACGGATACCTTTGAAAAACCGGTCTTTGTGCTTAAAAACTCTTTTCTTTAGCACATCGACTGTGTACTCATTTTTCAAACCAAAAGGTATTTTTATGATTGATAATTGATTTTCAATAAAACCTTCGTTGTATTGCAAAAACAATTTCTATTGAGCAATACACGATTGTTTTTTCAAATCTCTTTTCATCAATCAGTGGACTTAAAATTCGCTGGTTCACTCACTCCGTGTTGTCTTCTTTGAGATGTTCCGGTTTGAGAACAGCTAGAACAGCTGCGAAACCCTGTCAAGGAGATTCTTAGGAATCCTACCTGATCACAGGCAGTACTTGTACTGATCAACGGGGAACCGTGGGCCGTGTACCTCAATTCAACGAAAGTGATCAAAGACACTTTCGCGCGATTTATTGCTAACTGTTGTATGCAGGTACACCCGACGTTTGCAGCTGATCAGAATGAAGCGGTCAATCCATAGCCGCATGCTCACTTAACACATTCAACTCAAAGAAATCATGATTAGTGCATCAATGACTCTGATATTTTCACACCAAGCTTCTGCTACGCTGCTGCCAATATCATGATTCAACAAAAGCTTCCGCTACTCTGATGTGAAGATTTCATGATCCAGAATGTGAGCATGTCTGTCCTAAAGTCACAACATCACATAATACCAACACCACAAAGGATGTGTCAGAGATTTTTGATAGCTGATGATCTCCAAAGATGGCTCAAACTCATCATCACGTGGATCAGTAAAAGACCTCCACTTGGAATAACCAAACATGCATTGTGAAGAATCAATGTCTACGAGCTTAGGAGCAAAGGACTACATCAAGAATGCAAGATCAATTGTTAAATGTCATATCTATTTGTATTCAATGTAATTTTGGTACATTATTGAGGTGACCTCCCTTAGGGGGAGATTGTTAGGAATTAGAAATTCCCGGTATTAAAGAGTCGGTCACCTCAAGTATATGTAATCGTTAGAAAGCTCGTAGTCGTAGTTCTTTTAAGTTAAGTAGTATTTTAGTTAAGTAACACCGTGGAGGACGGACGGGTCTTTACCCACTGTATGCCTGATCCACAGCCCAAAGTGTGGCGAGTTATGTAAGACTATAAATACTCTCTACCTTCCAAGGTAGAGAGTTGGAGCTCATTATAATATCTTTCACTTTCTCTCACTAAGTTCCCTAAACCTCTAACTTTCTCTCTCTAGAATTCCATCTTATACGCCACCTTGTGTTATGGTTTGATGTGTGTGTGAAAAGTTATATCTTACATAAGGAAGACAGAGAATCACAACTGTATGATGAATTTGAGCACTTTAAGATGAAGCCAGAAGAAAGTGTCTATGAGTATTACGTGAGATTCCACAAGCTTGTGAATGATATGAGGAATATCAAAATGACCATGCCAAATATTCAGCTGAATTCAAAGTTTGTGAACAACATGAATCCTGAATGGCATAAATTTGTCACATCTGTGAAGCTAACCAAAGGATTGAAGAACACCAACTATGAGCAACTGTATGCATTCCTTCTTCAGAATGAGAGACATGCTATGTTTGAACGAAGGATTCTTGAACAGTTCAAAACTAAACAGGGAGAAACAAGTTCTTCAAATGATTCAACAGCCTTTTACACAAATATTGGAATTACCACCAAAGCTTCACAAGTCATACCCACGGGCAATGGTAATTACAAACTCATCCCTGATCCAGCATATAAGCCTCCAGACTCGAACACATTCATGGAAAACTTCATCAATCAACTGTCTCTCATGGTTAGTCAGAATATGAATTCCACCCCACACACCAACAATAACCTCAAAACTGCATCCAATCCACACAATCAAGCTACTGTCAGAGATGGAAAAGTTATGGTGCAACCGGTTCAAGGAAGGCAATATGAACAGGGAAGAGGTGGAGTAGGTGGAGGTTATGTTGCAAATCATAATCGGGGAAGGAATGGAAATCAAGGTCAAGCAAAGCCAATTAAGTGCTACAACTGTGGTGGTGATGGACATATAGCAAGGAACTGCACATCTCCAAAACGTCCTCAAAATGCAGAGTACTTCAGAGACAAGATGTTACTTGTGCAAGCTCAGGATAATGGTGCTATTTTGGATGAAGAGGAGTTGCTGTTTCTTGCTGAGGGAAATGCCAAGACATATGATGCAGATGTGGATGAGCAGCCAATTCAGGAGATAGGTCATAATCATCAGAATGCCTTTCAAATCGCTGACTGTGATGCATACGACTCTGACGTCGATGATGAACCTACTGCACAGACAATTTTCATGGCTAGCATTTCTCCAATGGTCTCTCTAAAGGTCTCATCATCACAGCAAGCTGGTCCATCCAAAGAATCAATCATCTCAGAGGTATTAAAACTATATGATGATGTTGATCAGCAAAAGATGCATGATAAAGTGCAATCACAGGAAACTTGTGACTCAGATATTGCTAATATGGGTAATAATAATATTGTCCCATATGATCAATATGTGATCCAAAGTAAGAGTGTGATTGAACCAAGTGATGTATCTTCTGCAGTCAATGATGACTATGTTTTTTATGAATACACTGCATGTGCCCCTGATGATTCTGTTACCTCTGAACTGAATGCCTATAAAGAACAAGTTGCTATTTATGAACAACGTGCTAAGTTTGAGTTAACCACCCGTGAGCAGGAAATGGATGACCAAATGCGTACAATTATTAGAAAAAGTAATTTTAGAAAAGAAGTGTTAAAACAAGAGTTAAACTCCTTACAAGAAAATCTTTCTAAAACTGTTAAGCAAAAGCAAGAGCTTCAAGAAAATGTTAAAGTGCTTAAACAAGAATTTAACGCTAAGGAATCAAAACTTTTGAATGACTTTTCTAATCTAAAATTTTGGAAAAACAAGCTTGAAAATAAATTGTACGTACAAGGCAATACCATTCAGACTGCTCACATGATCACTAAGCATAGAGTTCTCAGCGATAAGCATAGTATTCCCATTGTAGAGAAACCTAATCCTGAGTATGGTAAGATAGCAAAAGCTGCTCAAAATGTGATCTATGATGGTAATGAAATCCTTAAGCCTATGCAGAAACCTAGTTGCGCTGAGTGCAAGGAAGAGGATAGAAAATTAGATGATGCATCTAGGGAGAAAATGGATAAGAAGCTTAACGATCCTGCGTGTAAAAAGAATAACATAACGATCAAACCCCATGATTACACTAAGGAAAATTGGATCTCCCTGAACATGTTTAAGCCTCAAACTCAATTAACCCCAGAACAGATCTTTTGGAAGAAAGATATGGATAAGCAAAAAGTTAATGTACTTGTTGAAACAAACACTCCCTTTAGGAAAATGCCTGCAGCTACTGTGTATCCTCCAAATACACCAATGCACTTAGTTCCTAGAACTATTGCCACTAATAGCAAGACCTTAATCAGTCAGTATGTCATTTATCAATTATTTGTTGATTTTGAGAAGACATGTAAGATAAGGATCACACCTACTGGGATAACTGAAGGGGAGAGGGGTTTTGAGCAAACTAAAAAATGTTATTTAACTGAGGTCATGCCTTTCCTTAAACAATTAAAAGGTCAATTTGAGAGTCTTAAAAAGGGGATGGATTCTGATATTAAAGAAATGAAAAAGGAATTTGATGCAATGATAGTTGAGGTTAATAATTATGAGCGAGAATTAAAATATAATGAGATTGAGAGGAAGAACTTGCATACCTTAAATGAGAATCTGATTTCTGAATATATCACTCAAGATGTCTTTTACACTGCCACAAACTGTTCAATTAATGCATCTCAATTTCATGAATTATCTGTTGCTCTGAAAGTCTCCCATGATCGTGTCATTGAGCTTGAGAAAACTAACTCTAAATTGCATGAAAAATTTGAACGGGATGATCATGATAACCTGGTAAGACAGATTTCTAAATTGGAAGTTGAGCATCTTGCTTTGCAATTAAAATATCAACATCTAAAAGAAAATGTTAAAACCTTAAATATCAAGACATCCTTGGATGCTCCTGAATTTGATGCAGTTTTTGAAATCAGCAAACGTGATGAACAGATTCGAGCTCATTGTAACACGATCAGAAAAATGAGAATCCAAATTTCACAATTAAAGGGGGAAAAGAACAATGTGACAGGCTCCCAAATGCCTCCTCCTTTAGATTCTCATAATTCTCAGAGTTTTCATCTTCAAACTTGGTTAATGTTCTACAAAAGGAAAATAAGAGTTTTCTAGAAGAAAATGAAAAGGTGAAACAACACTTTAAAGAGTTATATGATTCAGTGAAAGTCACTCATGACAAAAACAACGAAATAATAACGTCTTTACAAAAAGAAATTGAGAATCTGAGGAGTCAGGTAAAAGGGAAAATGCCACTTGTCTTCAATGAGAATGTTGCATCAAAGTCATCTGCAGACTCTAAATATACTGTGACTGTTAAATACATTCCTCCTCATCTTAGGAATAATGAAATTGTATTTCATAATTATCTCGCTCACCTTAAGGATAGTCTAGAATGTCTCCGTGAGATTGTAGAAGAGGATTTCATAAATAAGACACTTGATAGAGAAATTAGATTTGCTTGCATTCAGGCCAAACGATCTCAGGAACTGTTAGAATGCTTAAGAGCAACTTGCCCTAAACCCTTTGGTAAGAAGGATAAAATAGTTGTGCCTTGTTCTATGACTGACTTTAAGACGGCCTATCTTGATATGCCTCACTCAGTGCCTAATGTTAAGCATGTAAGCTTCAATGTGCCTTCAAGTAGTTCAGATCCCAGCACTTCTAAACCTGAAAAGCAAAAAGTAGCAATACCAACTAATGTTCCCATTCCCTCTACAGGAGTAATCAGTCACATTAAAGCAAGCGGGTCAAAGCCTCCTAGCAATACAAAGCAAGATAGGACCTCGCAAGCTAAGAATATGCAATGGAAGAAAGTAGAAGACCACCCTAGGAACATTAAGTTTGAGTTGAATAAAACGAATCGTGTTGATTCTAGTATTAGCTATAAGCGTACTGCAATTAATTCGAATTCTGCTACTTTTGGCAAAACATGTAAGGATGATTGTTTGGTTTCTGTTACTAATCATGAATGTGGTGTGAATGAGTTGATTAATGATGTTAAATGCCATGTTAAGATTGTTAATGCAAAAAATCAAACTAAGAAGGGTAGAAAGCAATGGCGGAAGAAGGTTAGAAAACATTGGAAACCCACAGGAAGGAAATTTAGTAACATAGGTTATCAATGGATACCTACTGGCCGAAAATTCAATCTTAATGAGATGTGCCATAAATTATCTAGATCAATGCCCATTAGAAAATGGATGCCTACTGGTAGAACTATTCCCTTAAGAAGTGAACATACTTTGAATAGGTCAAATACGGACACTAGCATTGCATATATCCCTGATGTTTCCATTGTTTCTACTTCTGATGTGGGTGGTCCAATCATTGTTACTAACCAAATGGAACCCATTCTTGCATGGGGATTCCAATTATCCAGTTATCCATTCTTGTCTGTGTTCAATTGCAGATCGTTCAAATCATTATGTGGTACCTGGACTCAGGCTGTTCCAAGCATATGATTGGAGACCGGTCGCGGCTCATGAACTTCGTAAGTAAATTCATCGGGACTGTTAGATTCGGGAATGATTATTTCGGTGCAATTATGGGTTATGGAGACTATGTTGTAGGTGATAGTGTTATCTCCAGGGTATATTACGTTGAAGGTCTTGGTCATAACTTATTCTCTGTCGGTCAATTCTGTGATTCTGATCTAGAAGTGGCCTTCAGAAAACATACGTGTTTCGTTAGAGAACTTGATGGTAGAGAACTTTTAAGAGGAACACGTGGTTCAAACCTATACACCATCTCTATCGAAGATATGATGAAGTATTCTCCAATTTGCTTGTTGTCAAAGGCTTCGAAAACAAAGTCATGGTTATGGCATCGTCATCTTAATCACTTGAACTTCGGCACCATAAATGATCTCTCCAGAAAGGACTTATTTATAGGCTTACCTAGACTAAAGTATGAAAATGATCATCTTTGTTCAGCATGCCAATTGGGAAAAAGTAAGAAGTATGCCCACAAACCCAAACCTACAAACTCAGTTATGGAAGTTCTTCATACCATTTACATGGATTTATGTGGACCCATGAGAGTGCAGAACATTTATGGGAAGAAATATGTGTTAGTTGTGGTTGATGATTATTCTCGATTTACATGGGTTAAGTTCTTGAGAACAAAGGATGAAACTCCAGATATCATCATCAAACTTATCAAACAGCTGCAGGTTCGACTTAACAAAACTGTCAGAATCATCCGAACAGACAATGGAACTGAGTTTGTTAATAAACAACTTAGTGAGTTTTATGAAAGTGTTGGAATCAGTCATCAAAGAAGTGTTCCACGAACTCCTCAACAGAACGGTGTAGTTGAAAGACAAAATCGAACTCTTGTGGAAGCCGCTAGAACAATGTTGATTTACTCAAAGGTTCCAATGTTTCTCTGGGCTGAAGCCATTGCCACTGCATGCTATACTCAAAATCGATCCCTTATTCACACTTCTCATGGAAAAACTCCATATGAACTTGTCCACAACCGAAAACCTAATCTTTCGTTCCTTCGTGTGTTTGGTGCATTGTGTTATCCAACTAATGAGGGACAAGACTTAGGCAAACTTAAAGCTAAAGCGGATATTGGAATATTTGTAGGATATGCACCAAGCAGAAAAGGATACTGAATCTACAACAAAAGAACCCGAAATATCATGGAAACAATTCACGTTACGTTCGATGAGCTGACCGGTCCAATGGCTCCAGGACATCCCAGTTATGGACCCGCATCATCAAGTAGTTCCATCAGTTCTACTCTTGTTTACGATTCTTCGCCAGCAACTCCTTATGTACCTCCTTCAAAAGATGACTTGAAGAAACTATTTGATCCAATGTTTGATGAACACTATGAGCCAATTGCTAATGATCTGTCAAATCCATCAACAGAGGTTGCTCATATCCCTGTCAATGAAGTTAACCCTTCAGTTTCTATGTCGTTAAGCCAAGAAGCGCCTGCTGCTGATCACTCTGTCTCATCAACAAATCATCAATCATCGAGTGTACATCATGGAATTATTTCTGGCACCCCTGATGGAGGGAATCCATTTGCTACTCCTGAAGATGCCCCATTTGAAAACATATTTTCTCCTGAATCATCATCCGAACCATCTTCATCAGGAGAAATCGACTCTGCTACTTCAGTTCCTCAACAACAACCACACGAACACCTTAGAAAATGGACACATGATCACCCATTGGAAAACATCATTGGAAATCCCTCTCATCCAGTATCCACTTGCAAACAACTTGCAACTGATGCCTTATGGTGCTTCTTCAACTCCGTACTATCCAAGGTCGAACCAAAAGATGTTAAAACTGCCATGAATGAAGACAGCTGGTTCAATGCCATGCAAGAAGAAATTCATGAGTTCGATCGACTAGATGTATGGGAATTAGTACCTGCTCCTGACTGTGCTATGATCATTGCTCTAAAGTGGATCTTCAAAGTAAAACTTGATGAGCATGGTGATGTTTTAAAGAACAAGGCTCGATTGGTTTCAAAAGGATACCGTCAAGAGGAGGGTATTGACTTTGAAGAATCATTTGCTCCAGTTGCTCGTATCGAGGAAATCAGAATCTTCTTGGCTAATGCTGCAAGTAAGAACATGGTAGTCTATCAGATGGATGTAAAGAAGGCTTTTCTTAACGGAGATCTTAAAGGAGTCGTATACGTCAGCCAACCTGAAGGTTTTGTGAATCCAGAGCATCCTACTCATGTCTATCGCTTGATATAATCATTTCAAACCCTCTTTGTTAATCTAAACACTCCACATTGTCTTAAATGACTCCCTAGATCAGAACAGCTTTGTAGTTAACTCTTGTGCATGCAAATCATTGCAATTTGAAGAATTTTAGTGGTTTAGGATTTAATTCACCTCCCTAAATTCTTCCTTTATAAACCACTTGTGTTTGTGCTTCCAAATCACCATTCAAACACTTATTCTCAGTAGCTAAAACCTTCCTTTTTCACTTCTCATCTCAACCATTTCACCATGAGAAAAGCACCTAGTGCAAACTCATCAACCAAAGGACCTCCCAAGAAAATTTCTCGGGTTGTTCCTGAAATCTCCTCAACCGAATCATCACCCGTCAAAGCCTCAAACACTAGAACTCCTTCACAACTCCCAAAAGGCTTGTTCCCACAAATACAACCTTTGCCAAACACTACCATACCTCTTAAACCAAACACTCCTATCTCCACCAAAGCAACCAAACTATAACCTCTAGTACCTAGAGCTATCTCTTTCACCACACCGCTTTCATCCCCAAACCTTTACAACTTATAAGACTTACAACCTAGGCCTTCTCATCCACCACCATTGCCAACATTTTCCTCAATTGAGAAAATGGTGCCACAACAACCCTCTCACCAAAACTTTGGTGTTGAAACCACACTAGCACCCGTATCCTATTCTCCTTCACCTTATAATGGTCCACTTTAGATTATGAGGAATCACCAAACTCAACAACCGGACCACATGGAAGTAGATACATCTTTACCTCCACCACCAACACATATTTCACCACCTTCACCCCTAGTTGAACCACCTCCGACTTCATCAAACTTGCCTCCACAAATCCCTCCATCCTTTGTAGAGACCACCATTCCATAGCCATGACAATGATTGCTTTCATTGTCAACATGTCGAAGGGTTAGTCCATGAAGTACGTGACGAATTACGGTTCATGTTCTATCATCTTCTCGAACGTTTTAATGAAGTCAACAAATCTAATCGTCCCTAAACATAGGAATATAAGCACAAGTGGTGCTCTCCTCTAATCTTAGGCACAACTTAGAATTGTTAGGAAATTTACTACACGTTTGTATTATTTTCTTAGCTTTAGAAATATGTGTAACATTTCTCTTGTTTTATTGAATGAAACTACATGTTTGTATGCTATATAGTTATGTGAATATGTTTGGTGCAACAATACATAACTCATTTTGACGTTTACGTCACCATTTATATCTACATTGTTGCCAATACGCTGCACGTACACGGTTCCCAAACTTTTGCCTAGACGGATCCCTCACAGGAAGGATCCGCCAGAACCGTCAAAGAGAATCAAAATTTTAAACTAATTTGAAGCTCATTTGCAGGAAACAATGCACCATATACTTGTTTTCTAACCTTTGTTTTGTAGATTTTTAAAATACACATGAAGACTTTCACACCCTCAACAAGGGGGATATTTTCGTCAAAGCAAAGCATTGCAAAAACACTTGCAATACATTCACTTAGGCTTCCTAACTACTTGACACCCTCATCAAAAGGGAGCACTCGTCAAGGGGGAGCATCTCATCAAAGTTAAAACAATTGCAAAGATACTTGCAATACATTTGTTTAGCCTTTCTAATTACTTGACGCCCTCAACAAAGGTAAGCATCCGTCAAGGGGGAGCTAAGACGAGTCTTTCTCTCATCTTACTACTTATCTTTACATTTCTTTTCCTAACTATTTATTATTTTGTTACTTTTCACAAGTTTTTTCTCAAAACCATTTTTCGACTAAGTGTTAGTTTCTTTTCGACGCTCTTTTTGTTTCGGAAAAAAAGAGGGAGAAGAGAGTAAAAACTCCAATTCAAATTTTTACGAATTTTATTTTATTCTTAAAATAATTTTATGTTTTGTTATCAACAAAAAGGGGGAGATTGTTAATACAAATAAACCATAAAAACGTTTATTTATATTTAACGATCTTCTAATGTTTTGTCGATAACAAACATAAAATCATTTTAACAAAATAAATAACGTACGTAAAAGCTTTGAGCCAATAGTTTACTAACACACTTTTACTAAACATATTAAAACCATCAAAACATGTTTAGTAAATAAGTTATATAAAACCAAAGACATTTTTATAAAACACTAACAAGTAATATTGTTTGTTTACATCTTATAGAAATGTATATGTACTTTGTATATCTTGTAATGGGTAAGTAATGGGTAAAAACCAAAGTCTATAACTCATGACCCATGATCCATTGACTAGGTACAATGAATCTTGTTGGGTAAGAACCAAAGTCCATAACTCATACCCATGGAGCATGATCTATAACCCATGACCCATTGCATGACATCATGCATGAAGTCATGTTGGATATTATCCATAATCCATGACCCAAGATCCTTAACCCAATGACTAGGTACATTGCATCTTGTTATGTATCATGATCCAATACCCATGACCCATGTTCCATAACCTATAACCCATAACCCAGTTTGCAACCCAAAATCAGGACTAAACTAACCAGTAGCCGGATCCCAGGATTTGCACTAACCGTATCCCTCTGGTGAGGGATCCACCGGAACCGTGGGACATTAGGCACATTTTGCCTATAAATAGTGAGTCGTTTCTCTCTTGCTCACTACCACTCTTAGATATACTTTTTCTCAGTATTCTAACCTCACTAACCGCAGATCCAAATGATCATTCTATGTAGTTTTATCATTGTGTGATTCTCTATGTTCCTCTTAAAGGCGAGAACACCACGTCTTGAAGACGTGCAAGCTCAAGGTCATGAGTTTCTAAGCTTCATCATCATCAAGCCCACTGAAGTGCATCTTGTTGATAGTTTTTTCCTCCCTCCATAGAAGTGTCGTGTACAATCGATATGGTACGTCGATATACAAGTTGTGTAGTTTGGGTTAAAGGATGTTGATATCCTTTCTAGTGTTGTAAAAATGAGTGTATCTCCTGTGGGTAGTTTTGTTGTGGTGTAATATTGGGTAGTAGTTCCTCCTTTGTAATGGAACTCGGTATCTAGCCTTGTACTGGATAAAGTGTAGGCGACGTTGTGATAAGTTTGGTTCTACCTCGTGGAAGAACTCGGTGTCTAGCCTTGTACCGGATAAAGAGTAGGCGACGTTGTGAAGGCTTCTTCGCCACATTAAGGAGCTTGTGTTTAAAAACTCTAGAGTGGGGTACTCGGGGAGTGGAGTAGGGCAAGGAAAGTGTCCTTGTAGCCGAACCACTATAAATACTCGTGTCGTGGTTTTGTATTCATTTACTCTTTAGCTTTTGCATTACTTACTTATATGCTCATTTATTATATTCAAAAAAAGACTTCAAAAATCAAACTTGACACTTATTATATTCGAAAGGATTATTAAAATAGTTACACACTTTAAAAATGAGGCAAATTGAATGGGAAAAGATAATACTATCCTTAAAAAGTTATACGCATCAAAACTTCTCTGCAAATTGTTATGAAGGCAGATGACATCTTTTTCATCAATTTATCATATAGGAAGGGATTAATAAGAAAAGAAAAAAAAAACTAAAACAAAAAAATAAAAGGATTTTTAGCTATACATTTTAAATATGAGAGAGGAATTTAAAAAAAATGCATCCATATTTATAAAGAGCTGATTTGTACACTCATTAAATTGATTGGTACATTCTATTTTAGAGTTTTTTTACATTTATACCTTCACATTACTTTTACATATGTTTACTATATGAGGGTATAATTGTCAACACACTCTAAAATGGAGTGTGTCAATCAATTTGGTAAGTGTACAAATCATCTTCGATTATAAGTGCATATGAAATGTGTGATTGTGATTTATTTTTATGCTTTTTATTTTAATTTTTGTTTTCTTATTTGATCTTAACTCACGATGCTTATACCAAACTGGAGGTAAATAATGTTTTAATCTAAGAAAAACAAAAATAAAATGAGTGGTAGAAAAAACTTAATACAACCCTTTGTTGCTATTCATTTCATTAAATGATTTGCAAATATATTACGCATATTTTAAAGATTAAATAAATCAATTATAGCCACTCATTCTTTCATTAAAATAAATAAATAAATAAATAAACCTTTCACTTATTTTTTTAAAATTAAATATCTCGCTAATCGTTAATCATTACGCAAAACGCTCATACTATCGCGACGAGAATTAAATCATCTTTTTCTATATATACTTTCGACAAAATTTTTTTTAGTTATGTCTGAAAAAATCACATGTGATTTGTCATACAAATCTCATAACTGAAAAAATTGAAAAAAAAAAATTCGTCGAAAGTATATCGAAGTGTCTGTCTACTGAAAGATAAAAATACTCGTCGCGATGGTGTATTTTTTTCATTTGACGACTTACGAATTGAAATATATTTTATTTTTATAAAAGAGGTGAAAAGTGAGTTTTTTTTATTTTGATGAAAAACAAATGGCTATGATTGAGTTATTGAATCTTTAGATAATTTTGATTTTATATTGATCTCAACTCAGCTCACAATTAGGCTCCGTTAGTACATGATACTTTCTAATAGTCTCTCATAGATGGAGATAATTTATATGAGAAAAAATAGTGAAAGCTCGTAACTGATGTACAAAACTCTAAATAGTACATTTAAAAATTAAGTTGTTGATGAGCAAGTTTTATAGAAAGCGAAGACGGACTCTCAAAATGCAACAACAAAAGCAAAACAAACTGTTAGTGAAGCCGTGACATATTTAATATACATAGTCCCTTTTTGTCTTGGTGAGGAAAGAAATATAAACTGAGGCATCTAAAACGTTAGCGTTAATACAAAACTGGCAACAAAAGAACAAACTAATCCGGAACTAACCCTGGCGTGCTAGAACTATGCGACAACGCGCCACACAAGGGTGCCAGTGTCTGTGACAAACAACGTCACATCTTCAAGCAACTCGTTTGGCGTCAAATATAGTTTGCTTTCAATACAGGTTCGTCAATGATACCTAATTAGGCTTTTGGTATTTTTATGTTAATTGGCATATTTCTTGCTTAGCTATATTTCCAATTTGCTCACTCACCCGTTGGCAAACTAATTTCACACACATATCCAACTCTTTCAAACAGTTACATGTTGATAACATCATCCTTAATCATTATCAGTGAAAGCAAACAGATTGCAAGAGAAGAGAGATTCAAGATTGATCTACTTTTTTACACCATTATATATTACTGTATATAAATATACTATAGAGGATTGAGAATGTTGTCGTTACGCATGCAACTTCCTGATTAAAAAATTCGTTAGGATTAAAATATTGCGAATGTCTTGGGTTATAGTTTGGGCTATCTTTCGCTGGGCTGTTAGCTCAAAACAAAATAATAATAATAATAATAATAATAATAATAATAATAATAATTTTTTGTAGTTCCTTTTGGTTTTCTAATGAAGTGATGTTTATATAAAAATAATAATAATAATAATAATAATAATAATAACAATATTGTTATATAACTACAAAACCTACCTTGAACTATGCAACAACATGCAAAAATTACCCTAAACTTTTACTATTTATGACTTTTTTATATAACAAGCTTTATTTGCCGAATATCTAACAGATATAGCGATTTCTTAAAAAAAAAAAACCCGCCAAAAAGGTCTCTCAATAACGAAGAAAATAGCCTAATATTGATATACTTTTAACATGCGTACAGTTTTATTTGACAAATATCAAGCGATTTCGTCAATAAAAACTATACCGCTACATGCCCCTGCAGCAACACGCGGGTGCATTCTGACTCGTTTGAGTCTAAACCATGTAACATCAATAAAAATATTAAACTTAGGTGCGAAAAGTCTTATGCGAAGTGTGGTCAAGCAAGTGTGATAAAGTTTATACCGAATGCGGTCAAGCAAGTACAAGTGTGTTAAAGTCTTGCACGTATATAATGTAAGATATAATAATGAATGATTGATCTGATTGATTACATTGTATAGATTTATAGCAATACTAGGAATATTTTAGATTCGGGCTTGAGCCCGTTATAACATAATACAGCCTAACACTCCTTCGCAGTATTAGTGGCGAAATCGCGAAAGCTCGGACTGAAAATTAAAAGCTAATAAACAATAAAGTAAAACTAATAGATAATTGCTGAAGAAAACATTCGACAGCAAGCGGTAGGGGTGTTCAAAAAACCCGAGAAACCGACAAACCGAGCCGAACCGCTCAATCCGAGAAAACCGAAAAGACCAAAACCGAAATAAACCGAAACCAAAAAACCCGCTTATCACGGTTCCGTTTCGGTTTTTATTTTTAGATATCCGCGGTTAACCGAATCGAACCGTGTATAATACACATGAAGGTTTTTAGCAAATATTAAATAATTGCACATGTATAGTTTTTATTATTGCATTGATTTTATTGTATAACGACTTTTTAATCACAGCGTAAACATTTACTAAACATATATGTTTGAAATTGATTAATGTGATCTTTACATATGCAAACTTTGAATAAATATTTATGTTAATATGATACGTATGTTTATTTTGCAACTATTGTGATGAAACAACTTTAATATGACTTTAATCTATTTAATGCTATTTAATTTTACTAGAATGACATTTTACGTTTTAGATCATGTAATTGTTCAAAGGGACAAACTCGATTAAACATCTAAAATGATTAACCGTGACCTGAACCGCGGGTAACCGCTCATTTTGGGTACCCGCAAGTCCAGTTACCCTCTTAGTATGGTTCGGTTTCGGGTAGTAAAATGAATTACCCGCCCCGCGATGGATAGTTAAAATCTTCCAACTAACTGAACCGAACCGCCCCGTGAACACCCCTAGCAAGCGGAAGCACATCTTCAAGTAGCAGCAAACATAAACACGCAAAAAACCGGATAAACCAAAGTATCTGTACCAAACAGGATAAACCAAAGTATCCTGACGAAACGGGATAACCCAAAGTATCCCCTACAACTAAAACAAAGGAAATTACAATTAAAACTCATGCACTAACATCAAAATAAAAGATGAGAAAACAAAAGTTGGTTTTAAAACTTCAACCCTCAAAAAACCTTTCAAACAAATGAGACGTGTTTTTCTCTAGAAAAACATAAAGATTCACCTCACAAATAAACATCAAAACCTAGGTGGACCTAATGTTACCTCAAATTATTTATTTAATATTAATTTGTTTAAGGATCTTAACATAACACTTCCATCTCTTTTACACGTGTGCCTCCACTTTTTTTTTTTTTTTAATTGCCTCGTAACACAAGGCTCCACCAAAATGCCTTTTGATATTAATACTCCACTGTATTATCTTATATAATACAAGGGGTGAAGACTCGCATACCAATGCATAAAATATTGATTTCATGCCGTCTATTGCAAATGGCGTTTGTTCCTTGCGCTGTCATAGTTGTCTTTTTTTTAAGCCCGCTTTCCTAAGCAGCTGCTCAAACCTGATGCATGTTTCTATAGCTACCCGGTTCATATGTAAATGACACATTTATCTTTATGACCCGGTTCTGTGCCACCTCATGCAGGCTTCTTTTGTTGGGCCTAACCTGCGTGGCCCAGATGTTACCTGCCCATTCATGCTTGGTTGGCCCTTCCAGTTTTTCTATATTGACTTGGTAAGACCGTTTCGTCTTCTCATATCACCTGCCTTTCTCCAGAAGCAACCGACGTAAGGTGTAGGTAGGGTTTTCAGATCTGAAACGATAGGTTTATCCTTTTGTGCATGCCTGCTTTTACTGCATGTTATATACTTATTTTTGAATGATTCTTGCTCTTGGTCATGCATGTAGTATGGATACAACCAGTTGGCCTGTTTTAAGTCTTTTCTTTTGTTTATTGACCTGTATTATTGCTGCATGTGGTGTGTATTACTTTCACTTTGTGTGTTTATGTTTTTTGTTTCAGTTACCATGTTGATTAGGCTGTTTCATTGTTTGTTGGCACGTTGCATGGCTATTTCATTTGTTTGATCGGTTTATAAGTTACTGACTAATTCGATTTGTTTTGCTATCATGATCCTGAAAGTTTATCCCTATAATTGACGTGCAAAATTTTTAGTTTCCATTTTGTATACGTATTTGGCTACTTGGTACCTGTTTCCTGTTTACATAAGCCATGCAAACTCCAAAAAAAAAATTTGCCTATACCTGTGGTGGTTACACCTGCTACAACTATTCGTGGTTCCGAGACCGGAGGAGAAGTTTTTGTTACAAGCACTGGGTTGGGTCGTAGTTGTGATTCGCCGTTGGTAAATACGCCTGCTGTGCTCGATAGTTTTCCTCACATGCCGGAACCCGTCGTTTATCGAGGAGTGTCATACGATGTGGACAGGGAACGAAAGCGTAAGCGCAGGATGGTTGACAAAGTAGTGAGTGAGGGGTTGAAAAGGATATGTGTCGACAATGCCGTGTGCTTTATTGGGGAAGGCCTTGACAGTTCTAATAGGGAGGTTCGAACGGTCTCTATGTGTGCTGCAGAAACTGGTGCTCAGGTGATTTGGATGTTGTATTTGTAGGTTTGTACGTTTGCTATTTTACCGTGGATGTCATGATTATAAGGTTGTTGATGTGTGCAGCTTTGTGAAGCACCTACCAGTTTTTCCAGGTCCGTGCATGTGGCCAACGTTGAATCCGTTTGTCGTATGTCGTCCGCGGAATGTCTTCCTACGCTTAAAAGTATGTCGCCGTCAAATGATTCTATGTTCTCTTATGTGTCTGCACATCGTTTGCCTTCGAAAAGATCTGCGTACCCTGCCTTGGAAGCTGTGGTTGGTCGGCCTACTAAGAGGTTGGACCATGAGAACGCCTCCACTTATAAACATACATCTGAATCTTCATCCCAGGTGAATTCTTTATGCAACTTCTTTTTGTATTGGCATACATGTTGTGCTTTCAAGATTGATTGAGATTGCTTTCTAATTGCAACAGCAGCATACGCGTGTACCTTTAGAGGCATTTGGTTTAACCTTGGAATCTTGCGTGCCCCATCCCGTGGCTGAAAATCCATCCTTTAGATACGAAACTTTTTCATCGCAGCTTCGTTCTCCAGTTGGTTTCGATGAAGGTTTGTGTTGTATTTTGTTTTTGGCTTTCAGTTATGTCAGTATATTGATGTTTTCGTTTGTCAACACTTTTTCCTTTCCTTATAATGATAATGTTGCTCTGTGTAGGTGTGCGCAGGGGTCCTTTGTTATTGGACTTTCAGACAGGAAATGTGCAGCTCCTTGGCCAACGAGACACTGTCTGCGAATCTGAAATGGTATACCATGGTTAAGCTTCTAATCAGTTTATACCACCATCTTCTTCAGTAAGGGCCCAGGATTTTATCAAAGGGAACAAGCCTATTGAGGGTGGGTTCGTGTTGTTATAGTTACTCATTTTCAATGTCTTTAACATATTATATGGTACCTCGACGATTTTTATTTCCTGCATGTACATAAATCGATTGGTGCATTTTGCTTTCCGTTATCAGAAAGAATTGGGATGCAATCATGTCGGCGAAAAGGGTGCCATGACCGGGCTCTAAGTGCAGTTGCTGGCGGCTTTCAGCCTTTGCAGGCTTTAGGAGGCACGGGTTTTGGGCCATCAGGTCAACGTGCACCTGCGGCTGCAGGTTTGTTACATACAAATATTCAAAGTGATTGGCAATTCAGTGAACGTCAGTTGTTTACACTTTTTTATAGTATTTGTTAATATCTATTGGATATCATGTGCCTATGTAACTCTACAGGTACATGTATACAAGAGCCGGTGGCTTTGGATGAACATGCCTCAGCAAACTTTCGATCATGCATGTCAGATGTGCTACCACCATTGGCACACTCACAGATGGAATTATCTTCAAGTAGTGAGCGTCATGCTGTGCCTGATGCTTTTCAGTCCACGCCGTCACCTGCTGGAGAATGTGAGTTATACTTATATGGCAACAATGTTGTTACGTCATTGTCGGTTACTTGGTTTTTTGTAACAAATTATTTATGCTCTTGGTTTTGCTGTTTTTGTACAGCTGTTCCTACACGTAAAGATCGAGAACCTCACACATCCAGTCGTGCACGTGCTCCATCGATGGGCCATAACAGTCAGCAATCGGTACCACGACCAATACACGCAAGGCATAATGGTAAGGGTTGTTCCATTCAAATAAATTAGTTTATGGAGCAGTTCATAGTACGCGCAAACCAGATTATTCGGCTTTCAATTAACTTAAGTTAATTTGCAGGGCCACCGTCACAATACAAGCCATACGGTCCTTGCAATTGCGTCTGTTCAAACTGTCATGCCCGTTTCTGGTTCGAAGAGCGCTTAAGTATATCCACTCGAAGATCAGGTCCTTTATATAACCGATGCTGCAAGGGTGGGGGTGTCAGGCTATTTACACCGCGAGTGTATCCATTATATATAGAGCAGCTTTTCAGCGACGGTCACTTCATGTCAAATATCCATGCATATAATCAAATGTTTTCCATGACATCGATGGGTGCAACAATTGATGAAAGTATAAACACTGGTAGGGGGCCTTATGTTTTTAAAGTGTCGGGTCAGATATATCATCACATCGGGAAACTTTGTCCAGAGGTGGGCCAAGATCCGCGGTTCCTTCAGCTATACATCTATGACACAGAACACGAAGTCCACAACAG
The DNA here is from genome assembly GCA_019973895.1 of Chrysanthemum seticuspe. Classification (NCBI taxonomy): domain Eukaryota; kingdom Viridiplantae; phylum Streptophyta; class Magnoliopsida; order Asterales; family Asteraceae; genus Chrysanthemum; species Chrysanthemum seticuspe. The sequence goes on from BPTQ01000007.1 coordinate 248,570,472, forward strand.
GCTCGCTCACTTTAGGAGTGGGGATGGGACTCGCCTTAGAGAGGATATAGTAGACGGCTTGATAAGGGTATTGGATGAACACAACGCGCTGGTACAGCTATTCAGGTGTGCCAGAGACAAGTTGGCACAAGGTGACATCCCCGAGTTTAAGGTCAGGTTATATAGTGTTGCAGGATCGGTGCAGCATGAACTACCAACGGCGGAATCCATAGGAGCTATAGTGTACCAGGATGGTCCTGAGAGCGAATCTGAATTTGATATAGTCATTCAGTCTCATTCAGGGGAGCCACAAAGAGTTAACAAGTTGCATCCATGCTACATGGCATTCCAAATGCCGCTGCTTTTCATTTATGGTGAACAAGGGTACCACACTGGCCTCAGATTGGTAGATCTGGCTACTGCAGAACCGCAGCCCGATAAGAGATTGACGATGCATGCATATTATGCTTACCAGATACATGACCGCGTTAATAGATCAGGGCTCCTTACAAGAGGCGGCCGACTCTTTCAACAATATGTTGTTATGGCTTACCGTTCAATTGAACAAAACAGGATGGATTTCGTAAGGCAGAAGCAATCAGATATTAGAGGTGAATATTTAGCGGGTCTACATGATGCTGTTGCCAGGGGCGATCGTGATGGTTCACAGGTGGGCTCCAGAATTATACTTCCGGCATCATTTACTGGTGGCCCAAGATACATGTACAGCCATTATTTGGATGCACTTGCAATATGCCGTGTGCATGGAAATCCGGCATTCTTTGTGACTTTTACATGCAATGTCAACTGGCCGGAAATAGAAGAGTATATGTGGTCATTTCCGCTCCTGACTACTGCAGATAGACCAGACGTGGTTGACAGGATCTTTGAGCGTAAGATACATGACCTGATTAAATTCGTGAGAGATCGGAAACCGTTTGGTCCTGTGATTGCAGGTAATAACAATTGGTGATTTCTAGCAATTTACACACATTGTTTTACTCAGTTATTCATACTATCTGATACTTCAGTTTCTTATAAACATTTAGATACCGTGTCTACTGTTTTACGGCTTTCTTTTTACTAATAATATTCCTATTTGCAGTGCTATACACCGTTGAGTTTCAGAAAAGGGGTTTACCTCATTGCCACATACTGTTATGGAACAACAGTGGTTCCAGAACAATGACACCCGCAGATATTGACAGATGTGTGTCTGCAGAATTACTAGACAGTCTTGCTGATCCAGAGGCATTCAGAGTCGTTAGTGAGTTCATGATGCATGGACCCTGCGGTCTAGCGTTTCCTGCTGCCCCATGTATGCGTGAACGTACGACGTGCAAAAATTTTTTTTCCAAAAGACTACTGTCCACACACATTTATCGATGATGCAGGGTATGTCCATTACCGGCGAAGAGACCTTCATATCAATGTTACGCGTCACAATGTCCGGCTAGATAATGGGTATGTGGTTCCTTACAACCGAGCTTTATGCATGGCATTTTACGCACACATAAACGTCGAGTGTTGTGGTTGGACAATGCTAATTAAGTACCTGTTCAAATACATATCTAAAGGCACAGACAGAATTGTAGCAAGGATAAATGGCCGCATACTACATTAAATGATGAAGGGACAAGCTCAGGTGCTGCTACTTCAAGCGCCACAGGTCCACCCCCGGTCATTGACGAAATTAAAAACTTCATGGATGCACGTTATATTGGCCCTCATGAGGCGTGTTGGCGTATCTTAGGATTCGATATACATAGTCGGGATCCAGCGGTCCAGATATTATCAGTTCATCCTGAAAATATGCAGCATATGACGTTCAGAAAAACGCAACAACTACAATCGATAGTGGACAACAACTGGCTTCAACGAACAACGCTTACTGAATGGTTGCAGTTTAACAGGTTTTACACTTTCGGTAGACATTTGACATATTTACATTTTCCTTCAGAATTTGTTTGGTCAAAAAAAGATAGACAATGGTTTCCAAGACAAAACACGAACAAGCCATCTATAGGTCGGCTAACATATGTTCATCCAAGCTCTGGAGATTTGTTCTACCAACGACTTCTCTTATGTCATCAGCGAGGTTGTACTTCGTTTCCGGCTATACGGACCGTTAACAACCATGTTTATCCAACATATAGGGCTGCAACGGAAGCGTTGGGTCTCCTTGAAAACGACGGCGAATGGTTCGTAGCACTTCAGGAAGCAGCAGCAACTGCCAGTGCCTCGAAACTAAGAGCATTGTTTGTACAGATATTGGTTTTTTGTAATGTTACAGATCCCGTGCATCTGTGGAATTCTTTTTGGCAGTGCATGTCCTATGATATCCCAAGAATATTGTCCTCCATCCACGGTGTCCAGTTTACGCACATAGATGAGCCACATCTAAGGGGCGGTGTTCTTTACGAGCTTTAGGCAGCGCTTGCTCTTCACGGTAAATCTTTGGAAGATTATGGTATACCAATGCCTCCAGAAAATTTGTTAAATGTTTTAAGAACCCGTAGTATAATGGAAGAGAGAAGCTACAATCGAGCGGCACTGGCACATGAGAGAGACACGCTTATCCCGAAACTAAACACTGAACAACGCCATATATTTGACATCATTGTACGGGCAACAGTTGAGCAAAAACAGGAGATGATTTTTGTCTATGGGCATGGTGGTACCGGGAAAACCTTTTTTTGGAAAACGATTATTACTGCTCTTAGATCAGAAGGCAGGATCGTTCTTGCAGTGGCTTCTTCCGGAATAGCGTCGCTGCTTTTGCTGTCGGGCCGCACGGCGCATTTGCGATTCAAGCTCCCGCTCCAGCTAACGGATGAATCCGTTTGCAGTTTCAAAAAAACTACTCAGCTCGCCCATTTGTTAAAACAAACAGACCTCATCATTTGGGATGAAGCACCGATGAACGACAGACGATGCTTTGAAGCATTAGACCGCACCTTAAGAGACATCTTTGATCTACCAAATGCTCTCTTTGGAAACAGGAGCATAATGCTCGGTGGAGACTTTAGGCAAACCCTGCCGGTTAAAAAAAAGGGAACAAAAAATGATAGTATAGCCTCATCAGTTTCCGAATCATATCTTTGGCAGCATTTCACCATTTTTTGCCTGCATCAGAATATGCGTGTACACGCATTCTCAAATACTCCTGAGCAACAGCAACATGCAATAGAATTTTCCAAATGGTTACTCGATATAGGGGACGGTGTAATTGGTGAACCAGATGGTGACAATCCAGAGGACTGTTCGTGGATCGATATCCCTGACAAATTCTGTTTTCCATCAACTGACGAAGGGAAACTACAGCTTATTAGCTTTATATATGACAACACGATATTACGCCAGCCATGTGCAGAAACATTGCAAGACAGAGCCATAGTGTGCCCGAAAAATGAAACGGCTGACATAATAAATAAACAAGTTATGGGAATGGTAGAAGGCATTAGTACATTTTACAGTAGCGTTGACGAAGTGGTGCCACGGGGAAATGACGGCGGGGCAACTGAGTTCCTGTATCCAGTTGAATATCTGAATTCGCTTACTTTTGCGGGTTTCCCTCCTCATACATTGGAGCTGAAAATTGGGACGCCCATAATGTTGTTGCGAAACCTTAATTTAGCAGGAGGGTTGTGTAATGGTACAAGAATGATTGTCAGTCAGTTACTTACAAAAGTTATCAAAGCGAAGATCATTACTGGCACACGTGTGGCGCAGAAGGTTTTTATACCCAGGATAATGTTAACATCTAACGACGAAAAACTACCGTTTATTTTTAAAAGGCTCCAATTTCCTACCAAGGTCTGCTATGCAATGACCATCAACAAAAGCCAAGGCCAGTCATTAAAAAAATCGGTATCTATCTTCCTGAACCGGTTTTTGGTCACGGGCAATTGTACATGGCACTTTCACGAGCTACATCACCAAATGGCCTGAAGATGGTCATTGAATCAGCTCAGGGCACCCAGCGTAATGTTACAAAAAATATAGTCTACACAGACTTTTTAAGGAAAATAAACTCCACACAGGTTATAGGCATATTTTTTTTGGTAAATGGGTAGTATATTACATGCATTTATTCGTGGCAGTCATTAGCCTTCTACATTTTAATGATACAAATGGCATTACATTATGTGTCTGTCATGGTGGCAGATATAAAAACCACCATTCATAAATTAGCAGCCTCATATTATTATGTATACGTGCATGTTTGGTACCACATCTTTCCCATCTGTGTTTCACCAATAGTCTTAATATTTTACTGCTACTTTAATTGATATACATATAACTGAACCATTACTTACATAGACAAACTGTAGTATTCATTTATTCTCGGGCAAACAAATTTCACATAGGTTATCATTATTATCCATATTAAACTCCATTACATCAATAAAAATGCCTGCATTCCATTAGTACAGAAATTTAATTACTAATGATGCTTATATTATTAAACATACCAACAGACTTATTGTATTCCTTGGATTTGCTGTCATTCCTTTTTATTGCCACGTTACATTGGTAGCTGTCATATGTCTCATACATATATTTGAAATCGTTGTTCCCTATCATTGTATCTAAATACGTTGCTATAAACTACATGCCTTGCTCTTATTGGTAATATGCGTACCCAATGCATCACCAGCTATATCCTAAACAACGACTACTAACAACATTTGCTGCAAATTTCAGAGATATGACAGATAAAGGCAAAGACGTCGCTATAAATGTTGATGAACCAGACAAGCAGCAGCCTGAAAAACTGACACCGCCGCATTCTTTAGACAAAGGCAAAGCGCCTGCAGTTGAAATGGAGACTCCTGACCTAATGAACCTAAAACCTATGGATTTCGACAAACCACTCCATGTGAAAGTCTATAGAAAATGGTTGTCAAAGAATGTGCCGGATCCAAATCCTACTGGCCTTTGCTTTATCCTTTTGGATAAAAAGGTTGAAATTCGATGCTTTTAAAACCTACCATACTATATACAAATATTGTAATCTCCGCTTATCATCGTTTTTGTAGGGAGGAGCTATCCAAGCCAACGTACAACTTTGGGACATGAAGTTGTTTGACACAAAGCTTGAAACTGGCTATTGCTACAAAATTGAGCGATTTGGTTGCAAAAAGACAGACAACTGGCAACGCACTTTAAATAACCCCATGAAACTGTTGTTTAGAAAATATACTCAGGTAACTCCTGCCGAAGATGAAGACTTCCCGGATCATTATTTCAACTTTGTGGCATATAATGAGTTGGGCCAACGAGCAGATGCACGAGACAACACACTCACAGGTAATATACATTATATTAACATTGTTTTACGTGCAATATACAATAAGCAGTACCTTTCTTTCAAACATATTACATCGGTATTATCAGAAATATTAGCCCCATAAGAGAGTTTGGCGATGCTACAACAAACAGGCTTACGCGCAGAAACATAGACATCCAGAATCTGCAGTAAGTTCCAAAAATGTCACTTGAAATAACACATTCCCAATACAGTAATAACAGATAAGCCTTTTTATACAGTGGAAACGTTGCTACCTTCACGCTTTGGAACGAAATGGCTAATAATTTCCCTGTACAAATGTTATCCCAACTGGATCAACCCATACTGATTGCTGTCAACTCTTGCTGGGCAAAAAGGTATTCAGGTATGCTGCATGCTTTTACACAAACAATACAAATGACGATATAAAAATTACCCGATCATCAACACGCATTGTTTCACAAACAGGTAGCCTACAGTTGTCGGCCACACCCGCAACATACTATTATCTGAATCCACGGATTCAAGAAGCAGACTTTATTCGCCAGATGTAAGTTTCCTGAAAACACGTTTCTCAAAAACAACAACATAACAAAATACATGTTACTCATTTTGTTGGTACAGGTATGAGCAAATGGGACTTATAGCCGAGCCATTGCAGTTACCGGCAGCTGATGTGCAGCAAACAGGCGAGGCACCGGCACACAGATTAACTCCAATAAGCACGCTCATGCAGGCAGGCCCAGAAAGCGTCACGGTTAGTACAACTCATACAAAAATATAAACATTTAACAAAATGTTGGTCCTACTAAATTCCTTCTCTTCACATTTGCAGCAACAGTTTACCATCGAAGCAACCATCGCAAAAATTGACGAGCAATCACCTTGGTATTTCAATAGATGCAGAGTTTGCGGCAACAAAATTGATGAAACAATGCCACACCGTCATTGCCAGCAGCCAGGCATAAATCCGATTCCAAACTACAGGTATATAACTACCATGTTCATACACAACTTCCGGTAACAGCCAAAAATTTCCTATTATGTGTATTGTATCAAATACAGTCCATAAATATTGGCAACAAAACTGTCCTAACACAAAGAACTCTTACTACAGCTATTGCTTCAGAGCATTCCTGTCAGACTCAACAGGGAATGTTTTGGTTACTTTCTTCAGTCCAGAGGCGGACACATTCCTTGCACTGAAAGTCACAGACCTACTGAGTTACATCCCAGAACCAGATCCGCTTGTATTTCCACCAATAATAGAGCAGCTTGAAAACACAACGCATGTATTCCATGTCCACCTCGCAAAAGGCAGCCGCAGAGGTTTTCCAAGGTTTATTGTAGACGGTGTTGAAGATATCCAGCTACCAGAACTACCACCAAACCCCGCAGATACTGAAGGAGCAAGCACATCTGCAACTGCAGAGGCCGAGCAGGAACCCGTAACCATCACAAATACAGGTGTTGGTATCATAACCCCGCATCCACATTCAGATGAGCCTGCAGAAAAAGTAAGGGAGCCATCCGAAATCCAATCAACTACCGTTAGAAGGGAGCTGTTTGAGACAACCAGAGAAGAATCACCTTCACACACTGCCAAGAAACCTAAGATCGATTGACGGCACACCAACAAGGATATGAAGGCCTTATAAACAAATGCTTTTGATATAAAATGTAGTAGTTAATGTCCTACAAAGTAGGTGACGATATGTACAGTAAGTAGTCATATAACGCCCTGACATAGCATATAATATGCACAAGCAAAGTGTAGCACAACCTGCACAATTTTGGCCCGGTTATGACCGGCAGAACTACATACCTCAAGGTGGTACATGCTGCAGGTATATAACTGCAGGGTGACCGAAGTGCAGCTTTAGCTGCATCATTTTTTACTCTTATCTTTAATGAAAACCACCTTTTCCTGTAATGTAAATGTATCAATATTCTTGCACAAAAAAAACAGTCGGCCACTGACACTGGCGGAAATCCAAAAGGAAAGAAAATTCTATGTAATGCAAATTGCATCCTATTAAAACTTCTTGCCATATATTCACTAACCCTTTAGTTCCGATATACAATTGAGTAAAAATCAGCGAACTGCACAAGATATTGTTCCCTTATGAGGCAGAGAACCAGGGAAGATATTTTTCCCTCTCATACAACCAATAAGAATTGAAACATTAATCACACAAAACATCCAAAATGCAACGAACAACAATTACTCAAATACAATTCGAACACATGACAGCCATGTACTCTAACACAACACACACCGTACCCAAAAAGGTGCATAAAAATAACACAAGCCAAATACCACAGCTTTCCATTAACAAAATGTACTTACAAGTAGTTGGAATCAATGGGCAGGTCATAACCACGAAAAAAAAACCATAACCCATAACAAGTTACATTCACCCATTGACCGTACATACATTAACCATCCAAATACAATACTAACAAATTTACACCTACTACCTAACTTACGCGACACCAACATTACCATAAACCTAGAAACACCTAACACCAAACAAACGACTTCACAACCATACTAACCATCCGAGGACCCTTCCTCCAACTCCATGAACACCACATGCTTCTCCTTCTCGGCTATACCATCACGAATAGCATCAATCAAAACATTAAGGGAAAGTAGAGTTTGACGATCAACACGTTTAAGCTCCACCAGCCCTTCCAAACCAGCAACAGCTTTTTCGTTCGAAGGCCCAAACCAATGAGTTTCAGTAGTCGTTTGCTCGCGTTTTCGAAGTTTGCCAATCAACTGCTTACGTTCCTGCTCCATACGAGTCACAAAATTACGATCCTCACAAACTTCACTGGCAAACAAGAACTTATAGGCGGTTGCGAGATCATCAGAACCAGAGGCGCCCATTAACTCTTCGACATTAGGTTTAGTAGCCATTTGGGGATAAACAATCAGGATAACTACTAACCACAAAGGCTACTTAAAGACAATTCTATTAATATTTTAAAAAGGCTTCCCCTAAAAAAGCAAGCCCAATATAATTACCCAAAAAGTAAAAAAAAAAAGGAGGCCCATTACACTACAAAAAAAAGTTACCGAACCAGGAATGACCGAGAAAAAATAACAAAATAAACAGACTCGCCTAAAAGCATGGCATACTTAGCACTCGAACTAAGCTTATCGAAAATAGCCTAAAAGCGTAAAACAAATGCCGCACGAAAAAATAAGCAAAACCGTAAAAAAAAAATTTTGCAGATTAACCCGCCGCAACGCGGCGGGTACATACAACTCGTTAAAATAAATGGCGCTCTTTATTTGCTTTTTCCTTTTTTTTCGAATGAGAACACTGGGGTCTACGAGACGAGTAATAATTCAGTTGTGGAGAACAATAAAGAGGTTAAGGTTTAAAGGGAATCATCCGAACCTCCGGCGTGTAGTCGACGGCTGAAGACGGCGCTGTGGATCGTTATTTTGTGTTTATGGTTTTTAGAGGATCGGACCCTCTGATACCATGTAAGAGATAATAGTGAATGATTGATTTGATTGACTACATTAAACAGATTTATAGCAATAATAGGAATATTCTAAGCTCAGGCTTGAGCATGTTACAACATAATACGGCCTAACATAAGATACCTAGTACAAACTTTGTAACAACAATAGAATATTAAAACCAAGTGTGGTTGAGTAAGGGTGTATAAACCTTATAACAACAATAAAAAAATCAAACCCAAGTGTATAAGTTTTGTACCAAGTGTGGTCAAACAAATGTGTTAAAGTCTTATACCAAATGTGGTCAAGCAAGTGTGTTAAATTCTCTACACCAAGTGTAGTTAAGTAAGGGTGTAGTGTGGTCAACAAAATGTGTTGTGTCTAAGTATGAAGTCTTGTCTAGTTTGATGAATCATTTTAACCGGAAAAGTAAGAATCCACAAGGACTTTGTGTTGAAACAAGTTGGATTTACCCGCGCATTACTGCAGGATTTAAGCAACAATAAGTATTTGGTTTCTTTAGTTTCAATTAATCTATAAATAATTACATATTAAAATCTTTACCAGATACAATATATTTTATTAAATCTTGAAATTATAGACGTTCTTTGCAACGTGAAGTAAATGACATAGACTAATTATGTAGTAATATTTTGTAGTATAAACAATTCTTAAAATTTATTCAGGGATCGTTACCAAAATTGATATATAGTAGGGACTATGTGTAATTTTTTGTTATACAAACAGTTAAAAATTTAACATAAGGATTTTTTCTGCAATCACATTAAAAAATAAGGAGGAATTTTGCAAGTTGACCGTTATTGAAATTGATAGGTAAATGAAGGGACTATTTGTGTAATTTTTTGTTACACAAACCGTTAAAATTTTAACATAAGACATGTTTTTGCAAGTGTACCAAAACCGGAGGAACTATTTTTAACATTTATCAAAGTAATTTACATTTTATCTACAGTAAATTCACCAAAGCAATTTAGTGAGGTTCTCTCGCTATGTTTCACTAGGTCTTGGTGACAAGGGCGCCCCAGTGAATGATTTTCTAATTGTGATTGGAATGTTGCAAAAGGATTTACCTATATATCCTAGTAACGCTTTATCCACGAGTACATGTGATTTACTCATTTACCTATATATCCTTGTAACGCTTTATCCACGACTTCATAATCTCCTTTGCCTATCTTCGTGCGTTATTCAAACACAAATATCAAAGCTTAAAAAAAGAAAAATGTTTACAAACAAACCCACTTTAAAAGTCAGTGAACTTTAAGTGCAATTAAAAAAAACACATCAATATTGCATCAAATCTTTACGTAACCCACGTCAAATTTACGAGAACTTGAAATTGTAACCAAACCATTTTTTCAAACTTGGGTCGACCCGGCTGGTTCAACCGGTTGGACCGGTGCCCAGCTACAAAAACGAGTAAAAAAAACCCGGGTTAACCGGTTAGACCCGCCGGGTGTTGAGTGACCCGGGTCAATCCGGTTCTTGAAACCCGGCCGGGTTTGGTTTTTTTCATTTTTTTATATAAAAATCGGTTTGACCCGGCGGTCGAACCGGTTGATCCGATCGGAAATAATCTATACTACTTTATAAAGGGTTTGAGACTTTCTAAATAAAGAAGTCTTAAAAATTTTAAGACAAAAAACATTTCGTTAATTGGAAATTGAAATTAACAACCCAACATTCAAACGTAAATTAAGTGTCTTTAATTGTGACAACTTTAATATTCATAAAATACATTGACTTGTGAGTTGTAACAGCCCATTTCATCTATCATTATCATGTAGTAAATGTTTTGATGGATTAGTAATTGGACTATCGGAAAATCTGGACCACTAATGGGTTTATCCAAATATACTAGGCCGGTAGTTTTATCCCTAAAAGTTATGGTAAATGCGTCGATGGATTAGTAGTTTAGTCATTTTATTTGAAGTTTTATTTGTAATGTTCTTAAATGTATTTGAGTTTGGAGAGCTTCTAGGAGTGATGAAGATCGAGTGTACGTCATTTCTGTAGCGTTGTAATGGTGCATTTGGCGTTATCGCAACAGTGTTATTTTCTCCTTTCACTCGTTGAGAAAAGTGACATTTTCGATTTCATTCGTACTTTTTCTTTTTCTTGGCTTAAAAGTAGAGGGCGTAATGTTAATTGTTGGAACTCTTGGCTTATGAAGCCTTTGTAATTTTATTCTAGCTCCTTGCTAGAGTGTTTTAATAAATCCGCCGTTAAAAAAAATGTATTTGAATTATTTTGTAATGGTTGAAAAAAAATGTCGGTCGCCTTGTTGTGCTTAAAAGGTCACATGAAAAATATTTTTTCGTCATAAAAATGGTCACCGAGTATCTGCCGCCGCATTGCGCGAATACCCTTCTAGTAATAATAATAAATGAAAAACCCGATTGACCCGACGGTTGAACGGTGTCTGATGACTCGGCCGGGTCGATTAAAAACCCGGGTTTTTAAACATTGAACCACACATCTAGTGGCATCTGTGTATTGTGTTTTGTGTGAGGAAATGAAATGCTTGTGTTTGCGCTTCGTTGGGTGTGGGCCACTTCACTTTTAATAATAAATGCACACGTAAATATGAAAGGGTCCTACTATTAATACCCTCCCTATCATATAGCCTGCCACCTTGTCCCTCAGGGAATATTCCCTTTGTCCCCCGTTTTTTCCAGTACAACACAGTTTTTTGTCAGTTTCTGTTCCGTATTTCTGACAGTTTTAAGCGTTTGGCTTATTAAACTTTATATTTACAGTTCCGCATTTTCAGGTTTATAGCTTTTTGATATAAACAAAATTATAAAAATAAAAAAAAAATAAAAAAAAATAAAAAAAAAAACAAAAAAACAGGGGGGGTCTCAATAAAAAAACAGGGGGTCTTAATAACTCAACCCATATGAAAATGTCGTGGCATGTGGCTTGCATATGACACATTTAACAGTCAAATTAACATTGTATTCTCGAGATTTTTATAAGGAGAGTGAAAAGAAAGTTGAAGAAGAGTAAAGAAAAAAATATGAAAAGAAAGAAAGTTAATCAATTAGTTTGTTTTCTTGAGATTTAAAAAAAAACAATAATAATAAGTAAAACGAATGAAAGTTATACATTTACTGATAATCCACAACTTTGCTTTTTGTCTTATTATCTTTCTTCAACTTTAATCTCATATATAGGGTGAAAGTTTTTAGCTACATAATACACACTTTACTCACCTTTTACCTTGTTTTCTATCTACCCAAACACTGAAGAACGTGGCAAATTTTTTGTTTCTCTATTTCTTTTAGTTTTTCATTTTCCAACACAAACTTGAGAATACAGTGCAACAGAAATATCTGTAAAGGATCAAACCCGTTATAGGTTGAAACCACAGAAAGGAGATTCAAGAAAAAAAAAGTTAAAAGGCTAAATTCATTATACCCGACAAACCACGTGGACAATTTAAGTAATTAACTAAAAAATGCAGTTTATAGATCTATTTTGTTGTTAAACCTTATTAATTCTTAGGCAGAAAACGTGTATAAGCAACTTATGCCTATCACCATTTCAGAATCAGTATTGCATCCTTATATATGGATCAATTAGCCGCGGTACAAACCCTTCTGATTTCACCCTGAGTGCCCGTCTTCACATCAATATTGCCCATTTTCACCATAGATTTCCCGAACTCAATGTTAAATCTCAATCCAAGCAGTCCCCTTATTCCCAAAAACCGGTTCACTAATGTTTGCGTTGCTGGATTGTTCCATAAGGCAGCATCAGATTCAAGCACTCCCCGCCTATTTCTCAAGTTTGAATAGTATGAGTTGTCGAAGTTTCCAACACTGCCCGTATCAAGTGTCACACGCCTTGTACCATCACCACCGTTTGGGCATAAGTTTCTAAGCGTTGGAAGGAAAGCTGCGTCAATAGTCGGGTCAGGACCGTTGGTGTTGTTGTAGTTATATAGCCTGTAGCTGAATAATGCACATGCTGCTGTCCCTATGGTGTGTGCTCCTGCAAATTAAATGAACCATGAAATACATTAGTTACTTTTTTTTTTTTTTTTTTTTGCCGAATCAATTTATAAAATTTTTTTTTGATTTTCTTTTATAACGGATTACATTAGTTACTATGTTTGATTGCTAGGTTGTGCTATCGTAATAAACTGTTAAAATAACTAATATTGGCATTTAATTAACTTACCGCTAAGGGCAACAAGATCTTGGGTGTTAAGTCCTTTGTCAGAAAACTTCCTGATTTGAACGTTAATAGGGTCATTGAAAGCAGGCAGATTCGCAGTATCAGCTGCTCGTGAAACTAATCCATCTCTGCGACCCAATGGCACTGACCAGCCTGTTCCTCCAGTCTGCAATGTCCAAAAATTCAAATAAGTACTGGTTAGAGGTGTCAAAATGTGCCAAAAAGCAAAAAGATATGATGGGCTAAATGGTTAAAATTTTAAAAGATTTGGACACATTTAGCCCCATTCTTTTTTTGAAATGGGCACATATAGCCCATTGAAAACTTAAATGGGCACTAACGGACACTTTTTTTCTCAATGGTAGAACATTACGATCGTTTTAAAGAAATATTTGTTTTATATAATATATTTAAGTTTTTTTTAATATAAATAAGATATTACGTTTAAGAAATTTATTTCGTCTTTTTAAGTCTTTTATTAAGTGATTTGTATAAATGTGCCCGTTTGGCCCGTGCCCGTTTAAGCCCGTTCCCATTTTAGCCCGTGCCCGTTTAGCCAATGCCCGTGCCTGCCCGGCCCGTCCGTTTTGCCACTTCTAGTACTGGTTTTAGCCGTTTACGTACATAAATATTAAATATTGTTGGATGATCATAAAATGACTATATTAGAGCTAGTATGTAATTACCTGGACAACAGAATCACGTGCAGCAAGGGCAAGAATGTCAGCACAAGACACTACTCCTGGGCAGGCAGTTTCTAGCTGCCTTTTTGCAGCGTCAATTACTTCAAAGCCTCTCAATAATGAATTAGGTGGGGCGGTTTTCTCAGAAGAGGCACCATCAATTAAAATAGATGCGTCACAGCCATTAACAAAGCAATCATGAAAGAACATTCTCAGTAAACCAGGTGCAATTGTAGGGTTGGCTCGGACAGCAGAGTTGACAGCATTTTGCACGATAGATTCGGCCCTTGGGCATGAGGTACGGTAGAACCCAAGTCGAGTTCCTTGGCCTAGTGACAAGGTGATCAAGGTGGCGAAGAAGAGAAGACACAAAATAGGCTTTTTGTTATAGGAAAGAACCACCATGACTAGAAATATATTTGTTAATATGTAAATGTTGGACTGTTGCTACTTGGTAGTGTTGTGAGATGTCAACGTTTTGCAAGTGTTGGATAATGTTTTTGATGTGAATTGAAGTAAGAGTGCTCGGTGAGGTAAACCGAACACACGCCAAATGCACCAAAAGAAATGAATGGCGCCGCCAAACCCATACCACCTTTCTCGCCATCCACTCGCCAATGGGGCCTCCGCCATTTCAATGGCTTACGCCATTTGCTCCCTTTTTTTTGTGTGTGTGTGTGTGTGTTGTGAGTGAGTGGGTATATTTTGTGGGACCTAAAAGGGACCCAATAACATGTTATTGGTGTGTTATAAAGGAGGGGTGTTTTAGTTATTGGTGTGTTATTGGGAGGGGATGATATGGCGCTGAGGTGGCATACCAATAACGTGTTAAAGGTTTTCACCTCACCTAGCACTCTAAGTGTGGAGATATAGAGGGTATCTATAGTGATTGGGAGTGTATACAAGTCAAACATGTTGGATGTGATAACAGTAAACAAAGTTGGCCACAGAGATGTGAAGGAAGAGAGGGAAATGGAAGGATTCAAACTTTATCTTAAAGTTGATGGATACAGCTCATATAACTAAACACGTAAATCCATTGTATACTTTTTTCGGGAAAAGCAACAATGACATAGAACCAACACAAGAAAATTACAATACATAGCACCCCACCTTAGCTAAATAAGACAATTAACTAAGAGAGGGGCTTAGGAAGCGAAATACAACAAATATGCTATAGGAAACCATTGTGGAAATCCATTTTATACTAATTAGTGGTCAAACTAGCCTTTGATTATTAAATTAAAAAACTAATAATGATATATGTATGTATTTCTTTTAAAAATTATACAAGGATGATATACGATGTTTCATTGTGCTCTCTATCGATAAGGAATATCCAAATATTATTTTTTGTTCGATAAATGTATAAAACAAGAAGATATATTAAAAAGTCTTTAATCAAAAAAGTTTAATTTTGCATGACATTTTGATCTAGTGATGTATATAAGTTAGGGGTTTTAATAGGTCGGGTTTGCGTATGATAATGATTTGACTCATTTATGATCCAACTAGACGGATTATGAACTGACCTACGATCCAACTTGATGAATTATGATTCGATCAAAGATCCAACTAACTTAAATAAATGGATCATGATCTAGATCGACACAATTAAGTTCTTTTCTAAAATTTTGCAATTTAAAAAATGGCTAGAGTTTACTTTCTCATGAGTTTTGATGATACCCATTGTCACTAAAGGCATATGGTATGTTAAGGCAGGAAGAGGAGCAAAGAGCCCAACCCCCCCCCCCCCCCAAATAGCACTGAATACATTAAAAAATGCATACATACCACCTCACAGAAACAGCACACCAAACATTAATCCACCATCAAATACTATTACTGCACTTATTCATTGCTTCTAACATCTCAAAAGTCATTCATCATATGGATAATTGACAGTGGAGCCACATACCACATTTGTAACATTTAATGAATCATAGTAAAAAAAAGTATGTAACATATACAAGTTTAACGAAACAGTTTACAACATTCAATAATCCCAGCGCTATCGAATACAGTCCTGTGGTGACGGCTTATCATTCCAAGAGAAGGTGAGTTGCCTTTGATCAAAGCATAGTACGTAAGAAAAGAAATCACTGTTAAATGAACTGATAGCCATCACCGAGTTCTTGGGGACTTGAGATTGATATTTTAGCTTTTTAAATACATAAATACAATATATAACAAAGACATAGAGACCCATTCTTATTGCATGCTTGTCCGCATCAGATTATGGTAACAGTTTGGTGAAACATTTGTCATACTTCGAATTATTTTATATGATTAAACTTGTAACCTATCAGTATACAACAATATATAGATATATATAACAATAAGAGGCCTAGGTTGTTCCTCACGTGGGGTTGTCCAATAAATGATGAGACCGGTTCAACTCGTCGTCCCCATGCAATTTGCTACTAGTTTGACTTTGTGGTCGCTATATATCTTATGATGAGGTTTAGTGGATTACAATTACTTATTCATCAATTCCATCTACCAATATAATTATGATATTTACTTGAGTAAAATATTTACTTTCGTAAAAGGTTTAAGCTTTACTCAAGTAATTAATCACAAATCTTTTTGCGAAGAGATATTCAGTAAAAAATAATTTAAAATACTCACTATCTTAAGATATGAGTTGAGGTTCTACAAAGATTTAGCAAATGAAGTACTCAATACCTAATAATTCAAAATATTCACTATAATGACCATTGATATTTAGTTAGTATTGTACAATGTATTAAAGCTCAATGTAGAAAATGAACAGTGAATATTAGTAATAAGAGATCTAGAAAACGTTTACAGTTAATGATTGAATAGATATACGTAGTATATGTTTCTAGTGGCTGATGAGTGAGTAACGTGCATGTAAGGGCATGCCCGTGGGAGGGGATAGGATAAACAGCTCGAAATGGCTGCTAATACTCCGAACATTGAGCCTTTTATACTTGGAACAAAGTTTTATTTCGAAAACTTTAATCAAAACTTGTCATTAAGTGAATTCCTCTGTATTTAGAGAATGACAAAGGTTTTAATGATATGATTTCCTTTTAAGATGCCCTTAAGCTTTACGTGTGGAGTAATTTTCACACGTAAAGAGAGTCTTCACACACATGATTCTCATACAAATGGGTATTAGCATCCGATAAATAAGATTACAAAATAGCATTTGTTAAAAATGTTTCATATCTGGTTTTCTATTTATGTATAAACTTAGTTATGTTATATTTTTCATCTAAAACTTTATTTAGTAATGAATTGATACTTAACATCTAAGAGAACCCATAGCTGGCATTGATCGAGTTCACAACGTACCGCCAACCTTACTATACGTTGACTAGTAACTTGTTTTCATTTGTTTTCTTGGAAACCTAATCTGTTAAGGTATTTATTATCTTAGCTCCTTATTCAAATCCATTTCGTCTGTTTTAATCAACTTCTGTAATAAAATTGAGTGTTCAACTTTAATTGCAACGGTCTAACTTACTTAAGATTCAATTCATTCCACTCATTTTGACCAAAAGCGTACATATAATTGACCATCAATTTAACTTATGCTGATATATTATCTAATTTGATCAAATAATTTATCATCTGCAATTGCCAATGTAAAAAGATAAGATAAAATTCAGAAATAACATTTTTTTTTTCTTTTTTTGAAAATGAAATAACATTTGTTAGTATACGTTTTCTCGCAAGCGTGTTTCTTGTCGTAGCAAACCCCAATATGTTCGTGGTACCCACACGCATCTTACCTTCTTTTTTTTTGTCATATATATAAAAATCTAATTAAAAGATGCGAGTATGAGTGAACTTTAAGCTTACAACCCTGTCTATTTTTTATATACGACTTTTTCATATCTTCTATGTCATCTGAAGGTTATAGTCTGATAAATATGGTGTGAAATCAAGACTAAAATCATATGATTTGATGGATTCCATAACTTGCCTCAACGTCAACACTTTGTAATTTTTCTGGTCATTTCATCTTAAAATTATTATCTTCAAATAAAAAATACATTTAAAAAAAATGGAACCATCATGCATTTCGATAAATTAAATATTATCAACACTTATTAAACTTTTTTTTTTAATTAATTGACGCAAAAGGTTTAAAATATCTCAAAATAAAAATGAAGATTATAACTTTAAAATGAAAGGAGTAATAAAACTTTAGATACGCATTCACGGGTAGTGGTTGGTTCTAAGGGTGGTGGCAACCATGCCTAAACCAATTTTTCATGCCTAATCATTCACCAATAATATCCTTCCATGTCATCTCATACCAATCTCATACCTAACAATAAATTTTTAGTGGCAACCATGCCTAAGTCATACCTCAACCATGCCTAAGTCCCAAACGGCTAGAAATTTGAAACCCAACATTCACTTTGTTTCATACCAAATCGGCAATATATACCGAATCGGTAATCTCAAACCCATGCCGATTGATGCCGATTTGGAGGCAGCACACACACCGATCGGCATCATCCATGCCGATGCATGCCGATGAAGCGTTGCCAGTACCCTAAGAGGATTAGGTGTGGTGAAGAGACATCCTCTCTTTATCACCGTCACCTCGCTGCCACGTCACTGCCACATCATCATAACAAGCTTCTAAAATTAACCACAACTAACCTCCCTCACTCAGAACAAACCTCAACCTCTTCATTTAAGGTTCACCACTTCAACTTTATTTTTTTTATTCAAATTTTCAAATAAACTAAATTCATTTCATTAAAAATAAAAATACAATACAACATAATAAAAAACATACGAAATGTAAATAAAGATACGATAAAAAAAACATAATAAAAACCATACGAAACGTAAATTCGGACGGCGAGCTTGCACACCTAATCCTCTAAATACTTGTATAGTTCTTCTCATTATGTAATGTAAAGTTTCCAAACCTCAGTCAATGACAATTTCATTTTGATTAAAGGTTAGAATGGTATTGTAGAGATCATTAGCTACTTAACATTTTCAGGGTGATAATCTATGTCTTGATAAAACACATTGAGCACATAAACATGGCTACAATATTGTCGATGGAAATATGTTAACTGAACAAGCTATCTGATTATACGAATATGTCTTAGTGACACGTATAAGAATATGAAATTTACCCAAAAACACCACCTCCGAGAAAACCATAGGACCACAATACTTAGAAAGAGGAATGAGTCGAAATTGGAATGTATATATGGATCTCGGATCCTATCTCAGCTTAACAATACTCTGTAATCTTTTCTTGAGTTTCATTCTTATGTTTATAGATAATATTTTGACGTCAAAAGAAATTTAAAAAGAACAATTAACCACAAGAACAACAACATTCTAAATAGGACTCATGCATTTTAAGTAGAATAATAAACATTTGACCTAAAAACAGGAACCAACAAACACATGAACACCTAAATTTTTTTGGTGAAAAAAAGTGAATTTATATTAATCTCCAACCTATGTACAAATATATAAAAATAAGATTTGCATATGACATGCCATGGCAAATATCAGATATAGTAACATATTCAAAAAGCTTCAAACTGTACCATACAAGCCTGTTGATACAACCAAACACAACCATTTTTTCACCTAATTCACCAAAGGACTACATTTTCCTCTCATTGATGTATCTCTCAGCCCTAATGCAGCTTACATCCTCACACAAGAGAAGAGGGAAAAAAAAATCAATAGAAGGCCTCATCCCTCCTACAAAACCATCCAATCCTCCTATTAGTACTAACCCAACCAAGACTACATTTCCGGTACTGTTGCATCAAATCACTTAGATGCATGATATTAATAAACAAACTGGCCTCACCTTGATTAGGAACAATACCACTCCTTTATAAGAAAATAAACTACTGAGCCTAACTACACTTCCTAAGAGACTATCTCTCCCAACCCACCTATTCAGCTACATCCTACATAAGAGAGTTGGGATTAACATACTATAGGCATCATTAGGTACAGATCATAGAACCATAAGAAACACCTACTTAACTCCATATCCAAACACTCAAAGTCCACTACAGAAAACCTACTTTATGTATATAAATCTTGAAATTAGACTTATAAACAAATTACAAGTCCATTTGCACTTAAAAACAAAGAAACACACCATTTCTTTTTATTCAGTGTTTGGGAAAAGCATAGCTAGGACCAAGTAGTCCTAACTTTCATGACTCACTATTCCTAGCTTCACGCTTTTCCAAAACACTTCACTTCACACATGTCTTTTTAATTCATTTTCACATTCCATTTTATAGCCAATTTGTTCACTTGAAAGGAATTCCCTACTGTTAAATCTTGCAGCTGCAGTCTTATGTTTTCTTCTATATTATGCAACACAGATTATGAGTTCATTTTACCATTAGCAAATAACCTTGCATTTCTTTCCTTCCATATATAGTAGATTGTAGTAGCAAAGATTATTCTTCTCAGCACACTCCTTATAGCATTTGTCATGGTAAAGCTCCTATCATGTTCACAATATCTACCCAATCATTAGGAATTACCACAACATTCATTTTGTTCTTTATTCCCTCTCACATCTTCCTTGAAATCTCACATTTGAAAAACAAGTGATCATGTAAGTCATTACATCTAATGCACAGGGGACACAACAAATTATTTTTATTCCATTTCATCATTTTATCTTGAGTTAACAGCTTCTCCTTGACTGCCATCCATAGTATAAAAGAACACCTAGGATTACATTGTGAAAATCATGTCATCTTTCACCAATTAACATTGCTCACGCCTGTTTTCAAGTCCATCCAAACTACTTTCATTGAGAAATCTACCAAAACACCTTTATTGTTTTTTTAATTTTACTTCATCCAGTTTCTCATCTATTAACATAGGAACCTGAATATGTCTCAACCCAGGAAACTATCTTACCAATTCCTATGTGCATAAATAAGACCCCTACTATGGCAACATCTAATGTATCTGGTTCTAAGGGACCAACTACAGGTGATGGAAACCCTAGCCACATGGAAAACATGGGGTATATGCCCAGTGATCCACCTCTCCGTATATGCCCAGTGATCCACCTCTCCCAGAAGTTAACACATCTGGAAGTGGTGAGGGTAGTTTGCAACTTATACATGACTTGATGGCTACATGTACCAGGCTTACAGAAAATGTGACTAACTTGGAGCAAGAACTTAAGCACACTAAGAATTCACACACTAAGGTTAATACCAATCTTATTGGCAAAGTGAAGAAATTGCAGCTCAAGGTGAATTCACTTTAACAACCAAAAAGGGTCAAACTGGTTGTCTCAAGCTTAGACAGTTTTGATGAAGACATGGAGCAAGGAAATTCTTCCAAACAAGGGAGGAAATATCAAGAAGTTAATGATACAGACCTTCAGGGGAGGATGGATATGGATTCTGATTTAGGACATCATGATAAGCAACAAGAGCAAGTTCATCAAGATACAGAGCATCCAGTGAATGTTGAAAACCTTGTGAAGAATGTGAAAAAGGTAGCAAAACAGATGGGAGTTACAGTTGATACTGCTGCAACTAGAAGAATCATTACACAAACAGTGCAAAATAAAGATGGTACTGCTACTTCAACAAGAGTTAATTCTGAAGAAAGTTGTCTTAAAAGGAAAGCTACATCATTTGATTCTAGTTTAGAAAAGAAGCAAAAATTTGAAGAAGATACTTCTGAAGAGGTTGAAACACAGGAAGACATACAACTTCAACAAGAGATGGTAGCTATTCTAGATGCAGTGTTTGTTGAACCATTGCAGTCAAAATATCTCATTATTGATTGGGAAATTCACACAGATAGATTTGGGTTATTTTGGAAGATCATCAGATTGAGAAACAAGGTGGAAATGTTCAAGACTTTTTCTGGTCAAGGCATTGATAGAGATGATCTTGTGAAGCTGTGGAATTTGGTCAAAGAAAAGTTCAGTCATGCAGACTTTGAAAATAACAAGGAACTAGAGCTATGGACTGAGCTAGTTAGATTATTTAAACCTGATTCTCTTGATAATTTGTGGAAATTTCATATTCCAGACAGAGCTAATACTTGGAGATTATATGACACATCTGGTGTGCATCATGTATCTACAACTGATGGTACATATGAGTTTATGCCAATAGAAAAAAGAGTACCCTCTCAGAGTTGGAATTTTGGTATTTATGTTATCTGCAAAACTTACTATGGATGAAGACTCAGAGATGGCAAGAGGACTAATAAGGAAGATCATAAATCAGCTTGACCAAGCAATGAAGACTAAAAGAAGAAATTAGGGTTTGAAGGAATCCCACCCATCAGAAGGCTTAAAGTTTAATTGAAGAAACTCAATGATTTGCATATAAATCATAAGTTTAGGGGAGGATTGTTGGGAATTAAACAATAGCAGTACTAACTGTGCTTGATACTGCTAAGCATACAGACTAGACTAGTAAAGAATACACTAGTAGTACTAACTGACTTAGTACTGCTAGTACATATGGTTTGTACTGCTAATAGGATATGCACACGTTTTTTATTTTAAGAATAAATATTGTATATCTTATACGATTTTATAGTGATAGTTTTCTTGTAAAGGACTCATTGTCCTATAAAAGGAGGTCATAGGTTATATTTTAGACACACCAATACACAATCAATTAGAACAGTCGTGTTAAGAACTTCAAGGTTGTATACCATGATACTAGCCAAAGTATCCATATTATTCTTTAATAATATTGAAGTATTTTGATTATTACTTTTTCCATTGCATATTCATTGTTCTATTGATTATTCTTCTAAGTGTTATCAAGTAGATTCCGCATACTTGCTTAACATTAAGCTTTGTTTCATTCACAATTGTTTTGGATTCATCCAAGGCAATATACTTATACAAGCTAGGTAGATCCAAGGTTTGGGACTCACACAAGTAGTCCCTACGGGTGCAACTTATTACGAATCTAGTCCAATTCACGTGTAAAACGTTATCTTCACAAAATAGCGAGGCTAACAAGTGTTTAAAGAATGCAGGTGCAAATCCATTAGGCATGGTGATTTTGATTCGCCTATATTAAACATTTATTTTTTATTTCCTTCTCACTAACCTCAACCATCATACTCAATGCTTCACTTTCAAAACTTGTTCTTAAACAAGTATTGACCATGAATCTTGTCAACCTCTGCATTAGGGCTAAGGAATTCTGGAAGTGATTAACAAACTATTCTGCAACCATTTCCCCTCCTAATATTTTTCCATCTTTATTGCATATGCTAACTATTCTATTCACATTCTTCCTACTTTGGATTACTTTATAAAAGTTTTTACTATTTCTATCCCCATTGCTCATCCAATCAACTTTTGCTTTTCGAAATAAGAATTTTTCTTCATCATTCATAGCATCCAAATAAGAGGCCAAATACTCTGCTTCCTCTGCCTTTATATTATCATCATGAGGATACTTTTCCATATTCATCTGAGCTTCTTTTAATTTACTTCAACACTTTTTCACCTTTTTAAACAGATTTTGATTTTTCCAATTCAACCTTTTTAAGAGGACTTTTTAGAGCTTTTAACCTTTTTACCACTTTGTACATGTTGAACCCATTCACCTCAATATTTCACCCTTTTTCCACAGTTGGTAGGAACTCCTCTTTGTCCACAATATAGTTAGTGAACCTAAATGCTTTCTTACTTTTCTTCATGCATTTGGGAATTACTAGGATAGCATCACTATGATCAGAAGCCATAAAAGGCATACACTGACCATATGCCTCATCATGCTCAGACATAAAGACTTCATTCACCATTATTCTATCTATTCATAATGCTTCTTTTTGGATTTTTGGGGGACTTTATGCAAGTATAAAACAAGCTTGAACTATTAATATCTTCCAATTCAATCTCATTCACAATCAACAAACACTTGTATATCCCCTGTTACATAAAACCCTCCAGCATAATGTTCTTCATTTTTCATAGTTACATTAAAATCTCCTAACATCACCCATGGTTTATCATTAACCACATTTTTAGCAGCTTTAATTTCTTCTCATAAAACTCTCCTTTCAACCCCACTATATACACAAAGCTACAATAGCATTTTATCTTAGATTCCACTGTTTCTATTAAACATAAAACGGTCCGTCTTGACATATGAACTACCATCAAATTGGTGTTATTTCTATTCCATCCTACAAGAATTCTGCAACTATTTTGACTATACACAGAATTTCAAACCCAATCCCACCCTCCAAAACATCTGTTAGAAACATCTGCTATCTTCCTAGGTTTTAAATGTGTTTCAACAACTTCACATACACTAATCTCTTCTTCTCTTATTAGCTTTAATACTTCTTTTTTGTTTTTTCAACTGATTCATACTCCTAATACTCCAACAGGCTATTATAAAATCCATATTAAAATTGTACAAAACATACTAAACAACTGTCAATTTAGAACTGTTGTATCCATTCCACTAACCTCATTAGCATAATAGCTTTTTGCAGCATTATTCACACCTTCCATAACATCTTCATATTGCTCTTCATGCATTTCCACCTCTTTCATCATATCCTCCTCCCATTTCATTTTGAAGTACATAATCACTTCCTTTGACAAGTTATTAGTTTCAGAGCATGTTGGTTTTAGTTTCTTAGTAAGAAATTGGTCCACCTCTATACTATCTAGGACTGCATATTTGTTATTTGATTTTTTTATGTTTGACCATTATTATTTTGTTCTTCCCCTTTACTTGACTTTCCTTTTGGCCTTCTTTTATTCCCTCATTTCATTTATACACATCATTTTTATTCATACCATTATTATCATATCTCCTTATTCAACCACCACTATAGCTATTAACATTTTTGTTCACCACTCTTCTATTTCCTTTTTCCTATAATTCACTTCCACAAAGCCTTCTTCCCATTAACTTGTGATCTAATTCCTTCCCTCTTTTTAGCATGATTCATACTTTCCTCAGAACCTTTGGTTTCCATTGATACTCAACTTTGACAATTTTTGTTCCTTTCACCACATTCTATTTTATTGCATATTGAATACTATTTTCCTCTTGGGCAATAGTATTGTCCATTCTAATAGGTCTCTCAAGGCTGCTTGCTAAAGCACTAATACCATCTTTAGTCCGGGCCTCCAAAGGTACATTCTTCAACTTTTCCCATAAAGGGATTTTAGTAACCTCCTTCTTCTCCATTCCTAATGTTGGGTCTCGTTTTCGAACAAATAAAGGCTTGCTATTAACAACCAAGGACCCTGATCAATTATGCTTTCCATTCCTTCCTCGCTTTTAAATTTGAATAAGCAATTCCAATTAGCACTAAATTGAACATCAACTAATCCAAACTTACTCCACATTCTTCTTAAGTGACACCTAAACTCATTTGCAGCCATTGTACATCAACAAAATGGCCACAAATATTTAGTTTCCATTTCTGACTTCCCTTCGGCACCAAATCTTCATCAAACACAACAATTTCACTATCATCATCACTTACTCTAGTAGCTTTATAACAAAACTAGTATCCCATTTATTATCATTTTTTTGTACAACATATGCATATGATTTACTATTATCCATATTTTTAGTATTTTCAGCCAAACTATTATCAATATTCTTATCATTATTAACACTATTATCATTCACATTCATTTCACTATACTGTACAGATGAGTGGCGGACTCAGAAATTAAGGTTAGGCTATGCACTATTTTAATAGAGTTATATATAACTTCGGTTTTTCACAAAAAATAAACTTAAATTCTGTTTTTTCAGGCAAGATATTTTGGGTCGGGTTTTTTGTATTAGGATTAGGAGCGATTGTTCATTGGGACCCTCTATAGATGATTTGATTTATCAAGTTTTGGTTGTATGAGGTTAAATTGTTGTTGGAATCGCTCCTAACTCGTAAATGGAACGACATTGACGGGATTACATTTTCTATCTTTGTTTGCTTAAACACATGGGCTTGTTATGTCAATTTGCCATAGTTGTATGTGTTTGGGTATAAATACACTCCTAGACTTTCCTATGAGGGTGACTCTTAGTGTAATTTTTCTTTCATCAATAATAAAACACATTGTTCTCTCCCTTCTGTCTATAATTTCTCTCTCTAACCTGATGAAGATGTTCTTCCATCTTCCTAGACCTCCCGATTCATCAAATCATCCATAAATTCGATCCTAACATTGGTACCAAGAGCAAGGTCGGTTTATCATTGGTTGATTTGTGTGATGTTGTATCTTGTCAAAATCATAACTTTTGAAACTGTTATCACATAATCTTTCACTGTTTTTTTATATCTGGTTTTAATAGCCTTTTAAAAGTTTTGTATCTTTTGGTTAAAAATGTCATGTGACTTATTCATGTACACATCTGTTTTGTGTCATATGTCCAAAACAGTACCTTTGAGACTATTTTTTTCACCAATCTTTATCCGTGAAATAGTCATGGTTTCGTATGGTCAAACTGGCAATTATGAAGAGTTTTTGTGTCACTTTTCTGGGTTTCTTTGAAGATGGACGAAAAAGATGGTCGGAATCTCGCCGGAAAAATGGTCAAAGGGTCAAAGCCCTAGTTTTCTACGCCTATGGACATGCTTACGCGTATGGAATACGCGTAAGTGCTTACGAGTAAGAAAAACCTACGCCTAAGCATAAGCTACGCGTAAGGGATTTTTTACGCATATGAAGTTACGCTTAAGCTAAAATACTAGTTTGCGCTTAAGCAGACCTTACAAGTTACGCATAAGAAAGTTGGGTTACGCTTAAGTTTACGCGTAAGAATTTTTATTCGAGCAAGAAAGTTAAAATGGTTATGCGTAAACTAAAAGGAATTGACCTTGACCAAAACCATTATACCACAAGCTCAAAATGACCTCTGTAATTCATCATTGGTCCATGAAACCTAAAACAGAAAACTTCTGTCTGCAAACCCAATACCTTCGACAATACAATCACCTATCATCTAAATCATCACCATCTCGACTTCAAACATCATCTACAACCATGACTCAATCATCATCTGTAATCTAATTACAACTAACGAGACTCAAAGAAAATTTGAAAACAACAAAAGATCTCAGTTGTACTTTTCGTGTCCTCAAAACCTTTAAAATTCATTCGCACGAAAAGGTTATCTTCATAGACCTTTGATTCTATCCGAATATAAAGAAAGTATTATAACTGTTGGAATCACTCCTAAACAGTATTTCAAGTATTTATATTTCATATGTAATAGGTAGCTTTATTATGGCCTTTATGTTTGTTTAAGGTCCAGCTTATGTAGAAGGCCCATAAGCTGAGGCCCAAGCCCAATAAGGAATAGGGAAGGAGAGGGAGTGTTGCCCTAGCTCCTTGCCTATATAAACTATTGTAAACCCTCATTTGAGGGTTGGTTGTTCAAGTTATTCTCTTTCACTACACTCTACGCATAACCGGTCAAGTATACTTGTGTGTGTGTGTTTGGCTTACTTGTTCAATCGCCTTATCTTTTCTCTTATAAGCTTGTGTTGTAAAACTAGTGACCTAACAGTGGTATCAATCGCCAAATAGTTGGGTGTACTCGTTTGTTTTTGAAGTTTTGGTTTGGGTTTACGCGTAAAGATAACATAATCTTTGGTACGCTTAAAAACTAATTTTTTACACTTTTGAATCCAAGATTCTTGTACTTTCAACGTTATTAGGTGTTAAACTATTGGTTTTTGGCACAAAGTTTGGAACTTTACGTGTTTTTCCTTGTTTTTTAAGCTCGTTTTTGTACGCAAGTGTTATCCTACGCGTAAATGTTTTAAGTGCTTTGGATCATCAAGTTTCACACTTTTGTGTTATTTTGGTGTTATTGAAGCTATTTCAACACAAAAAAACTGGTTCAGAAACACATTTGAATAGAATCAAAGTTACGAGTAATCTTACGCGTAACAAAACCCTAAAATTACGCGTAAGACTTTCCTTGGTTTGATCTTCAATTTTCTGGTTTATTCCGTGTTTTCTTACTTGGATAAGTCTGAAAATACGTCGACTTTGGATATCTTTTGCACTGTGAAGTGTAAAAGATCACTTGGGATAAAACCCTAATCTTACGCTTAAGCATAAAGCTTACGCGTAGAAAATCTTACGCTTAAGATTCATCTTACGCGTAGACTTAGTCCTACGCATAAGGTAATCCTACGCCTAACTTTCTACGCCTAACTTACTGTTTACGCATAACATTAGTCTTTTTTCCTGCTTACGCGTAAGCTAAATCCTACGCGTAACTATTCTTGTTACGCGTAACTTTTGGTGTTTTTACGCATAAGTGCTACTTGGTTCTTGTCATTTCTACGCCTAAGGATACTTCATCAACAAAGGTTCATTCGACTACAAAGATCCATTCTTACTTCACAAGTTTCTCATCATGTCTCAACCACCATACTCTAACTATTTCCCTCACACTTATAATCAACAACAACAACAATTAACTCCACAACATCAACAATGGAATCAACAACAAGCAATTTATCAACAACAATTTAATCAGCAACATACTCAACAACTTGGTGCAATTCCACAACCACAAATGGTTCAACCACAACCAAGCATTCAAGTTCAACCCTACACAACTGATTTCAATCAACATCCATCACGAACAACTATGAAGGAACCCACTTGGTTTGCTAAGATGTGTGAAGCTTTAAGCAGCCAACAATCAATTCATGAAGATGGATCACTTGATAGACCTCCAATGCTCACTCCAGGAAACTACGATCAATGGGTGATAAGGTTCTTTAGGTTCTGTGATCTGAAGAAGCCACACGGAAAGTTCTTAAAGAAGGTTATCTTAGAAGGTCCATTTGAGATGCCTACTGTCACTATACCCGGAGATCCAACTGCTGTTCCACCAAGAGATGAACAAATCAACATTGCTACTGTTGCAGATCTAAATGCTACAGAACTTCTACACTATGAAGCTGATGAACTTGCAATGGAATACATCCTCTTAGGATTACCAAACCCAATTCTTCGTAGTGTTGATGCTCAAAAGACTGCACAAAAAATGTGGGATCATATTCGTCTTCTTATGGAAGGATCTGTACTCAATCAGGAAGATTTGGAATCCAAAATTTACTTGGCGTATGAACACTTCATGATTGAACCTGGAGAGACACTTGAGTCATATCATCACCGATTTTCAGACATCATCAATGATTTGGATAAACACAACATCATCATGCCAAGAATAGCAGTGAATACTAAGTTCCTGAGTAGTCTTGGTCCAGAATGGGAGAAGTATGTCATTTTTCTCCGTCAAGCGAAGAATATGCATCATTCTACTTATGGATTGTTGTACGATTACTTGAAGCCTCATGAGAAGGAAGTTGATCGGGAAAGGATTCTCCGTGCTCAAATTGCTAAACAGTCACAACCAGACAATCAACAACTTGCCTTATATGCTCAACAGAATTATCCCTCTCAACCCGCAACTCAACCAACTGCTTCAAACGCACCTTCACAGCAACAACCTCAACCTCAACAAAATCAATTGGTTCAATACAGCAACAATGCTCAGGCATATGTCAGTGAAGCTACTGAGGAAATCGATTCGTTCGAAGCATTGCAACAAGGATTTGTGATGATTGCTAATGCTTTTGGCCGTTACGCCAACAAATCCAACAATCGTATTTGTTCCTCATCTAACACACGGACTCAAGCTGTTGTGAACAATGGACGTGTTGAAGTTCAGAATCGTGATTATGGTCGTCAGATGGGCGGTGGTCAAGGGTTTAATGCTGTGGGTAGGAATAACAACAGAGCTCAAGTGGTGGAACAAGGAAATGCTCAGAATCGGTTAAATGGTCTTAGATGCTACAACTGCAATGAGAAGGGACACCTGGCTAATGCATGCCCAAAGCCAAGGACTAGGGGCAGTGCTTACTTCAAAGAGGCTTTACTTTTGGCTCTTAAGGATGAAGCTGGTGGATCTCTTACAAACAAAGAACAGAGCTTTATGGCAGATGCAGACTCAGATGATGATATGGAAGACTTGCAAGCGAATGCAGCTGTTATGTTGATGGCTAATATGCATGAGCTCCACTTGAGTGATACAGGCCCAGTGTATGACACTGATGGCTTGTCTCAGGTACCCGAACAAACCATCATCATATCTGAACTAATATCTCCGCCAATATCTGAATCCGGCACGGATCAGACTGTTCAAAATAAGTCTTCTACATCTTCTTCTGTTGATTTTCAAGTTAACCCTGTAGTTACATTTGACGATCAAGATGACCTTATGGTCCCCTTTGATAATCAAATTGACTCCGTGGTCGTACTTGAGGATCTAACGAATGATCATGTTGAGACTCACGTTGAACAAGATGATCTGTTGCCTCATCCGGATTTTGCTCGATTAATTCAAGACCATAAAATCAAAATGGAGGAATGTTATGCATTAAATCAGTCCTTAAAAAGTAAAAATGCACTGTTAACCAAGGATTTTGAATGTTTACAAATGCAACTCAATTTTTTCAAAACTCAAGAAAACCGTGAAAAAGGTTTTGAAGCCGCTTTTGCAAAATCTCATCAAAACGAAAAATATTTAGAGAGACAGATGCGTGATCTAGCCGCCTCGAAGAATGCTTTGTTGTCCGAATTAGAACAACTGAAACATGAACATAAAAAGCAAATTAACGCTCTCACCTTGGAAAATCAAAAAGCTAAGGCTGAGTTGTTAAATTGTCAAAAACAGTTCTCCGCATACAAAAAGCATTCAACGAATCGGGTAGATGACCTTCTTGCAGAAATTATCGGTTTACAAAACAAAATTAAAGAGTTTAAAACGGTTGTTTACAAACATGGTGAATCAGTAACAGCTATTGAAAAATTTACCTTAAAACCCAATCCAAATGGATATGGAAAAAATCTAGCTGATTACAAACCTAAGCTTTCACTAAAAACATTCAAACCAACTCCTGAAGTTTCCAGTGCACAATACAAAATTGATAATACTGTCATGAGTGTTGTTGAATACCATCGTCAAGAGGAATTAGATGCAGAAGACGAGAGTCGATCAAAATTAAAAAATGTTGTTTACAACAAACCTTTTAATTATAAAAATGCGGTCACTTTCGTCACACCAACGGATTCTTCCAACACACCAAGGGTTATCATCCAAACACCCGAGTCTTCTATTGTTAATCCCAAAACAGTCTTTGCACAAACTTATGGTCCTTTACCTTCCATTAGCGAAGTAAACTCACAACCTGAAAATCGAAAAATTCTTCGATATTTTGACATTTTCATGGCTGACCTCAAACTTTTACAACATGAGATAGAATATCGATCTGAAATCAAAGTTGAACATTTTCAATCGCCTCTGGCGCGAGAACAAAGAGACATTTTTCAGAAAAATCTTTTACCTAATGTTAAAAACTTGAAAAGTTGTGCAATTGCCTGGGAAAAGGATTTTCATAAGGAACTTGGGGTAATGAAAAACGTTTTCGAGAAAACAGAAACATCTATTACTAACACAAAACGCAAAAAGAAACTGTTGAGAAAAGATGTTGATCGACTCTTGGAAGATGTTATCTGTGCTGATATCCATAATGTTGTGCTATTATATTCATTGCCATATGCATCTGATCATATCTCTGCTGATATTGTTGAAACTGTTGTAACTGTTGAAAACACTGATAATGTGCTTCAGATCGAGTCTTTAAAAGCAGAAAATAAACGATTACACACGGAAATTCACAATGCAAAACGTCGTCTTCAATGGTGTGAAAAAGATATTCACAACCATCAACTTAGTTTTCAAAAGAAAATCGCTCAATTAAGTGCAAAATCTTCTGATCCTAAAATTGTTCAACTGGATGATCAAAACGTGTCTTTGAAAAGTCAAATCTCAAAATATGAACAAGAACTTTTAAAAGTTAAACAGGAATATGGTGTCATATTTGATTTACTCAAAAAGACTCGAGATGAAGCATCTAATGAACTTGATCACTATCTTGCTCACACTAGAGAAGTCATGAATTTTGCTGGTAATATTCGTTCTGAAAATCAAGATCTGATTCACACCATCTCTAAGTTACGGGAAATGTTAGGAAAGTATGAACAACTCCCGCCTACTGTGATTAAGAGATTAGCACCAGTCACACTCAGTAATCGTGAACCTAGAATTCCCACTGCCAAATCACAAGTTGCTAATGTGTTTCCCTCTACTGAAACAGGAATAGTTGCATCTTTTCCAAACGTCCGCACTTCACAGCCTAGGAGCACTGAAACGAAGAATAGGAAGTTGCGACCTAAGAAAAGATCAATAAGGAATGCTAAAGTAGAAGAACACCCTAGGAATCTGAATAAAACTCAAGTTACTTCCACTATAGATGTTGCGTCTGGCAAATGTAATAGAAATAGTGATGTAACGAATGATAAACCGTTGAGTACCTTTGATATTCAGTCTGATGCACCTTGTGATATATGTCAAAAGAGTCTGAATTTTGATTGTCACGACAAATGTGTTGCTAAAGCTATAATCTCTAGATTACGGAATCCTAAGAATTGGAATACCTCTAGGCTCACTAATCATTCTAAGTCTGTGCTTGGTAAACCACCATCTTTAGATTCTAAGGCAACCATTGCTATCACAGTAGCTCCCGCTTCACCTCCCAAGAATGTTGTACCACCTAGTTCTTTCACTAAGACTAAAGCAAAGAGTAGTTATAGATGGCAAAAATGGATATATAACACACTAGGATTTAAATGGATTCCTAAACTTATGAATGTGTGTATATCTGATATACCTGCTTTGGAACCCTCTAACATTTTGGGTTCCACATCTACTTCTATTCCATCTGTGTCGTCTGTGTGTAATGCAGGTGATACAGATCATTCTCTGGATTGTTGATAGCGGATGTTCCCGACACATGACAGGCAACCTTAAACTGTTATCAAACTTTATTGCAAAGTTCATTGGCACTGTCAGATTCGGGAACGATCACTTCGCAGCCATCATGGGCTACGGAGATTATGTTAATGGGAACATCGAAATCAGCAGGGTTTACTATGTGGAAGGCCTCGGTCACAATCTGTTTTCAGTAGGTCAATTTTGTGATGGAGATTTGGAGGTCGCTTTCAGGGAGAAAACTTGTTTCATTCGTGATCTACACGGAAACGACCTTATGTCTGGCTCGCGTAATTCTAGTCTCTACACTATCTCTATGCAAGACATGGTTGCTTCATCTCCCATCTGCTTACTTTCTAAGGCAACATCAACAAAATCTTGGCTATGGCACCGTCGTCTCTCACATCTAAACTTTCAAACCATCACCAACCTTGCTCGACACAAACTAGTTGAAGGACTCCCACGATTCCGGTATTCAAAAGATCACCTTTGCTCAGCATGTGAACAAGGGAAAAGCACTCGTACTCATTTTCCTTCAAAGGTGGAACACAGCTCTCAGCATGTGCTTCATCTTCTTCACATGGATTTGTGTGGCCCGATGCGTGTGCAAACGATCAACGGCAAACGCTACATCTTAGTAATTGTTGATGACTACTCACGATGGACTTGGGTCTATTTCCTTCGTAGCAAAGACCAAGCTCCACAAATGATCATCACCTTTCTCACAAAGATACAGGTTCAGCTCCGCAACACCGTCAGGATTATTCGGACAGACAAAGGAACTGAATTTGTTAACAAAACCCTTCGTGAATTTTATGAGAAAGTGGGAATTCAGCATCAAACATCTATTGCACGGACACCTGAACAAAACGGAGTTGTTGAAAGACGAAACCGAACGTTAGTGGAAGCTGCAAGAACAATGTTAATCAATGCTAAACTTCCAGATTACTTATGGGCAGAAGCTGTATCTACTGCATGCTATACTCAAAACCGTTCTATGATCACAAAACGCCACAACAAAACACCTTTTGAGCTTGTTCACAACTATAAACCGAACCTCAAACACTTTCATGTATTTGGATCCCTTTGCTATCCGAATAATGATCGTGATGATTTTGGAAAGCTCAAAGCAAAAGCTGATATTGGAGTCTTTATTGGATACTGTGATAATTCTAAAGGTTTCCGAATCTGGAATCGTCGTACTAAGGAGGTAATGGAAACGATTCATGCTCATTTCGATGAACTCACAGAAATGGCTTTTGAGTATAACAGCTTAGAACCCGGTCACAACCGTTTAAACTTCCCTCAACCCCCATCATCAGCTGAAGAAAGCCCTCAGCTAACTCGTCAACAAATGGAAAGGTTATTTGCTCCTCTGTTCTGTGACGATATTGATGAACGTGCTCCTGGTGTATCCGCTGTTTCCGCTGCACAACCTGATAATATTCCTATACCTGATACACCTGCTACAACAACTACTGTTGAAGATGCACCTACACCAATTGACTCCAACACAACAGTTGAACACACCGCTTCCAACAATGATGAACCAGCTGATGATATTCTGAATGAAGTACCCCCACCTGCAGATTTTGATCCAAATGCGTTCTTCAACCCGTTTGCTAATGAGACTGCTGCACCAGATGTTGCAGAATCTTCAACAAACCATTTGAATCCTCAGAATCTGCACAATGTATACCAACATCAACCCTCTACACATAGATGGACAAAAGACCATCCTCTGGCTAACATCATTGGCAACCCGAATCAACCAGTCGTTACGAGACAACGTCTTCACTCAGATGGTGAACACTGCATTTATGCACTCACTGTCTACCAATCAGAACCTAAAAACATTAAAGACGCAATGACAAAAGACAACTGGATTGAATCCATGCAAGAAGAACTCAACCAATTCAAACGTCTTGAAGTATGGGAACTGGTTGAAAGACCAACAGGGGTCTACGTCATTGGTCTAAAATGGATTTGGAAAAACAAATTGGATGCTGAAGGGAATGTCATCCGAAACAAGTCACGGCTAGTTGCTAAGGGTTATCGTCAGGAAGAAGGGATAGACTTTGAAGAATCTTTTGCTCCGGTTGCTCGTCTTGAGGCTGTTCGGATATTTCTTGCATTCGCGGCTCACATGAACATGACGGTCTATCAGATGGATGTCAAAACGGCGTTTCTCAATGGGCAACTTAAAGAAACGGTCTATGTCAGCCAACCAGATGGATTCGTTGATCCTGAGTTCCCGAACCATGTTTACAAACTGAACAAAGCTCTCTATGGTCTCAAACAAGCCCCTCGGGCATGGTACGATAAGCTATCATCTTTTCTCATTTCCAATAATTTCACCAAAGGCTCGGTTGACCCAACTCTTTTCATACAATATCACGGGGCACACATCTTAATTGTTCAAATTTACGTGGATGACATCATTTTTGGGTCAACACATAAAAAGTTTTCAATCGCTTTTGCAAAACTCATGAAGAAAAATTTTGAAATGTCCATGATGGGTGAACTTACGTTCTTTCTAGGA
Source organism: Chrysanthemum seticuspe (assembly GCA_019973895.1). Taxonomy (NCBI): domain Eukaryota; kingdom Viridiplantae; phylum Streptophyta; class Magnoliopsida; order Asterales; family Asteraceae; genus Chrysanthemum; species Chrysanthemum seticuspe. Next base: position 248,605,546 of record BPTQ01000007.1, read on the forward strand.
CTGCAAGTTCATCAATCACCCCGTGGTATTTTCTTGAGTCAGTCCAAATATGCCCTTGAACTGTTAAACAAATTTGGAATGAATACCTGTGATACTTATGCCACACCAATGGCTCATACCAAGAAGCTAGATGCTGATTTACATGGGAAATTAGTTGACCCCACCAAATACCGAAGTATTATTGGGTCCCTCATGTATCTAACAGCTAGCAGACCTGATATTGTCTTTGCCGTTTATCTATGCTCCCGATATCAGTCGCGACCAACTGAAACCCACCTCTCTGAGGCTAAAAGAATCCTCCGATACATAAAGGGAACCATTAATTTGGGGATCTGGTATCCGAAGGATTCTGGTTTTGAACTAATAGCTTTTTCAGACGCTGATCACGCAGGATGCTTAAACTCACGGAAAAGTACTTCAGGAGCTCTACAATTTCTTGGTGATAAACTGGTGTCTTGGCAATCTAAGAAGCAGGACTGTACATCGCTGTCATCTACTGAAGCAGAATATGTAGCCATGTCCGCATGTTGTGCTCAAGTCATCTGGATGCGAACACAACTCAAAGACTATGGTTACGTATTTGACAGAATCCCGATGTACTGCGACAATCGGAGTGCCATTGCAATCTCGTGCAACTCAGTTCAGCACTCGAAATCAAAGCACATTGATCTACGCTATCATTTCATCAAGGACCATGTGGAACAGGGTACCGTTGAATTATACTTTGTGGGTACTGAATACCAATTGGCAGATCTTCTCACAAAAGCCTTGCCTCCCGCTCGGTTTAATGAGTTGGTCCACCGAATTGGTATGAGGTGTTTGACTCAAGAGGAACTGGATGACCTCTTAAAACAGTCTTAAAAACCTGTCGAACATCAAAAACCTCTTTTGTAAATAAATTTTTCAAAAACAAAATACAAAAATATAAAATCCGATAAAACAACAAAAATATTCTTCTAATCTATATTTCTTTCAACATGGCAAGTACATTTCTTCCGTCAACACTTTAATCTTTCAAAATTCAGTATTTTTCCGATCAAGTGTTGAGGGGGAGAAAATAATCCATTAACTGCTTCAAATCATCTGTGTACTTGCATGTTATCACATCTCGGTTGATTCTTTTACAAATGGTGGTAAATTTCTGGTTCATTGACACTCCTCGGACTTTAATTAATAACCTTTCATTATTTTCTCAAGTCGAGGGGGAGTGTCGTCAAGGTTCTTTCCCAAAAATCTTCGTTTGGTAACCAAATTGGAAGTTAAAAGGCTTTGGATGAAAATGGAAAAGGTGGAGGGACCAAAACTGTCAAAAACTTAAAGTGATTTTAAATAAAACCTCCACCTAACTTAACTCTTCTCATTTATTACTATCAACCAAACATATCCTACGCACAAGAATCAATCTTCAAATCCGTGTTTCAGATCATCATTTTGTAAGTGATTCTGCGTTTACAACATGTTTTTAAGCAATGGTTTTGAATTTTTCAAAAATCCAACGGTTAAAACTATGTATAATCTCGTTTTTATGATCTACGCATAAGTGTATGATCATACGATCAAGATTGTGTGTTTGTGGTTAAAAGGATTGTTTCAAAAAGTGTATTTAGCATCAATGATAACATCTTTATCCTCAAATCTTACCCAGAAACATGAATTGATTGATTTTGAAACTTAGGGTTTATGCGTGGATTTGGGTTCTTCCAAATGAGAAGTGTTTTTGGTCTAAATATTGCTGGGATATGTTCATATGATGTTGAATTAATCATATCCTTGCTCTATAACTACCCAGAAACACTGATGAATTCTGATTTTGAAATTAGGGTTTAAGGTTCATAAGATTGGGTATTTTTGATTCACCGTGAGTTAGATGTTAATACTTGGTATATAAGCTCATACAACTCTCTTGAACTACCAGAATAACTTTGGTGCATAATCCATGGCTAGATTTGATACGCGTATAACTAGGGTTTAGTCTACGCGTAAGATACTCTACGCGTAACTGATTTATACATAATTCATGCCATGTGTTGTTATTGAAATGAATGTATGTGCTGATTTTGATGATTTGATAATTTATTTCAGGATTGCTACACTTATAAGTCAGAATCAACGTCATTTGATTATCTACGCATAAGGATCACCTTACGCGTAGATTGTTATGCGTAAGACTTATCTTACGCGTAGCTTCTACGCTTAAGGTTCTACAATGGACTACGCGTATCCTGTGAAGGATATGCGTAAACAGTGACCCCTACGCTTAAGGTCAACTCTTACGAGTAGCCTTACGCGTAAGGACTATATATGCCTACGCATAGACTCTACGCATAAGGACTCTTTTTCCTACGCGTAACATTTCTTACGCGTAAGTTAGGGGTCTACGCGTAAGTTTACGCCTAAACATATATCATTCCTGTCTACGCGTATCTTTACCAAAACTACGCTTAACCATGGATTGACCTTCATGATGAATTGTTACTTGTACAAACTTGTAAATAAACTAATCATATCATCACGAATCCAAAATGTCACTAATAAACTTAAATCGTTTGATATGTTGTGAACAATATGTGATAAAATAAGCTTTAAAACTTAAAGTTAACTAACTCACGAAACATTTCACGACATCATTGATTGAACATACAAGTGACTTAGAACTCGTAACAATCATTATCACTATACATTCAACAACTAGACAATAAGACCTTCTGTTGACTAACATTATGTCTTTCGATATGTTGGTTCTTTTGGCTAATGTTATTTCAGATCACGACATGGCTGAACAAATGAATGTGGATGCACCTGAAGTTCTCTCCATTGCTGATATCTATCCTCATGGCTATCCAATGAAGATTGGAAAGAATAACCTCCGTGTTGACTTTGACACCCTCACTTGCTCTGAATCTTCATGTCTTATTGCTATCGATATTCTGAGGACTCATCCATATCAGAACATGCTTACTAACTCTGCAACCATTCCTGAGATCTACATCCAACAGTTCTGGAACACTATGGAAAGGGTCAAAGGAAGGACTGCTGTAACAGTGACTCTGAACCACAAACAAGTCACTATTACACCTGAAGACTTAAGGGCTGCTCTCCTTATTCCTGAAGTCAATCCAACCAAACTTTATGCCACACCTGCTGAAGAGCTAACTCTCCAATTCTTAATCGATATCGGTTATGACGAGGCTACAGGAGTAATCACCAAGCACTCTCTCGTAGAGCTTAAGAGTATTCCTCAACCATGGAGAACACTCTACATGATCATCACCAAGTCTGTTTCTGGTCGTGACAGCGGCTATGAGCATCCTAAGCTCATAGAACTGCAAATATTTTGGGCATTCGTCAACATGAAACACATCGCTATTGAAGCTCTGATTTGGGATGACATGATGTCATTTCTCAACAAACTTGGCTCAAAGATTCCCTACATCAGATACACTAAACTGTTGATACAGAGAGCACTTGGACTTCATCCTGATATTCCCAAGAGGCTCAATGACCCCGACAATCACGACATGTTGACGGAACCTATTCTCTCTGTCAGAATCAAGGAAACGTCCACAAAGAAACAAGGTGCTGTGCTCCCAGATTTCCTTCTAACTGAAGATGTCAGAAAGCTCGAAACGTACAAGAGATATCTGGAAGCAGTCAGACAAGGCAAAGTTGGTCATCTTGACGAAAAATCTTCTGGAACACCTGTCAGGAGAACCAGAAGAGGAAGTGCAGGAAGTGTCACAAGTACAGATAGTCAAAGGAATGTTCCTAAGAAGAAACCCATTCCAAAGAGGAAACCCACTCCTAAGAAGAAAGTTCCTTCTCAGGAAGCCACTCCGATCCTTTCTCTTGAACCACAAAGACAGCTTAGGGACGAGGACTCTGAGGCTACTGAATCAGATGAAGAGATCTCATACTCTGAAACTGCAAAGGATGAAAATCCCTCAGTACCAAAACCTCCAAGTCCTCAAACTATTAAAGGAAAAGAGAAGACTACTGCACTTGTACCTCAGGATGAAAGCTCTGAAGATGAAGAAGAGCAATTGGATAAATCATACAGGAAAAAGTTTCACAACGTCCGACACACTCAAAAGGCCGCTGAATTTGCTAAAGATCAAATGGGAGGCCCTGGAGGATCAAGTGGTGCTGCCCACTCCTCTCCAGATCCTGATGCGGTTAATCAACCCGATAAGGGATCTGGTGCCGCCACTCTTCTGCAACAACAACCGCCTGTTGAAGACACCATTGAGTATGATTTTGAGAAGCAGGAAACTGAGAACGAAAAGTCTAAGGATGAAGAGGATGATTATACAAAGTTTCTTCTGGACAGTCCAACTCACTCAAAGGAGAAAACCTCAGAAACTCCTAAGGACATGAAGTCTCCTCATGTCTCCTCATCATCGGACTCTTCATCTCATTCATCACCACCACCATCAACTAAGTCAACCAGATCATCATCCAAATCAGTGAAGAAACCACCTAAATCTTGGATTTCTCAAGCTCATGAACGGATTACCAAAGCTGTCAAACAAGTCAGAAAGAAAGCCGTGCTCAACAAGAAGCTGAATTTCTTTGCTGATCACATACAGCATCTGTATGACGAGAATGAAAAGATGCAAAAGGAAAGGAAGTTTGTTCAGGAATTCATGAAACAACACCGTCAGGAGGAACTGAATGAAATGATTGAAGGTTACACTCAAAAGTACCTTCAGGATGTCGTTCCTAAAGTCCATAAGGAACTGGAGAAGTCAGCAAGAGAACAAACACACAAGTTTCTTCTCGACACTGTCCCCGGTGTGACTAGAGAAATATTTTCCAGACAACTCACCCCTACCATCGTCGAATTGGTTAAACATACAATGGCCAAAGAAGCTGATCTCTCTGAATCTGAGTTAATCGCTAAACTAGTGATGCAAATGTCAAAGCGATCTGGAACGTTTACTTCAAATGAAGCTAAATTTTTCGAAGGTCTACTTGCTTTTCAACTCAGTTCATCATGCAAGGAGTCAGCCGATCAACCCAAACGGCCAAGAGATGACGATGATAAGGATAAGGACTCTGCACCTAAACGTCAGAAGCAGTCTGGTCAATCTACATCTATGCCACCTCCTCCACAACGGACTTCTTCTCAACATAAGTCTCCATCACCTCGGTCTTCTACTGATAAACCTCGGGACGATTCCGAGTTACCACCCCTGTCTCATAAAACATGTGACTACTTTGAGTACACGGGTGGTGACGATGAAGAGGTCCTTGAGCCCCAACAACAACCCACCTCACCCAAACAAGTGCAGAAACCAGCTTCATCATCAAAGCCTTCCAAAAAGAAGAAACAGACAACTCAGCCCGGAGTCGTATCATGGCTAGATGACGATAAAACCGAAGAGTTTGAATGGTTCTCCACACTTGTCAATCAAACTCCCTACCCTGATGAAGGTCAAGAATTGGTAGATGGTTCAACATTGGAGCATGCAAAACTGTTGCAAGAAAAGTTCCATGTGAAGAAAATGACGAAATCTGAATTGAAGCGAATCAAGAATGAAGCATTTCAACTATGGAAAGACAGCTCTGAAAGTGCCCTCGAGGTCGAATATCATCTTGAGAACATCGCTCGAGCTATGTCTAACAACATGGATTGGCTCAATCCGGAAGCAAACATTGACTTCACACAAAGGGACAACCCTCCATACTACACCGATTGGACTAAACCTCTACCAACCATTGGCCAAGCAGACGAACCAAGGATTCCCTTCCGATACTTCTTCAACAAAGACCTGGAATTTCTTCTCCATGGTGGCGATGGTTCGAGAAAATACACTACATCATTGACTCTTCCATTCCCAGCAGCCATTTACTCTAACTGCATAGCTATCGAGGAACGTGCAACTCACTTGTTTTCTGACAACGTGCAAGCATACGACCAAGATGCATTGTATGGGATTCATCATTGGCCTGAACGCCGAAGAATCTACTACCGAAGCTGCCTGGTTCAAAAGTCTCAACATGCAGTGTATAGCTCGAAGGACATCGTGGCCATCAAACACATTGATCTCAAGTCTAAGTGGGACTACACATTCTTAAAGAATATCATAGTCAAACGACATGATGAACAGGACTATGGATTCTCCGAAGCTGACTTTGAGAACTTGTCCCTCAACGACATCGAAGACATGTATCTTGCCAAAGTACAGGGTCGTATGAGACAGTTCTCGACTGAAGTTCAACGTGAATTTATCAAGTCAGTTCTCATCTTCATTAGACGCATTGTGATCAAAGAACGTGTCGAAGATATCCAGATGGCTGTTGAATCATATCAGAAACGTGTAAACTTCACTCCACCACAGCTTGACCTTCCTGACATCAACCAGCTCAAACAACTTACGCTCATCAGCAAACCTTTCGGCATTGTTTACCGCAGTGAACTTCGCAGAAACTGTTTAATGGCGTGTAGTGAGCTCCACAAATTCGGGGATCATACCTTGAAGATGGTTAGGGATGGATTGGCATACAGATTGAAGGATATACGCAATAAAATTGGGAATCCTAAGCGTTGGAATTCTCAGGAAAGGAGGGATGTGAGACGTATCATCACCTTGATTGATGAACGGTTGTTCAGAAGGGATCAGTTCAGACGACTGGAGAGCTATGTTGGTGGTCGACTCAGGAGAAACATCATCGGCTTTCAACGCCCGGTGCGCACTCCTGGGAATATCACTGCACTTCCTGGTACCCCTTAATTGGTTTCCTTCATATAATTTTGGATGTATGATTATATATGTGAATGGCTTGTGCACACATGACAGTGTACAACCCGTATCTGTCAAGAAAGGACCCTGTGGTACGCCTCAGTGCCACAATCCTTATAAAAGGAGCGAAAGCTTCTTATTTTTGAGTAAAACCTATCAAACCTTTCACTTTTCAAGGTTTTGCTCAAAAAGACAAGTACTTCCCCATATGATTTCAAAACCTCAACCGTTTATATCACTAGTTGAGGGGGAGTATTTGATGAAAACTTTGTTCACAAATTGTTCACAGTGGTCACTCTTCCCGCAACACTCAAAATGGTCATATTTATTCTCAAAATGTTTCAAAAATAACATCTTATATGCCATTTTTGAGGGGGAGAAAATTGTGTGATAAGAAATATGTTTTTGTGATAAGAAATATGTTTTGTAAAGCAACATGTGCAAGCCCCTTGGCTTTCTCGTGTGCAAAGACTTAACCAATGAATTGACGATCCTTAACTGTCTGCAACTCGAAAAGACTTGTCCTGGACGGGTAATAATTTCAAGCTAGTTCGCTAGTGATGTAAACGTGTCTCGCAAAGGACTTGTCTGAGTAGAAAGTACCATTCGAGAAACTCTTGATAGACATGAACTCTGACGGGTATGACAACCTTTCGAGGTTTGTCTACACCTTCAAGATAGTTATTAGAGCTAGTTGTCACCTAAAAGCTGACAATGTATTTCTTTAACTATTCAACGTAACCGTGTCTCGCGGGAGATTGTCTATCTTCAGTGAATCAATTCAAAAAGTGCGCGCTCTTTCCTCACTGTGCATTTAACCTTTAAAACTATTAAGCACATGTGGAGGGGGAGTATTTATGCAAAAACTTATCTCTCACTGTGGTTCAAACATGTTTTTCATTTACAAACCCTTTGAGAGATATTTTAACTTACAGTGGTTATAATGGCAAACATAGGTTAGTCATGGAGTTATAAGGTGACTAAGGTTAGGAATAACCGTCCTATGATCCGCCAGAGCCGGAGGGATCTACCCAAGGACACTACCATTAGTTAATGTTAGAAGTCCTTAGGAATGATTATAAAAAGGAGAAAATGAGAATCGGAGAAAGAAGGAGTTGAAGAATAAAAAAGAAATGTAAAGTAAAGGGTGAAAAGAAATAGCCCTCCAGATTATTCAACTTAGGGCAGACACCGGGTTCAATTCATATGCTACTGGGTGTCACTTAGTGACACCGGTATTGAAGATTAAAAGTCGTCATGGACCCAGTGACGCATGCACTAAACCTTCTTAGCCACTCAAGTTTCTCTCAACAGAAACTTGTTTCATTCTCACAGGGAACCCTACATAATCTATTGGCTTTCTCTTAGAGATCGCTGGTATTGAAGAAGGAGACCCTCTCCCTAGTCTCCACTCAGGAAAACCAAAACGCACTATTGAGTCTAGAGCCACGAGATTCATCAAAAGATCTCTTAGGAACACTTGACATTTAATCACTTGTTGATCAACAATTAAGATCTTCAGTGATTCAGTGGTTCATATCGAGTCCTTCACAGATCTTAGCAATCTGTCGAGAACATTTATGAGAGGTTCACATCTGTGCTCCTCAGTGATTGAATGGAAACTCCTGCCAAGGTCAACATCAAACAGCCCTGACAGCAGGTCACTTCGGTAACTCCCCGTGGATTACGCGGAGTGTGTCTCAAACGGTCTACAGTCGTGAGGTGATGCTTCGGTGTACCTCAGCGACTCATCTGAACTGTAGATGTACTTCGGTACATCGCGTTATCTCACTTGTGGGACTCCAGTTCAGGAACGGCCTTTGTAAGAATTAGAGTTGTATTTTCACACTATGCTGTTAACACTCTCGAAGTTCAAACTTGTAAGTGCCGGAAACCGCTTATTACTAACCGTTTGCAATGTTTTCTTCTTATGGAAGCTCCGGAGCGGGATGATCGTGCTGATTCTTCTCATGCTCACGCCAACATCAACACTAATGGAAGTTCTATTCAAAAGCAACACAACCGTCAGAATGATTCTTCGTCAAACCAAAGAATCTACTATGATAAAGATTTAAAGAACTTCATCAGTATTGAATTCCAACGTCATAGAGCGTGTGAGCATGTTGAAGAATTACGTGGAGACACTGGAGCAGCGAAGCAGACCTGAGGCAGACTGATGCAGACAACAACATACTATCACTTTCACCACAAAGAACAATGATCAAAGAACAAAGTCAAAGATGACGTCAAAGCATAACTGTTTAAAGATAACGATCTCTCTACACTGGGGAGATTGTTCGAATCAAGACAATTCCTCTCACAAGAAAGAAGAATGTCAGAAGACGTCACAGCTACTATTACATCAACGCCTTCACCGTTTACATTCATATATACTTGAGGGGGAGATTGTTGGAATCACTCCTAAACAGTATTTCAAGTATTTATATTTCATATGTAATAGGTAGCTTTATTATGGCCTTTATGTTTGTTTAAGGTCCAGCTTATGTAGAAGGCCCATAAGCTGAGGCCCAAGCCCAATAAGGAATAGGGAAGGAGAGGGAGTGTTGCCCTAGCTCCTTGCCTATATAAACTATTGTAAACCCTCATTTGAGGGTTGGTTGTTCAAGTTATTCTCTTTCACTACACTCTACGCATAACCGGTCAAGTATACTTGTGTGTGTGTGTTTGGCTTACTTGTTCAATCGCCTTATCTTTTCTCTTATAAGCTTGTGTTGTAAAACTAGTGACCTAACAATAACAATATTGTTATATACTTTACTTGATTCGTTCAAAAGTAAATCAGAAAATATACAAGATTGTTGTATTCTTGCAACACAAACCGATTACTCATACTTATCTTACTCGAGACCCCATGGATCTTGAAGAAATTAACGTCTTCTTGATTCGTATCATTCTCTGAAATTGAAGAAATAAGGTAGGGTTCGATAGTATTTGTTTGTGTGGGTGTTGATTTTAATGATTGTTTGTTCGGATATGCAAAGATTGTAGGAGACGAGATTTAGGATGAGGAGAGAGCAGATTTTTTATCTGTTTTTTCTTTGGGAGCGTTTGACTTAAGGAGTGGTGAGAGGATTTGATGGTAGGCGGTTTTATTTTGTATAGGGTTAGGGTTGAGATAAACAAATATTAGGTAAAGTTTGGACAAGTAACATTTCTTTATATTCCCGATATTAGGGTAGGTTTTGACTTACTTCATGGATTCTTGTTGGGCCCGTGTATGTGAATCACCATGGATCAGGTTGTAATAGATTAACGGGCTGGTGAAATTCTTTGCCATATTGTTTTTTATTGCACCTATGGGCCGAAAACATTTACTACTATATGTAATTTGATTGATTCATTGGACTTGGTTGCTATGGGCCGATTGTTATACTAAAAACAAGAGCTGAAAATTTTACCATACAAATGTAATTTTCATACATTGAGAAAATGTCATTTGGTATAACATTTGGCGAAAACGAGTGGTAATTTGGTACTCTAAATTTTCACGGGGATACAAGTTTTTGATAAGATCGGGAAACCATTATCAAATTCATTTAAACCGTTAATGAAGGCTAGTTTTGAGCATGCAACCGCAAGATGTGATTACGGCATGGATTCACTATTATTTATTTGAGATTGAAGTTGGATATCACGGGTGCGTGTACTTAGTATCTGAAGATATCGGGGTTGGTTGGATGCATGATTCTTCGAGATCCTTGTTTGAGCTTTAACCGTTACGAATGACAAAGACTTGAGTTGTCTAGTGGTACCTGATGTAATGAGTTACGTTATTGTGCTCACAGCGTATAACTATCACTTTTAAGGAGTTACGTTGTTGTGCTCAAGTGTCACACTAAGGAGTGGATAATTTGAGAAACTTTAAGTTTACCTTTTTTCGATGGTGTTAAGAAAAAGGGTTCTTCGTCTGACAATAGTGCAAGTTTAAGTCACAAGTTCGGGTTATACTACTTCAGTCTCAAGTTCGTCATATTGGGTTTTCTCCATCAGTAGTCACTACAAAAAGCCATCTGAATGATAATGGGGTCGGTAAAGAGTTAGCTGAGAAGAGTATACCCAAGTAGAGAAGTCTTATCAGCAATTGATTCTCACATGATATTTATGGTACTTCACAATTGTTCGATTACTTTGACATACATGGTTTCGCTGTCTCCAATTCATCATCAACATACGTGGTGTATGATTCTGATTCATTGAAAACATCGGGGGGAAGAGAGTATAGGTGTTCATTGCCTCTTTGATGTTTTTGGATTTTGTTTTCAAAAACCCTCTCCTTTCATGAATTTCTTCAATCAGGGGGAAGAAATGAGACGATAAGTGGTTAAAATTTCTTAAGTTGGTGTTATCGTCTCACTTTCACAGAGTTATCGTGTGTAAAGTTACCTAAATAGGATGTTATGATGCCTCAGACACGGTCATTTTATCGAGTAACTGCATATTCACAAGTGATTATTATTCCGATAGACCGCAACATTCAGGGGGAAGTCGTTTCATTTCGTCTTTCGCTATTTTTTTGTGTGAAGCATCTACATACGTGAGAAGATCTTGTTGATTTCTTGCATGTTACCCCCGAACAGATTTTCCGCAATAAGTCAGATTTACCTTGTGTGGTTTACTGCTCATCTACAAATTCCGCTGCGTACTGAAAATTTCAAAAGTTAGAGGAAATGTTCACTACATCAAAGTTTCGAATATGCTAAAGACGGTTGTCAGTTTGGGGGGAAGCTGATTCAGAAACTTCGCCAAAAAGAAGTGTACGGAGAAGCTGCTAAAGACATGCAGCATGATTTGGGGGGAAGTTAATCCAATTCATGCATACTACATCATTTGCCTACAAGTGAAGAAAACGGTTCTCAAGTCAAGGTACAAGAAGAAGACAAAGAGCGTAAACTTTCATCATCCTCAGCACTTGAAGAGCTTATGAAGACTTTCTTTATTTGTTTTCTCTATTTTCAGTAGATGTTGTAAGTAATCCCTTATGTCGTCCCATTGGGGGAAGATTGTTGGAATCGCTCCTAACTCGTAAATGGAACGACATTGACGGGATTACATTTTCTATCTTTGTTTGCTTAAACACATGGGCTTGTTATGTCAATTTGCCATAGCTGTATGTGTTTGTGTATAAATACGCTCCTAGACTTTCTTAGGAGGGTGAGACTGTTAGTGTAATTTTCCTTTCATCAATAATAAAATACATTGTTCTCTCCCTTCTCTCTATACTTTCTCTCTCTAACATGATGAAGATGTTCTTCCATCTTTCTAGACCTCCCGATTCACCAAATCATCCATATATTCGATCCTAACAATTTTTTATTCGGATTCGACAATGATAATTAAAACTGGTTCGGTTTCGATGTTCATAGAAAATAAACTTATCTAATATTTTGTAACAAACTAAACTCTTATGTTTCAATCACTAATCAAGGACGACAAGCAAACAACAAACCTTTTCTAATAAGTAAAAGACAAATTTCAAAATAAATTAATTTCCTATACAAGCTCAAAGGAGAAATTAAATACTGATCGGTTCAAAAGAAAAAGCAGACTTATATAAGAAAAGTGATCTTAATCTTTGATGGTAAATGCTATTACTAGCGGGTTGGGCTTGGGAGAGAAAATACTTGGACTCAAAATTAATATTAATAGCTAATTTTATTAATTCTACAACTGGGCCTAGAAGAAAACATATTATTTGACCTAGTTCTTCTTCTTCTTCAACATACTGAACTCTGCAACTACCGACCTACTTAAATTTGTAGTCGTACTTTTTTCCTTCTTCCCTTTTTCTCTTCTTTGAAATCCATGGGTATGCATCGATAATTTTCCATCAGATTAGAGGGTGTGGACTCATAAATTTGTATTGTATTTTGCACTAACACTTTGAAAAAATCACAATTTTTTTACATTACTGAGATTCTATGTAGATCCGCCCCCTGGTACAGAATCACTTACATTGGCTTTGACATCCTTACTACCGGTATTTGAGATTCCAAACACTCCCCTTCCTTCTCCTTCTCAATTCCCCCATTTTCCCCAAATTCCCCCGATGCATCACCAATAATTTTCTTCTCAATCCTAATTTCCTCTATATTCACATTCGAACTATTCGCATCCTTTTCTGATTCAAATTGCCGATAACGTGGCTATTAAATCTCACCGGAACCTTCACCTGTCTCTTCAAAGAACGGCTATTAGTTGATTACTTAAAATTGACAGAAAATCGAATGAATTAGGGTTTACAAAAAATTGCAATTAGAACGAAATTAAAACGGATTGATCTGTGAAAACTAATCTATTGATTCAAATGTACGGTTTAGAATTGGATTTTATGTAAAGAAATGAAAAAAAATGAAGCTTTTTTTGGTTTTTATTCATGGTGATTGGGCGGGAAAGTATGTTAGGATGTTGGAATTAGTGTTAATTAAGCATATAATAGAAAATTATACTCCTTTTTTTGTTAAAATTCAGACATTGTTGCAACACCTAAAAAATTAGTTTTAAGATAACCATAATAATCTACTTTAACCGAAAGAAGAGGTTGGCTTTCTGCAACTATTGAGGTGAATTAAACTAGGGCAATTGCATATATTCCTACTAAATTTCAGGACATCCAAAATAAAGATTACTATATAACTGTAAATCTTGTGAAGAGGTTTAAACTGCTACACGTCTCTCATGAAAGTCTCTTATTTCATTTTCATTTTACTCAATACAAATCATGAACTTTATGCTACCTTTCATCGGAATAAATCTTGATATCTTAATAGTCCTAGGTTTACGTTTTTATTGCTTCTGATCCTCATCTTTTCGAAAACAAAAGCGGGCGGTGTGACCAAAGAGAGGGTGAATAATATACTTGGCATTTACAAAGTTTTCACCAACTACATAAGAAAAAACAAATGTGTTTATGAATTTTGTTCTCTATAAGAATGGAGTTCTTGCGAAAGCGATTGGGCAATGCAGTTGGCAACTACATAAACGGACATAAATAATACTTATTAATGGTGTGTGTTGTTGGGGGGAAGAAACAATGTCCTCAAACACAATCTATGTCAATGTGTGATCTTGCAACGTTATGTACAATGTTGTCCCTCAACTATATCTTGCTTTTAAAGCCTCGCCTTCATTTCTACAACACACTCAGGCTTTACCCTCCATCCTTTGAACGTTGGAGCTCTATCTTTTTTTGGAAAGATGGTATCAATCACCACTCTCTATCTATGTCTAGTTCAATACATGCATATATCTTATGTTAATATTTTCAGGGGGAGGATAAATCGACCGCAAGCTACAAGTTACTTAGTCGGCTCAGCTTCAAGTCCACTGATGAAAAGGGTGGCTTCAGAGCTTCAAGTTTCATCTATGGTAAAGAATACTTAATTGAATATCCTATAAAGCCAATACCAACATCCATTTTCATTAATCTTTAGTTGATTTAACAAATGCACATATGGATGCTTGTGCTGACGTTCAAACATATAGTCTAATTTTGGTGAATTGAAGAAAAACTGGTTTTGTGAAACTGTCAAATGTTTCATTAATTACCAACAAATGAGAATTACGTAGCTTATATACAAGATTGCCTAACAAACTAACAAGCTAACTTTGACTAGCCACAAGTCAAACTGTCTAGCTGAAAATTGAACTACACGTATAAATACATATTTATTAACTACATTCTGTGAGAGAAGCTTTGAACCTTGTAATGTAGGTGATGCCAATTTCAAATTAGCAAGAAGCTTGAAAGCAAGATGCGATACAATGTGTACATGGAATAGAAACTAGTCAAGTACTACCTATAGAACCTTTTTGTAGATAGTGATGATTGATGAAAACATTCCATGTATTCTTTTATTCCCTAAAGCAGTTAGAACTGTCATCAAGCCTAATCTAATGAAAACCTTGAATCGGAATGGGTAAGCTAATTATGGTTAGTTTCACAATACATTTTTAGACACGTAACAAAGTATACTGCTAGTTACACCATTATTTATCATTTTATTATTATTATTATTATTATTATTATTATTATTATTTTTTTTGTATACGACTAATAGATCAAACAAGTGTATCTCACAGTCACACATGCCGCTTTTTTGTCTTCTTAAAAATATAGTCAAAAACTCAACTTCTAGTTACCCCACTATTTATCATTTTACTGACAACTTATATGTGAACATTTGAGAAAGTTCGTTGCTATTAGATACCATTAACCCATATTTCTGGGCTTACTTCTATTATTTTTCATTTGCCACAATTTTTTTTTTCTTTTCTTTTTTTTTTTCTTTTTAATATGGCAAGAGCTTCATTGTGTGGTTTTGTTAAATTATCTTACATACTGCCTTTTCATTGATAGGAATTGTAATAATGTCTTAGTGACTAACTAGAATTGATATTTTCAGGTCTGGTGGCATTGGAGAACATGGGATTTATATCAATTATATTAATTATGTTCTTATACTTCATGAATGATTTGAGTTTTAACATCCCTGGGGCCGCAAACACAGTCACAAACTTCATGGGCTCAACTTGCTTGCTCTCCATAGTAGGTGCTTTCATTTCAGACACTTACATGTCCAGATTCCTTACAATCCTAACCTTTGGAATCGTCGAAACAGTGGTAAGCAATCAGCTAGCAGTCGTAAACAATAACAAAATATTATAAAAAACACAATTACATAAGATTTGACGATTGTATTACACCGTTTATGCAGGCTGTCATTATAATGACGATTCAAGCTCATGACCCTGCTCTGCATCCACAACCTTGTGGTGGTAAGGAAAGTTGCATGGAAGGAGGGATCGGAGTAATGTTCTACACCTCGCTAGCATTGTTAGCGGTTGGTACTGGTGGTGTTAGGGGTGCTCTTGCGGCTTTTGGTGCAGACCAGTTCGACATAACAAAACCAAAAGGACGAAAGGCCCAAGGAAGCTATTTCAACTGGCTTTTGCTCAGCACCACCTTAGGTGCTATAGTGGGTGTGCTCGGATTTGTGTGGGTTGGCACAAATGATGGATGGTGGTGGTGCTTCTTCTTAGCTATCATATGCTGCTTCTTGGGCTACAATTTATTTGCCATTGGGAAACCATTCTACCGAATTCATCTACCAAAAGACAGCCCCTTCGTTAGTATTGGCCGGGTATGTAAATACACACATTTACAACCACTAGTCTACAAATTGAACAGTATTTCCTAATTTAAGTTAGGAACATATGTGTATATAAATAAACACGGATTTTAACTGTGAAAGCTGATTTTTTTTTTTTTGAACTGATGAAAGCTGAATTGGACTACATATATATGATGCATAGACATATTAACATCATATTGGTGGATGACACATACAAACAACTGTGCATAATATTTGAGGGTTCTTTCCAATTTAAAATTTTCTATTTATGATACAGGTGATTTTACTAGCTGTAAAAAACAGAAAGTTAAAACTACCTGAGAATCCTGAAGAATTACATGAGATTAGCACAAATGAGGCTATTGGGAGGAAGCTTACACGCACTAGCCAATTAACGTACGTGGAAAGCGTATTTGAAATTTAGTCTTTTTTATTACAAAATTATATTTATTTTTCCCTTTCATGTGAATAGAGCTATAAAATTGAAACTTGATGTGTTTGATCTTGCGCAGATGGTTGGATAGGGCAGCAATTGTTCCAAATGATTCGAAAGCAAGTGAATTTGCACCATGGGAGATATGCACTGTGACACAAGTCGAAGAGCTTAAGATCCTAATTAGAATGCTCCCTATCATACTGAGTACCGTCGTCTTAAACACCGTCTTAGCCCAACTACAAACATTTTCACAAGCCCAAGGAAAGTTCATGGACAAAAAACTCGGAAAACTCGACTTCCCTTCAGGCTCGGTTCCTGTGATTCCACTTATCTTTATGTCTATTCTCCTTCCTGTATACGAGTTTGTCTTTGTACCTTTCGCTCGAAAGTTCACAAAACATCCGCAAGGAATTACCCAACTACAAAGAGTTGGAGTTGGGCTTGTTTTATCAGCCATTTCAATGGGAGTTGCAGCTATTGTCGAAGTAAAGAGAAGAAACCAATCAAAACTTAATCCACTTGAGCCTATTAGTGTCTTTTGGCTCTCTTTTCAGTATGGTATTTTTGGGATTGCAGATATGTTCTCATTAGTAGGTTTACTTGAGTTCTTCTACAAAGAGGCCCCTGTAGGGATGAGATCACTCTCCACTTCGTTCACATGGATATCTATGTCGTTGGGATACTTTTTTAGCAGCGTTTTGGTGAACGTTGTCAACGGTATTACAAAGAGAGTGTCACCAAGCAAAACAGGATGGGTTGATGGAATGATTTTGGACAACGTTAAGTTGGATTTGTTTTATTGGTTGTTGGCGGTATTGAGCTTGATAAATTTTGCAATTTATTTGCTTTCAGCGTCATTGTACAAGTATAAAAAAGTAGATGATGGTTTATTAAAGACAGAAATGGTATCCACAACTACTAGTGTAGCTATGGTGAGTGCAAGTGAAGATGAATTGCCAAAGAGCACAGCTCAAGAAGACATTGCAACATAATGACCTTAAATCATGATAGTCCAACTGACACAAAAGAAGACTCTTGAAGAAGTTGATGGTTGCTTTTGTGGTTGATCCCAGTCTCTTATATTTTCCTACGTTTTACTGATCCTTTTTTCGGTTTAAAAAATTTAGCCAGGCACTACAACCCCAACCCACTTTTGTTGTTTTATTTCGATATGCTCCGGCAAGCATGCTTAAGTGTAAGCATTATGTTCGCTTCAAGAGCTTGAATTGTATGCTACAACTTCCATAAAAAAGGACTTGTTCTAAATACGTTGAAACATTAGCGATGAGAGATTTACCCCTCGATGTTTACGAAGGAAATGTTATTTTGATTCAGTCATGAACTTTGTTATTAGCTAGCCAATTAAGCGAGTGAGTATCAAATGGCATTTTGATTAGCGGTGTTTGTGAAAAATTTAAGTTCCCACACAAGAAGTTGTTTACCGTTAATCACAAATGGTTGACATTTATTGTGAAAAAATAATGAACAATAAGTAAAGAGATGTAGGAGAAGAGATAGATTAGAGCTATCCTACATCACAAAACAACCAAAAGAAACATTTACAAAAATATGGTTACATGTTTTGATTGATGATTTTTTAAATAATTTCTCTCTATTCTTTTTTATTAACCAAATCAAAATATGACATCTCATTTTTTGGTTTATTTGTGGATGTAGCATAGCTCGATAGGTTATTATTCATTGATGATTCCAAGAGAGGTTAAATTATGAGGTATTTATAAGGTAAACAATTACATGAGAAAAACTCTAACAAGTTACTAGAATTTATGATGAATGACCATAAGCCCATTAGTCATTTTTACAATACTCCTCTTTGTATATTCATCATTTATTATACACTATAAACTGTCCCTTTAAAAACCTTACCAAGAAAAACCCAATGAGATAAAAACTTGAGGAAGGAAAAAGAGTGTAGTGCGCATATTACTCCTCCTCAAATTAATGTATATCTTTCAATCGTCGAAGTCCGATCTTCCGAACCAATTGCTCAAAAACTTCGGCAAAGATTTAGTGAATAAATCTACCAAATTGCCACTTGATCGAATTTGACAAACATCAATAACTCCATCCTTTTGTAGATTACATGTAAAAAACAAATTCGGATAAATGTGTTTCATTTTGTCTCCTTTAATGTACATTTCCTTGATTTGAGCTATACACGCCACATTGTCTTCATACAATAAGGTTAGCTTTCCTTTGATAGACTCGAGTCTACATTCTTCTTTGATATGTTGAATCATCGACTTAACCAAACACACTCTCGACCGGCTTTATAAAGTGCAATAAGTTCCGCATGGTTTGATGATTTAGTAGTTAAGGATTGCTTTGTCGACCACCAAGAAATTGGAGTGTCTTCATAAGTGAAAACATACCCTATTTTTTGATCGTGCCTTACGTGGATCAGAAAAATATCCAGCATCCGTGTACCCAACCAGATTTGATTTTGAATTCGTTTATTAAAATAATCCCATATTACGGGTACCACAAAGATAACGAAATATGTGTTTGATCTCATTCCAATGTCAACGTGTTGGCTCATAACTATATCTTGCTAGTAAGTTTACTGAAAATGCAATATATAGACGTGTATTAATAACAAGGTACATTAAATCCCCGATTGCACTTATATAAGGTATTACAGAACCAAGAATGTTCTCATCATGTTCTTTGGGGCAGAATGAATCAAGTTCTTAGTCAAGCGAACGGCTAATCATTGGTGAGCATAGTGGATGAGCTTTATCCATATTGAATCATTTCAATACTTTTTCTATATAGTTTAATTTATGGAGAAATATTCCATTTGACAAATGCTCAATTTGCAAGCCGAGAAAAAAATTAGTCATACCAAGGTCTTTCATTTCAAATTCACTCTTTTAACAAATTTTGGTATGTTCGATTTCATCAAGATTTTTGATGATATTTAAATCATCAACATACACTACAGTGATTGTGAAAGCCGTCTTTGATCTTTGATAAAAACACATGGACTTATTTGATTACTTTGATACCCTTATTTTGAAAGATATTCACTCAGGCAATTATACCACATTCGTCCTGATTATTTTAATCCGTATAAAGATCTTTTTAGTTTACTTAAGAACATTTCGCGGGGTTTAGATTCACAATCTCTTGGCATTTTCATTCCTTCATGGATTTTCATGTAAATATCAATATCAAGTAATCCATGCAGGTAAGTTGTAACAACGTCCATAAGGCGCATATGGAGCCTTTGCATATTTGCAAGATTGATTAAAAATCTAAGAGTTGTTGCATCTACAACAGGTGAATACGTTATTCACAACAGGTGAATACGTTTCCACATAATCTACCATGGATATTTGAGAGAAACTTTGTGCTACAAGTCTTGTTTTGTGTCTCATAATTTCATTTTTCTTGTTTCTTTTTATCATAAATATCTATTTATAGCCTACTGACTTCACATTAATTGAGGTTAATGTCATTGGCATTTTTCAAGTGAATCCAATTCAGATTGTATAGCATTTTCCTTTTTTGCCAATCATTTCTTTGTTGACATTCTCTAGTAAATTTTGGCACCCAAAAGTCAACATTTATTATTTCATTTGCTAGCATATGCAAATTTCACCAACACGTGTTTCATTTTGATTTCATGTTTTTGAACAAAGTTTATTGAGATCTCATAGTCATTAGGTACATGGTCATCTTCAAGAGATTTATCCACATTTTTTGTTCTATTATTAATCTCTTTTGGAATATTTTTAATAGCAACTTCTTCGACTTTGCCAATTGTTTTCTTCTCTTTCTTTTTTCATGGATTTGTATCCTTGGAACCCATTGGTCTTCTACGCTTTATGCGTACATGTGACTCATTTGGAGTTTCAAGAATATAAATTCGAGAAGGTGCATTTAAAGCTAAAACATATGATTTAGTAACTCTTTTTATATCTGTAAATGCATAAGACAAGTCATTTGCTATTCGTTGCAAGTGAATGATCTTTTGAACCTCTAATTCACATTGACCACTACGAGGGTCAAGAAAATATATTGATGATGCATTCCAAGTTACATCTTGTTTGTCCAACTTTTTATTTTCTCCTCCTAAGATTGAGAGCACTATTTCATCAAAATGGCAATCAGCAAAATGTGCTTTATAAACAACTCGAGTTAATGGTTCCAAGTATTTGATGATTGATAGAGAATTTAAATCAACATAAATTACCAATCTTCTTTGAGGTCCCATCTTTGTACGTTGTGGTGGTGAAATTGGAACATAGACACCACAAAAAATATTTTTAGATGAGACAAACTTGGTTCTCTTCTAGAGACTAGTTGGAGTGGAGAATACTTATGAGATGCACTTGGATTTAATCTAATAAGAGCACCAACATGTAAGATAGCATGTCCTCATGCAGAAGATGGCAATTTTGATTTCATAAGTAATGGTCTAGAAATTAGTTGTAATATTTTTATTAAAGATTTAGCTAGACCGTTTTGTGTTTGCACATGTGCTACAAGATGCTCAAACGTAATCCCAATTGACATAAAAAAATCCTTAAATGATTGAGATGTAGAAGTGGGCCATTAGTCTTAACAAAAGCGTCTCACGGATAGGAAGTTGTATGACTAGCACAAAAACCCTTTACCACCTAAATTCCACCCAAAATGTGAGGATCGCCCTTAGATTAGTAGGAATTAAAGCATTCATCTTTAATGCTTAGAGTGTGAACCGGTAGTATAATAGATTCTAGAACTTGTTTTGTGATGCATCCCGAGATCGCTAGTAAGACTACACTTGTGTAGTTAGGAATAACTAAATGATAAGAGGCATTAGGATAACCCTTGTTTGATACCCGTAATATAGTTACTTCTTCCACATCGGTTGAGTAATTCCCCCACACCTTTGCGTTGTACTCATTTTTAGTACACGATACCCCTAGTTAACCCCTCAGAGCCTATCCTTTTTGCGGTTCTCGTGATGTTCCAGTTTTTCCAGAATATCAATGAAGAGCATTGTTTACACCCCACCCTCAAATATACACCCAAATCGCCTTAGCCTACCTTGTATGCACTCACTTTTAGTGCATTATTGTTATCACCCTAAACCCTTAGTTCAATTATCTAGTTGCTTGCATAAGTTGCTAAGTCGAGTCATATCTTTTGTACACAGTTTTGGGACGATTGAGACTCATGGGAAAAAGTTAAAGTTTATGAAATGACTGGAAGGGAACGTTAAATTCCCTTATTTGCGTAATAACATACCCCAAGTGTTTTGATCTTTTCAATTTGGGTCAAATTAGTGTTAGCGTAATAAAAACTCAAGTATAGGGATGTGCTTTAAACCCTATCATTTTGATGTTACCGTAGAGGATGGTAGAGTAAAAGTGTATGAAAAAAAAAATCAAAAAAAAAATAGAAAAAGAGAAAAGAAAATAAAATAGAGTGTTCATTCCGGAAGATGAAACTATAGATAGTGTTTTTGCTAGATTTGATACTATTATCACTACTCTTAAAGCTCTTGATGAAAGTTACTCTAGCAAGAATTATGTTAGGAAGTTTCTTAAGGCTTTACATTCAAAATAGAGAGCACAGGTCACCGCCATTGAAGAGTCGAAAAACTTGGCGACATTATCACTTGATGAGCTCATAGGAAACTTGAAAGTTCATGAAATGATAATTAAGATATAGTCAAAGGCAAAGTAGAGAAAGTAAGACCTTTATCCTTAAAAGCTAATGATAAGGTTTTAAAATGTACCTTTTTGAGGGGTCGTTTAAGCCCTTATTTGATCACTTTTGTATCCGTTATTACTTAATATCGTTCATTTTCACTTTTTAGGTCTCTTGAAGGCAAATTGCTGTAATGGCACTTATTTAGACGAAAAGGCGCGGATATACGAAGAAAATGGCCAAAGTCAAGAATCGAGACACTCAAGCTGCTGAAATACAAGGTGACGGCGTCACTGCTTAACTGCGACGCCGTCGGAGCATTTTGTGACGGCACAGAAGCCAAATTTCTTATTTTCAAGTGACGGTGTCAGGCTTTAAAAGAGTAGGCCGTCGCAACTCAGACGGCCTAGATTTGATCCAGACGGCGTCAGAAGCTGAAGAGGACGGCGTCACAAGCACAAGGTGATGCCGTCGCAAGACTAACGTGGCCAAGACGAAACCCTAATGACGGCGACCCGACGGCGTCACAAATCATAAGGTGACGCCGTCGCATATGTAATCTTATATATAGAATCCGAATTTTTCAGTATTTGTGTGTAGTTTTTTGGAGTAAAAACCTAAACCGAACCAAGGCTGTCTTGTACAGTATTTTAGGGTTCCAAACCCTATCTTACATCAAGATAAGTGTTTTACTTCATTAATTCAATTATGTCTTCAATTATTTGTGTGTATGCTTGCATGTTCTCCATGTCCGGCTAATTTACTTGTGTGTTTGCTTAGGGAATATGAAACTTAATTATTAAATATTGATTGGTTGTCTCTTATCTTAAATGATTAATGATCTAGTAATGCGATAGGTCATTCGTTGTGTAATTAATGCTTGATTAATCTTTGTGAACCTTAGGCTATAGCACTTAGAGCGGTTGTAGGCTAAACCATCCAAAGAGGGCCTTAGAGTTAGAGTTTATAATCCCTAGAGGGTTTTGTAGACGAGACCCTTTGGTAAGTTCAAAGAGTTAGGGATAAACGCATACCCTACGACTTTAGACACACAACGCGATTAAGAATAAGGACGTGACAATTCAACCATCAATAGGAGATAATTAAGGAGTAATAAAACCTAAGTGAACACATCTTTAAACTATCATACGAGCACACAATAATTAGACATAGACTACATACACCTTAGATTAGATAATTAGATAAGTAGAGTAATTGGTAGAAATACCAACCCCCAAATCCAAACCCCGAGATTCGTACCTTTCCATTTCCTAAAAAAAAACATAAAAAGATAAAAAAATAATCTTTCTCAACCCCAACCTTAGCGTAGTAACTTCTCACTAGCATTCCTATTCCCCTAGAGAACGATATCAATACCCGTGGCTTACCCTAATACTACACTACAACGATTAGGTTCACTGCCTAGGGTGTTATAAAACTTGCTCGAAGAAAAGGAAGTTCCTTTGACCCTGAACGACGCGTGTAGCGTTATCAAGTTTTTGGCGCCGCTGCCGGGGAATAGAATAGCTAGTTAGTAGTCCACCTCGTTTAGGTTTCTTTGCTTGATTCCTATCAAGTAAATTTTTCTCAATTTTTAGCTTTCTGATAGTCTATCCCCCTTCTTCGTGACCTTTGTTCGTAACCTCATCACTTTTCATCATGGAAGGTGATGACCCACCAAACAACAATTCCCCATAAAACAAATACCTACCACTCGATCCAACTTTTGCCAACCAACTCCGAGCTCGCATTGTTAGTAAAATTGGAGAACTTAAGAAACTAAATAGGATAATTGAAAGTGCACTTGAAAAAGCCCTTGAGGAATCCAATGGTACCCTAGATAGTGATTCAACCTCAAGTGATTCGGAAGATGAAATTGTGGAAGGAGATTATAAGGATTTGGAAATTATGGATGGAAGCAAGGAGGAGGAGGAACTTAGGGAGTATTTCGATTCATACCCTAATGGGAAGGAAATTGCTTATCACTATAATGTAGTTAACTTTCCACGACCACCCTTCGACCCATGCATAAAAAGTGGTAACCCTAAAAATATCAAGATACCGTGCATGATTGGATACTTATATAGGGATCACACTTACATAGATTATAAGGCACCTATGAACATAATGTCTAGGCTTTACGACAATTGGATCATGAATGAAAAGTTAGGACCTATGAGGGATCCCTTTTACCCTAGGAAGGTGAGTAACTATGTCGGGAGGGTTAAAGGATTACAATTCTTCGTAGGAAACTTCACATATAGGTGCGATTTCATGATCCTAGAAAATGTTAAGGGCATTATCGATGGAGTTCTAGGAGATGTGATACTTGGGAGACCATTTATTGAAGAGTCTATGATGGTTTATGATCAAGAGGAAGGAATAGTCAAATTCTCAAATGGGACCGAATGTGTTAAGTATATAATGCCCTACAAAAATAAGAAGTTTGAGGGGATTGATGATCTTGATGTAGACTGCATTCCGGCCTTTGAAGTTGATTGGGAAGACAAGATTCGCTATACCGCTTGTCTAGAGTTGGGCCCTAAATACATTCGTGATAAAAATAGAGTTGAGATAATAGAATGGGCCTCTAAGAGAAGGAAAACGTAAGGGCACGACTACGAGTCTAGCTACAAGACTCTTAAATAAAGAAAAGCGCTTCGTAGGAGGCAACCCATGCTTAATTGTTTGCTTGTTAGTGTCATATATCTTTTATTGATTACTTATTCTCATGTTTAAATTTGTAAAAAGGCTTTATTTTGTTTTTAACCTCGTCTTAATTGCATATAAAGGTATTTTACATAAAGGATAAGTGTAGGGAGGATTACACACGTTTTCAAAAGAAACGTAAACATGAGAATAACAATTAATTAAAAGATATATATGTGTGTTTGTTCGAGTCAAATGCTTGTATCGAGTCATAATGGATGTTTTGCAGAAATTTTTCTAGATTCTAAAGATGTAAATTTTCCAGAATTTTTCCAGAAAATCGCAGACCAGTTTTTGTCAGGATAACCTGACGGCGTCAGGATCGCAACCTGACGGCGTCAGGAAGGAGTAAAAACAACATATTACTTTTTTCTCGTTTTCTGAGCTAACTATAAAATTTTGGAAGTTTCCAAGTCTTAATTTTCCAGAAATTCTGTAAACATCCATTCCACAAGCATTATATCCTAGTTTAGTAGAGTCTTATATATATTATTACCGCCGATTTTACGCGAAGGTTTCGTTTGTTTTCTTCGAATGTGGAGGTTTTATTTATCAAGAAGAAGAAACAAAAGATTGGAAGGAGCTTTTCACTCATACATTTTTCTTGGAAAGGATTTAACCACTACTTCACACACGGATCCTACCGAGCTAATCAGGGGAGTACTAGTTTCTTTCATTTTTAATTACCTTCCATTATCATAACTTTGATACTTTCGAGGAACATTGGGGACAATGTTCAGTTTAAGTGTAAGGAGGGAAAATAAAACGGGAACTTAGAAACTATGCTTATCCTTGATTATTTGCTTTGTCCAATTGTATTTGTGTAATAAACCCTGAGAAAATGTCGGTTAGGGTAATTTTGGCACCAAATTTAAAATTTTTCATGACATATAGAAGTGGGCCATTAGTCTTAACAAAAGCGTCTCACGGATAGGTTGCATGACTAGCACAAAAACCCTTTACCACCTAAATTCCACCCAAAATGTGAGGATCGCCCTTAGATTAGTAGGAATTAAAGCATTCATCTTTAATGCTTAGAGTGTGAACCGGTAGTATAATAGATTCTAGAACTTGTTTTGTGATGCATCCCGAGATCGCTAGTAAGACTACACTTGTGTAGTTAGGAATAACTAAATGATAAGAGGCATTAGGATAACCCTTGTTTGATACCCGTAATATAGTTACTTCTTCCACATCGGTTGAGTAATTCCCCCACACCTTTGCGTTGTACTCATTTTTAGTACACGATACCCCTAGTTAACCCCTCAGAGCCTATCCTTTTTGCAGTTCTCGTGATGTTCCGGTTTTTCCAAAATATCAATGAAGAGCATTGTTTACACCCCACCCTCAAATATACACCCAAATCGCCTTAGCCTACCTTGTATGCACTCACTTTTAGTGCATTATTGTTATCACCCTAAACCCTTAGTTCAATTATCTAGTTGCTTGCATAAGTTGCTAAGTCGAGTCATATCTTTTGTACACAGTTTTGGGACGATTGAGACTCATGGGAAAAAGTTAAAGTTTATGAAATGACTGAAAGGGAACGTTAATTTCCCTTATTTGCGTAATAACATACCCCAAGTGTTTTGATCTTTTCAATTCGGGTCAAATTAGTGTTAGAGTAATAAAAACTCAAGTATAGGGATGTGCCTTAAACCCTATCATTTTGATGTTACCGTAGAGGATGGTAGAGTAAAAGTGTATGAAAAAAAAAATCAAAAAAAAAATAGAAAAAGAGAAAAGAAAATAAAATAGAGTGTTCAAAAAAAAATAAAAAAAATAAACATACGGGCTACCATCCTACATCTATCCTTTAAATTTATGTTTGTTTGTTTCAGTTATCTAGAGTTTAGAGTGTCGAGTCTTGGCTTAGCAATGCCATTCTTCGTATGCTTGTAACATAGAGATTTTTGACTTGCCACCACTAAATAGCCTATCCCACCAAACCCTTTGTTTCCCTACCGTAAGCCTAACATTACAACCCTTTAAAGACCTCTTTGATAGTCTTTCCTAGGTGCTTACGCCAAAGCGATGGAGGTTTGATCTATTCTCAAGCCTATGGTAATCTATGTACTAGGACCGGTTAATGAGTGTTGATCTATTCTGAAGCCTATGATAATGGATTTGTAAGATAACCTAGGGATGAATAGAAGTCATTCTAAGAGAATTAGGATGACAAGAAAGGAAAAAGCGATAGGAAATGTTTTAGATGCGGGGATCCAAATCATCTTATCGGAGAATGTCCGAAGCCATCAAGAACCAAGAACCAAAGGTCATTTGTAGACGGTTCATGGAGTGATAGCGGTGAGGAAGATGACGAAAAACCAAATGATGAAACATGCCTTATTGGCTCAAGCATCAAATGAGGTACATTCCGATTCTTCTCATTATATCGATGATAATTCTTCGGTAGATGATAATACACTATATGATGAATACAATATATTATGTGAAGTAACATCTAAAATCATATCTAGGAACAAGATGCTAAAAAAATTTATAACTAGTTTTGAAATTCAAGTTCTTGAGCTAAAAGAAAAAGTTAACAAACTTGAGAAAAGTAAAGAGGTCGATGTTGGATGTACGTTATGTCAAAATCTTCGAGTAGAAAACGAAGAACTTAGGAAGAACGCATTCAAAATCATTGAGTTTGAAAAAGGCACATAATCACTTAATGAAAGGTTAAATGCTATTAAAGTCTCTGAGGATAAAACGGGCTTAGGATTTAATTTAAGTGAAGCGTCAACAAGTACAACAAAACAATTCAAATTCGTAAAATCTGCAGAAACTGACTTAGCAGCGGACTATACCGCTAAAGGTACAGACAGTACCATTAAATTTAATGGTGTTGTGGTACCGTCTGTCGGGACAGAGAAGTCAGCTTCAATTTTGAAAAAATATATGTGTCCAAAACCAAGTCATTTAGTAGTTAATAATGTTAAAGTACTCATTAATAGTAAATAGGAAGTTAAACGATTTTAGAAACCGTCGTCAACACCCGAACTTGGATTTGTAAAACCCAAAACAAGATAAAAAAAACTCCTCCTTCTAGGAAAACAAATACTTCTAAACTACAGTCTAAAACACTGCAACCTAGATGCAATTTTAGAAGGCAAATCTATTTAAATAACTATCCCGTAACTTGAAATAATTTCCAACAGCGTAGTTAGAATCCTTGGGAATTTTGTCCTCCATTTCAACATCCAAATCAAATGCACGGGATGTTGAAAGCTAACAACATTGAACCCATGAGATATTGGGGACCGAATGTTTGAGTTTTTGTCTTATTCAATAGATATGCTTGGGAATTGACTTGGAGCCCAACAAATGGGTCAAAGATAGTGGATGCACTAATCACATGATGGGAAATCGAAGTCTTGCGTCATCATACAAAGCATAAAATGGAGGTAATATTACATTTTGTAGTAAATTCAAAGGGAACATCATAGGAAAAGGTAAGATCACTCACAACTCCCTTACTATTGAAAGTATTAAGCATGTAGATAACTTAGGATTTAACTTTCTTAGTATTAGTCAAATATGTAATAATAAGTGTAAGGTAATATTTTCTGAAGAGGGTAGTGAGATCACTAAGGATGGTAAGACCATAGGTAGAGGATCTAGGAAAAACAGCTTGTATGTAATGAAAATAGGAAATAAGCCGAAAAACAAACTTTGCCTAGCAACTATAGATGAAAATTCCACACTTTGGTTTAGGATACTAGGTCACGCAGATAAGCGTTTGATACAATATTTAGTGTCTAAAAATTTATTTAGAAACTTACCTAAGCTTAAGTTTGATAAACGCTTTTGTGACGTGTTGGGATACTTATTGATTTGATGATACAAAAATGACTAAGATCGCCAAGATGGAATTCTAGAAAAGATGGAGGATTCTAGAAGACTTGTTTAAAAAGAAAAAGATAATGATTAGAAAAGATTTTGTATCCTAATACAATTAGGTTTCCTTTGTAAGTCTAGATGGAACTCTATAAATAAAGAGATCCCTAGACATAGTTTTTGTATGTGTTTATTCATGATTTAGAAACACAAAAATGATCTCCCCAATGGAGATCATCCACGCCTCAAGGTTTAGGTTTCCTTGATCCTTGTTACAAGTTGTGTAACACGTTCTATTTTGATCAGATAGATTTGGGGCATGTATGATGTAAAACCTTGTTAATAACAAAGTGTTTTGTTTAAATCCATTGTGCATATTGTTTATCTTTGTTATTTATCCTAGTTGAGTCTACAACGATCTTCACAATTGGTATCAGAGCCAGGTGGCTCTTGATCTAGGATCTACAAGGTTTTATTATTGAAGAAAGTAAGCAAATCGGTCTTTAGGGTTTTCTTAAGAAATCATTGTTTTGGATTTTTGGGTTTGATCTTAATCGTTTTCTAAGATTGAGTTGCTGCTGCTGTCGATCACTTACTAAATTGTTAATGAATCATGGGTCGGTGGTAGTATTTTTTTTATCCTACGTTATTCTCGTTACTCACTGAATCGTTATTCATCCTACGTTATAATCATTATTTATCATGGGTCGGTTATACTTTGCATGCTACACCTTTGTTATTAATTGAAAGATTCCTTGATTTGCTACTCAATAATTTGCTTCACGTGGGTCGGTGGTTCATTAGTTTATGTCATTCAATTGGCTTTACGTGGAACTGTTGATATTATATCGTGGGTCGACTATTAATTGTTGATTAGTTTATTTTGCATTGCTCTATTGCTGCTACTGTTTCATTGTTTGGAGATTGTTATTGGTTGTGGGTTTAACAAGAGATGGACAAAAGGTTTCTTAAGAAAACTAACGTGGGCAAAGAAGTGAATACAGTTTTAGCTGCTATGCATTTTCACTACTGCTACGATGTGTTAATATTGCTCCATGTTACCAAACAGTTCCAAAGGTGATCAAACGATTAAAACAGTTGTTATAGTTTCAACACTTACTACTGCTATTATCGTTTATGCTGCCATTGGTATTTTAGTACTGCTCGTTGTTTTTAATGTTGCTCCTAATTGAAGATTAGTGCTGCTCGTGGTAACTTAATGCTGCTAATTATAATTTACTACAACTACTTATGTTTATGCTGTTGTGACCTCTTAGTACTGCTATGTCGCTTCTATTAAAGAGGCTGTGTGCTTTGATGGTCGATCATTCTCGTGGGTAGTCGATTAAGTTTGGATTTGCATGCTTATAATGTAAGGTTTTACTGTTTTATTGGTCGCATGCTCTACGAGGGATGTGAGATGAATAATGGTCGACATGCTTGAACAGATTTGTGGGTTGTTTGAAATTCTAATGTGGAATCTGGATTTAATGTGAATGATATTAAACGCTAATGTAAATAAAGCTAGTTTTGGTGAGTTGAATTGTTTTTCGACAATGAACCTTAGTTCTGTTTACTACCAAGTCATTCATATTACTACTATCATTTTTGGATAAGCTGTGGTTTCTATCTTTGTTCAATATCAGGCAGTACATGGATTTTGTTCTCGTCTGGGTATGAAGATGTCGGACAACACACATAGAAGATTGATTTTGGTTTAAATTTTCTTAAACATTTAAAAGGCTTGTTTATTGAATTTATTTGGATTAGATGATTATAGATGATTTTTTATCACTTATTTGAAGTTGAAGTGGAGTTTCACAGACGTGTGTTCTTATTATATCTTTTAGCAGGAGATAACTTGTTCATGCTTATAACGTTGTGACAAAGACTTGTTAAATCTAGCAATTGGTTTTTGTATCACTTAAAGGAGTTACATTGTAGTGCTCAGTGTCTCATAGAAGATGAGGATTTTGTCAAGAGGTTGCGATCTACTTATACTTTTGGTGTTTGTATAAGTTCAAAGTCACGTGGATAGTACAAGACAAAATACATAAGTTTGGGTTGTTCTACTTCAGCATCAAGTTCATTATACTTAGTTTTCTTCAACAGTAATCATTACAAGAAGCCTACAGAATTCGAGATTCAAGAAATGGTTAATACATGGATTTCAGAGGAAGCATACTATAGAGTGTTTAATCATTTGCATGCACCACATGAGGGGAAGGTTTTTACTTGTAAAACCTGAAAATCTAAAACATGATTAAAGACTAAAATACCCTTGGAATCGAAAATTATAAAATACGTAAAATACGTTTATAATCATTTAACGAAATTAAAACTTAACTTACGAATAATAAAAACTTAACGAATGTGTGTACGTGATCGATTTTGGTACGACGAAAGATTTAAACGTTTCGCTAATATGTTGGGCCGCGTTTGCATTGTTCGTGTGGATCAAGAGAGCCAAGGTGGGCGTTTGTTTTGTGTTCGGATGGACCAAGCCGAAGCCCAACCCCCTCAAAAGCCCAAACCGAAAATGACTAGCTATATATACACTACATTTACTTGAAATTGAAACCCTAGTTTTGTTGCCTCTCTCTTTTATTTTCTTCCATTCGGCCGAACCCTAACAACCTTGGTGTCGCGAGTTTTGTTCATCAAAGCTAAGGTATAACGTGTTTATTCGTCTTCTCTTATTACACCTTACGTATATATATTGTAATATGTTTCGTTTAGTCGAGTTTTGTGTTTTTTTCTTTTGTGGTCGAGCCGTACGAAACCAAACAAGGCAAACCATAATGACTTGAACCTTATAAGAATTAAGAGAACATGTATTGAATATGTTTTGTGAATCGGATCATAGGCATGTCGAAGCTATATATACACCGAACCATATATATATAATCGGACCTTATATAACATGTGAACTTGAATATGTAAAGTACGTAGATGAGCTAGGGTTTGCTTAAAACATGTTAGCCGAACCCTATATACAAACCGAAACATGTGAGGGTTTTTGAACGTGTATTAAACGAGTAAAGATCATGTGAAACCTAAACCCTAAGTAATGTGTGAACCGAATCATGCATGCCGAACCTTAATTGGTTTGTGAACCGTGTATCATGTGTGTGTAGATGTGTAATTAATCCGAGTAATAAGTAACTTGTATTGTCACATGAAATCATTAACGTGCATGGATATAAAAGTTGACGTATAACATATATATGAGTAACATATGATTAAGACATGAACGTGTTGAGTAAATAAACAAGAGTAATGAGTCATTAAATGACGTAACATATAAAGTAAATGCACGTGGATATGATATTAAAAGAATGAGAAAACCCTAGAACATAAATGAGAGTCGATTAGGGTTGAAGCTAAGTATATTAATTCGTTATTTCATGTGTGAGTTATGACGTTTAAACTATTTTCACATTTAACCCTAAACTTTAATAAATGACATAATGAACCTTAATCTACGATATTGTTTATAAAACACTTAAGTCTCATTTAATTAAAACCCTAACGTATTAAGATCACTGAATACATTGAGTATAAACACCAAATATTAAAAGATCATTTCGACGATTATGGAATCATAAATAACATGTACGACCGTTGTGTATAGGTTCTGTGAAGAAGGAGTAATCCTTTGCTTTCCGTGTTTCTGCTTTTCGATCATTTGCTTTGGAATAAGGTACAGATATTCTGACCTTTTCAGTAAAGGTTCCTTATAACTGATGAGTGTCTAAATACTCATCATTTTTATACTGTTAGAATGCCAAAAACATCTGAAAACACTCAGAAATGCTTCAAAATGATAAAAATATCACAAACAAGTGTTTTATATGTTTTAAATGCAAAAACATCAAAATCTGATGAAAAACGTATCAAGTTTGCATAATTGGCAGTTTTAGTCCCCCAAGTTTCAAAAGTTGTCAAAATCAGTCCCTGGTAATTCAAAAACTTGCAAAATATCATTTTAGATCCTTGAGATTCAAAAGTTGTCAAAATAAACCTTTCAAAGTTTAAAAATCACAAAATGACAACTTTGGTCCCTCAACTTTGGAAAATTGTCAAAAATAGTCCTTGGTTAATTTAAAAAGTGAAAATTATCAAGTTTTAACCTTGTTCTATTAATAAATGGCAAAAATGGTCCTTATGATAAAACTTTTTGAGAAATTACAATATTGGTCCCTCAAGTTTCAAACTTGGCAGTTTTGGTCCCTGAATTTGTAAAAATGGAAATTTTCAAAAACGGTCCTTGTACTAATCTTACTTGGCAGGTTTGATCCTTATGATATGCTTGGAAACTTGTCAAATCCAGCCCTCAACTTTAGCTAAATTACATGATTAGTCCTTGTTGTTATCTAAAACCAAACGGATCCAATATAATACACAAACCAAGCCCAAATCCAGTCCAACACTTGACCCGGCCTAGTTTTTAAATAAAAAGGAAACCGCGCTCACTGTTCACCTTCCACCCCCACCCCTGTAACTCATAACCAGAGGTGGTTTTACCACCTCCACCTCACCATTTCCACCTCATCCACCATTTCCAGCTCACCCCCCTCCTATCATCACAGCCCACAAGCCATTTAATGCATCCCCACCAAGTGACCTTCACTGTAGCACTCACAATATCTGTTTTCTCTGAAAAATCACACCCAACTCCATGCCTACTTCCCAACTTGTCCCCTACACCTCACATAACACTCCAAACTTCTTTAATTGGTTTGAAATTATCTCAAGCAACCATGAGCACTTTTGGCGCCAAAAGTAAAATAGAAGGCTGAGATGAATTTGATTGCTTCAATGGTCAAGATTTTTGATGGGATTTGTTCAGAGACAGCTGGGGAGTTCAAAAAGACTATAAAGAAAGCAGAGGAGTCATGAAAGAAAAGTATCTAGTGTAATTTTCAATTTTTATGTCGTTTTAGTTCATTTTCTTTATCCAGTGTATTTTTTAAGCTCTCAAGCACTTAATTAAGCAATCTCAGTGTATGTTGAAACCTTTTCAATAATTAATTTCAGTATTTAAGTTCTAATCTCAGTTTTCAAATTTTCAAATTTTCAAAGAAATCTCAATATGGTGAATGTTGTTAATCAGTTGTTACTTTGGACTTAGAAGCTCATATAAGCTCCTTATAAAGCTTATGCAAGCTTTTAGATACTCTTAAAAGCAGGTTATAAGAAAAAATCAAATATTCACAAAAATACCACTTAATTAGTTAAAAAATCAAAAATCATGGTACAAGGTTCAAAAATACTGGAGCAGGATATATAATGGATGGTCTTGGGTATAGTGCTTATTGGTAAGCTATAGGGTCTGTTACTTGGTCCTAAGTTCTCAGTTTTCAACTCAAAGCCATTTGTAAGCTTTTGCTCATTTCTTGCATTTTACTGTTTAAATCAGTCATTAGTTGTAATATCTGTTTTTTATTGTTCACTAGCTCTAGTTAAGTTTAATTAAGCTTTAAAATCAGTTGTTTGTTAATTTAAATTTATAGTTTACAACAATCTCATTTTCACAGTTAATATTGCATAATCTTCAATCTTTGGTCTTATGTTGTCATGGCTGTTGTTTGATGTTTATTTAGTGTTAATAAATGATATTATAAAGGCTGCAATGAGTTCCATGGTTTTAATCTGTGATTCTCTTTGAAAAAGTACCAAATCAGTCACATAAAAGGGTGTTTGGTTTATCTTGTTAATCTGTGTTAAAGATTGTGCAGACCTTTGTTTGTGCTTGTTTCATGTTTCATATGGTCTAAAGAACTCAAAGAACAAAGAAAGTCAGTCCTTATTTTGTGAAAAGTCAAAATCTCACTTAATCTCATTTATCAGTCCACTGTTGGGATTATTAGTTGCAAGAATCATCATATTAGCTCAAAATTAGTTAACATAGCTTAATATAACTTTATTACACCTTAATACATCAATATCAGTGTTTTAGATCAATTACAAGTTCATAAAAGTCAAACTGAGTGTGTAATCAAAAAGTCAAAATCTGTTCTGTGCATCAGTTTTTACATCCAAGTTCATAAGCTCACACAGAGTTTAATATTTGGTAAAATCAAGTGATTTTTGTTTCTTGGGATAGTCAACCTGGACCTTTTCAAGTTTCAAGTTTAAAATTTCACTTTGTAACTTATTTAACAGGACTGCATGAGCTTTTCATTTTGTCCCAAAAAAGTCAGCATTAACTGAGTTTTACTCAGTGAATGCTGAGATTTTTCTCAGATCTTGTAGCTTATACACAAGGCTCATAAGAGCTTATCATGGTCTGAGTTTTGGTGAATTTGGTCTCAACCAGGTCTTAAACAAGTTCCAAGTTCTATTTTTCATTTTTAGCTTATTTTGTGATCTGTGCATCAGCTTAAAGTAGTACACCTAATTCTGTTTTGCTTATTTAACTCAAACATAAAATCTGTGTTAAACTTGTAATTCAGAAGTTCAAGTTTGTTTTTTTTTGATTGAAATAGAGTTATTTTAGCTTAATATAGCTTCTGTGTAGGTTTGGTAGCTTTTGGTTATCATTTGGCTGTTTCAAGTGCTTATTAATAAGCAGTTTACATAGCAGTAGCTTATTTCTCCAAACAAGACCATGTTTTTCTATTTTTCCTAGATTCTACATATTAAAATAGATTTTTCCTGAAATTTTCATTATTTTTCATAACTGTTTGCTATTTTTCTTAATTAAAAACAGTTTTTAGGTATTTTTAAATAGCTTTTAATACAAATAAATTATAAAAAGTAAAAAAAAAATGATTTTTCAATTTTCTTAGGTAAAGATAAATATAAAAGTAATAAAAAGTATTTTTCCATAATTTTCTTAGTTTAAAAAGTATTTTTTAGCATTTTAATTAGTTTTAAATAGTTTTAAATTAATAATAAATACATAATAAGTCTAAAAAATATATTTTTAGTTTTAAAATAAGTTTTATCATATTTTAGATTTTTCCAAGTTATAATTTCATTTTTCTAGGTTAATTTTGTATTTTCTTGTATTTTAGTGTATTTAAAATACTTAATAAATAGTTTTTAATTAATAATAATTAAATAAATAGTTGTAAAAATAATTTTCTTTTTCTAATAATTTTCTTTTATTATTAGGATTGTTAAAATATCATTTTCATATTTGTAGCTCTTTTATTTCTTTAAAACTCACTTTTTATATTGTACGTAGACGTTATTTTTATTTAAACGTAAGTTTTAAGTTTTAGGTTTTAAACGTTCATCGCCTTTAAAAATAGTGATAGCGTTTATTTAATAGATTTTATCTTTTATTTCTTTTAATTTGCATTTAAGTCGCTGTTATTTGTTAATCTTTTCTTTTAGTATAATTTTCCATCGAAAACCCTACTGATTGCTATCCTTAGTGATCATTCTACCATCTGATTAAGTGTTTTAACACCAATTCATCCTCCGTGGGACTTAACGACCCAGGAATTCCCTATATTCCTCTGATCTAAATTGCATTTGTGTTTAAGCAGTTTTAAGTCTTTTAGACTTGACTGTTTTGCGCGAACCAAATTTTTGGCGCCGCTGCCGGGGAGGCTGTAAGCGTGTTTCTAGCATTATCAGACCCGTACTTGCACATATACCACAGTTTGTAAAAAGTTTTTGTAAAGTTATAAGAAAACCAAAAAGTTCATTAGCACTTTTCCTAAAGTGTTAAAACACCAAAAAAAATATAAAACAACAAAACAATCGAAACGTTTTCTATTTTGTATTCTCTTTTAAGGTGATTCTTGAAGAGATACGATTTGGTTAAACGGGTCGATAACAAAAATATTGTCCAAAAGTTTTTGAACCCATCTGCACAGATCTAACCTACGTCTTTTCAGTGGTACTTAAAATATACATAAAAATCAACCACCGCAAATCAAGGCAGTGCACTACCTAACTGGGGGTGCAACCATTAATAAGTTCCCGAACCACAGATTTAAAACTTGCCTTTGTGTCACTTGTGATTTGGTGTATCTTTTTCAAAGAAGCCATTTCATCTGTGATTATTGGTTAAGTTCACTTGTGTTTTGCCTCATTTGTTTTGAAAATTGATTTTTATACTTAGTGCATGCGCACTCGTTCTTCCAGTTCTACAAGTCCACTTTCCGAACTTGGAAACATTCCTCGCAGACGTAGAGGACGTTCAGCTCCTTCAGCCGTGACTGAGGAACGTCTACCACCTCCACCACCTGTCGAAATGGCAGAAGACAAACCTATGAATGAGCTTCTCCAAGCACCCATCGAGGGTTACGGAGATGCCATTGTTGTCCCAGCCATTGTGGCTGATACCTTCGAGCTCAAAACCGGGTTGCTTAATCTAGTAACCCAAAGTCAATTCTATGGTTTTGAGAGGGATGATCCTCATGCACACATTCGATGGTTCAATAAAATTGCATCTACCATCAAGTACAAGAATGTCCCATCCGAAGCTATCAAGCTTCTTCTGTTCCCATTTTCTCTAGAGGGACAAGCCCGGAATTGGCTTGAGAAACAACCCCCTCGTTCTATAGAGACATGGGAAGATCTTGTCACCAAATTCGTTAACGAGTTCTATCCTCCATCCCGAACCACAAGTCTTAAGAATGAGATAATGAAATTTTCTCAGAGATTTGATGAATCATTCGGGGAGGCATGGGATCGTTACAAAGAATTGCTCCGTAAGTGTCCACATCATGGTTTTACCGAGTTAATGCAAATGGATACTTTCTATAATGGTCTGAGACCAGCTGACCAAGACTCTCTGAATGCCTCCGCGGGAGGTAATTTCCTTAGCAAAACCACCAAAGAAGCCTTACAAATAATTGAAAACAAGTCCCAGGTCCGTTCTTTCCGCACTAAGACATATCAAAATCAGTCTAATGCTGGACCTTCTACTTCATCTCCTGTGAGTACATCTAGCACCGATGCTAAGATTGATAAACTCACAGATGCTGTTCAGGCTTTGGTTCTTGCTAACCAAAAGAAAGTCACCTTCACTCAAACACCGTCACATGGTGAAGTGAAGAAAGTTGAAGTTTGTGTCACTTGTGGTGGTCCTCATGCATACTACAACTGTACTGCCACTGATGGTAGTCCGTTTGAAGCAAATGCTATAGCCGGTACTTCAAATCAAGGAGGTAATCAATACCGTCCTCAAAATGAACCAAACTACCGTGCTAGCAATTATCAGGCACCACCCGGTTTTAACCAGAATCCTAACCGGAATCAGAATCAACCTAGAATGAACCAAGGTTATCAAAACC